>JBAJHX010000024.1:9967036-9981451 GCA_037176925.1 Amniataba percoides | reverse complement strand
TCCTGCTTTGGGCTCTTCTCCTGTCACGCGCTCACTGCTGCCACTCTCTCCCGGCAGGTCTGCCCGTGTGCTCCTTCAAACCTCCACGGACCATCCATATTCATTTGCAGAAACGTGAAGTTGCTGCCACTGCATACATTTTTCACGGGGAGGGACATAGGTAGGGGAAAAGAGCTGAGGTTGAGCTGACTATCTTGTTGCCCAGGTCCCTCCAGCCGTGACCAGCAAAGACAAGAGAGCGCAGTGGAGCCTCTCACCTCCTCCTTCCATCTCATATATTAACTAATTTGGCCTTTCTCCCATTCCAAGGTGCTAGACAGCGGCGTCATCCAGGAGTTAGACAGTCCCTCCACCCTGCTGCAAAACAAAGAAGGAGCCCTCTACAAGATGGTGCAACAGATGGGCCAAGCTGAGGCAGCAGCTCTGCTGAAGTCAGCCAGAAAGGTACAAATACACACACACACACGTCTGTGCAGACTTCAAACAATTTTGAATTCTAATTTTTTTTTTTTTTGTTTTTTTTCTTCTCTTCCCAGGCAGCAGTTCCACAGTCCTGACAGCTGAAGGCCAGCAGAACAAGATTGTGCAAGACTAGGGTGTCTGCTCTTTAACACCCGAGGCCTCCCATCACATTCCTAAATGAGAAGAGGGCACGTTTCCTGTCATTTCTTTTTCAAACAGTCAAGTTTGTAATGTCCTGCTAATGCTAATGCAAAAGGAAGGTCCGTTAAGTCGTTACAGAATCCAAATGTTTTCAGTTTGAAACTTCTGCAGGAAAAATCTTAGTTGTGTTAGTTGTGCCTTAAGTTAGTAAACTACAGACAATTAATCCATCTGTGCAGTCAAAGACAACAAAATGACTGAATTCACTGTAGTTGTAACTTAAGGCATTGTTACATGTGCATTTGGAAGTGTCCAAATGACAGTGAGTGGTTGAACGTCTGATTCTATGCTGGAAATCCAAAAACAGTGAAACTTCAGGTACACTGAAGATGGTGCTATTCCTTTAATTGTAATACAAATTGTCACAATATGCATTGTTTTTGTACATCCAGCTCTCATAAAGACTTTTTAACTGTTGCGGCTTTCGTGTCTGTTGTTGACAGCCTTTAATCAATTCCAGAGTCCATCTTTTTAAAAACAATTAAAATAAACATTTTTAGATTTTGATACAAAGTAAAATTTTGAAGGTATTAAAGCAACACTTCACAACTATAATGTGTACTAAATGTGAACAGAAATGAAAGTCATTCAACATCTGTTGTAGCAGCTGTGTTAGGATCTTCCCCCCCCCCCCCCCTGTAAACTCCAGTCAGCTGGTTTAACGGTGTAAAATTTCAAAACTATTTTAGATTATATTTTCAAACTGCATCTTGTAAAATATTTTACACAAGTAGAACTTTGAAAATATAATCTAAAAAAGACTTTTTCAATTTTACACCGTTAACCCAGCTGACTGGAGCTTACAGTGTAAAATTTTATACATATTATATGTTCTTTACATTTTACAAGTATAACTTTTTCCTAAAGTTTGAAAGAAATTTTTGGAGATCAAAATACAAAAAAAAAGGCAACTTTTAATAGTTAAATGCTTTCGTTGGTTAAAATTACAAAGTGCTGTGGACCATAAGGCACTTAGAGTTTAATGATGATGCCGCCTTTTAAAAGCTTTTTCTCCAAGGCACAAGTATACTGAGCAGCAATTTGTTAACGTGATAAATACAAAGCATAGAAAATAAATAGGAATCTATGTCAACAACTTTTACAGCAGTGATTTCCAAGCTCGCTCAGCTTGAAGGAACAAACGCGTGCGTTCTCGTTTGGCTCGACCGATCGAGGCCCGCCGAGGCCTTCGCCCAACCTGCCTTTAGTCTCCTCCTCGGCAACACGGTGGATGAGGGCTTCTCTGCTTTCGCCAGACACGGGAGGGCCGCAGTACGAGCCCAGGCACTTTCCAGGGTCTTCTGGCAAAGCGGTGAGTCCGAGCCGCCCTGAGCTCACAGAGCCGTTTCAAAGATGACCAAATTGCCGTCTGCCGTTTCCGCGTGACCGTTTGACACGTTGGGGCGGCTTCTGCTGTCGTAAGCCTGAAAAAAGAGGGTTAACAGTGTCAGACGGAAAAGCTGTTCACATATTGAAATGAGCATTAAAAAGGGGTTTTGGAGGATGGATGTCACCTTTTTAGCCGCCTCTAGAAGAGCTGCTGCCTCCTGCTTGCCTGTCTGCTGCACCATTTTATAAAAGATGCCCTCCGGATCTTGAAGCACCGTGTAAGGCTCGTCGTAGGCGTCAATTTTCCCTGCATCTAAAATCTGCAGACAGAAGACATTTTTGCACACTACTTAAAGGTATTTCAGATTCTCTGTGATAGTCTATGATATTTAATGTCTGACTTGACTTTAAACAAGTTGCTGTTTTGTTTCAGGTTGAGGAGCGTGAAAAATCTACAGACAAGTCGAACTGCTGCACTTTTGACACTTGCTGTAAATTTGTTTTATTTACCCACATTTCCAATAATACAATATAATTTCATGCAGTTTCAATACTTTATTCAAAATCTAAGCCCTTTTCAAAATTTAAACGCCACATTAAAGTCAAGGATTTCCAGCACCTGTACAAACTCTGTGGAGGAAGTTTAGTCGTGGATCTCATTCACACTCGAAGGTAATAAAGTTAGATCTAGTTTGTATGTGTAGACAGATACCACCAGCTGAAAAACCACATCACAGCTGTCACATTTTGCATTTCAGAGTAACTCCACACTTCATGCAAAGCTTACGTTTTTCCCCTGTGCTGTCTCGTGGTGTGAAGATCTCCCTGCGCAGTCACTGTGCGGTCGACTGACATGTGGTATGTGAGCTAATTTTTCTATAATTTGGGTGAAATAACCGTAAAACTCTCTCCTCTGGCTGAAGCTTTAACCCCCCCCCCCGCCCATGTCTACAGTCAGGAATGTGCTTGTTGTACATACACAGCACCTATTTCATAATTGAAAACCTTGGTGTGTTGAGCTCTCTGAGTCACTGTGCTGATGGCAGTAATGTGCAACAGGCATGAAATTCTCAGACTGAACCTTACACCACAAGAGGGCAGAAAAACAAAGCAACGTGGCTACTGCGTGTCACTCTTAATGCAAAATGTACAATTCTGAAGTCTGGTGGCAACTTAACATTAAAATGCAGACAGACAATGTGATCTGTGCGTTAAGCGTGGAGTCAAGAAATGATTAGCTTAGCATGCAGCCTGCACCCACCGACATCTTTTCAGTTCACAGAACTGGAAATATCTACCAAACAAGCTCAAATGTGTTAGTGAGCTCTGCAGGTTCAACTCCTGGCTTCATCAGTTCTTTTCTCTCACTCTAAGTTACAAAATAGTGAACTACCCTTCACGTCGCACGTGCCTCAACAAAATAAAGTGTCCAAATTTCAGCAGTCCTTTGTCTTTGTCTGTAGATGGGGCTGTTATCCCAGAGACACCAGTTTGAGGTGAATGGAAAACAGAGGGTGGAGGTTAAAATGTTCACTTTTTCAACTTTAAAGAACCCAATACAAACGGGGAAGTTAAATCAACATCTCTAAAGATGTTAAAAGAAAAACAACCTCCATAATGGATTGCTTTTACGTAAGATTGAGCTCCTCTGACCTCAAACTGGCGTCTCTGGAAAACCTCTCTACATGAAAGTAGTATAACTACACTAAAACAATGAATGAATAAGGGCTCACCAGTATCCGGTCGCTGTCTATGATGGTGTTGAGACGATGAGCGATGGTCAGCACGGTGCACTCTCTGAACTTGTCCCTGATGGTTTTCTGGATCAGCTCATCCGTCCTACACGGTCACAGTAACGTGAAAGACTCAGATGAATAAACTCTAATAATTTAAATAACATTAAAACTTCTGGAGGTGTGATATTTGATGAGCACTTAAGGTACAGTGTTTCATTCAGTGATGGACAGGAATTAAGTACTCAGAGTATTTACTTTTTTTGCTACTTCTACATTTCAGAAGGAAAAAGCATACTGTTTATATTTTGTATTATTATAGATAAAAATACGACTTTGATGACAATTACCAGCTACCCAGCCATATGTAACTTACAGTGATAAATAAATGTGAATTTGTACTTTAACTTAAATATCTGACTTCAAAGTATTTCTAAAACTGTAAAAATACTAGTTTCAAACTTGCGTACTACTCCTACTGCTGGTATTACGTTTTCTAGAAAATATTCCCCACTGAATACAGAGTACTGTGGTAAACCTGACGACTGCTCGTGAGGTGAGGCGACTTGTGTCGGCAGTACCTGGGGTCCACGTTGGCCGTGGCCTCGTCGATGATGAGGATGCGGTTCTTCCTCAGGACGGCTCTGGCCAGACAGACCAGCTGCCTCTGGCCCACGCTGAAGTTGGAGCCCGACTCGGCCAGGACCGTCTCCAATTTCCCAGGCAGCTCCTCCACCGCAGACTTCAGCTGCACCTGCGGGGCACAAGTAACGCTGTTATTATAATAGTTCTGATTGTTTGACTTCATTAATTAACAAAATCTGGAGTACTTCTTTAAATTTTACCAGTCGGAACTGCATCTACCATCAGTAAGAACCGACACATTGTGGCCCTCGTTTACAAAACAAATACACACGTTTGTACACACGTTCTTTAGTGGACCTGTGGCGCACCAAAATAAATCTGACAATCATCATGAGACCATTCAGACAGATATCCAAACAAATTCTAGATGAATTGCAATGTAATCCATAAATTATATTTTATGATATATGATGATAGATGATTGATCATCTATGATACAACATTCTTCCTTTTCAGGTGACCACATAAAAGTGCTTGGTTTACTTTAACTTTTGACATTTACATTTCTCTTTGTCAGAGTTTTGGGGTAAAACCTCTTAACAGAATATAGAGGGGTGTGACATTTAAATATAAAAATTGTTTTGAAGCGCCACATTTCAACAAATGACAATTCACACGTGAACCTGGTCGTAAGACAATTTCTGCTCTCAAATCTGGCTACTTGCTATGTCAGATTGATAAACGTAACAGCCTGTGTGTGTCACTGGGTGTTACTGACCTCTTCTAAGGCTTTCCACAGCTCTTCATCTGTGTGTTGGTTAAAAGGGTCCAAGTTCTTCCTCATGGAGCCTGTAAACAGCACTGGATCCTGGACAACAGGAAGGAGGTTGGTCAGTGTAGTATTCAAATTTTTATGAGCTGGTTCACAGATATTTAAACTCCTGTAGGTGATGGAACCACTGATAAAAAAAAACACTTGAGAAAATAACTGACTTTGTGCAGCAAGTGACAATTTCTTAACAACAAAATTAGAATTCATGCAACTAATGTTAAGGAGAAGGTAAATAGCAGCGTGTAATAAAACCTGTTACCTGGTTAAAGTTCTGTCTGTAGTCGTTAAAGATTGTTAAAGCATTTCTCTGCAAGCCTGGCGTGTGTGAGACGTCTCTAGCTGATAGCGGTGCGTCAATCTCAAGTTCTCTGAAAAGGCACTCTCCTAACTTATCTTTCACTGATAGCATATCAACGGTTTGTGTGTCTTGGATCAGATTAGTCACTTTTAAAAAACTTGAATTGGGACACAAGCCAAACGACCTCAATGAGGACATGCCTACTAATTAGACATTTTTTGTTTTTATCATGTCATTTCTATCGTACTTGAGTCTTTCATTTCAAGGGCAAACAAATATTTCTTAAAAGAGATTACACATTTTTGGTTGCACAACTAAGCGACCACTTTTACAGTAAGAGGGGGTCAGCTCGTGTTTACCTGAGGAATGATGGACATCTTCTGGCGCAGGTCATGGAGGCCGATCTCAGAGGTCAGAACGCCGTCGATGTAGATCTTTCCCTGCGGCTCGGCCAGGCGGAACAGAGCCGACACCAGAGAGCTTTTCCCGGCGCCGGTCCGACCGACGATCCCGACCTGACGCGCGGGAGAGAATATCGTGCACGTTATTCATCAGTTTAGGCTAAACGTCACGTGAACGCGACTGGGTGAAGATAAGAGATATCTGACCTTCTCTTTAGGTCGGAACATTGCTTTCAGGTTCTGCAGCACCAGCGGTCCGTTGTCGCTGTAGGAGAAGCTGACCCGGTCAAAGGTCACCAGGCCTTTGCTGGGCCAATCTGGGGGAGGGCGCTTCTGGGTTTCCCAAGGTGCTTCACTCTCCAGTTCGGTGTACTCCACCACTCTCTCCACTGATGTCATCTGAAGACAGAAGCACACAAAGAACTTACAGATCACCAAACAAGGCTGCCACATACAGAAGATGTTTATCTTCAATAACATGTGACAGAGGCTTAACATTTGGAGGGCGTGCATGATGAACGGCACCACTGCATTTTTCAATAAATCTATTTTCTTAACAAAAGCAACACTCTCTTTTTTTGAAAAAGTATTGATTAATCTATTAGTGTATTATGTGTTACATATCTATTAGTGTATTTGTTACTTATGGTTAATGATCAGTTAAAGTTTGCTCCTGTGAACAAATATGTATGTATATATATATATATATACATACATATATATATATATATACACATACATATACATATATATACACATACATATACATATATATATACACACACACACATACATACACCCACATATATATACATATAGATATACACATACATATACACATACATAGATATATATATACACATATATACATGCATACACACACACATATATACATACATATACATATATATATATATATACATACATATATATATATATATATATATATATATATATATATATGTCGGACATTCTTTGACGCAAAGCGAAGCTAAGCTTGATAGTTAGCCTGCCCCAGAGCAGGTTAGTTGGGCAGCATAAGTTACCATGGTTACTCAGCAGGCATTCAGATAAGCCACGTTGATGGAACGGAACTCTGTCTAAAATGAGCCAGACTTACCGAAATAAGCCAGGCTTTCCGTTAATCGAGAGTCGTGGAATACCCCTCAGGTGTGCCACCCACACCGTTTTCGTCCAGTCTCGTCTAGTCAACAAAAACTCACACTCGTCTCGTCATGTTTCAGTCATCAAAGAGCCATGTTTAGCTCATTACCATCTCGTTATCGTCATGAAAAAAGGGGCCTCAATGAAATAATTTCGTCATCATCATCAAAAACCACACTGCTGTCAGCTCATAAAATCATGCCATCTTTGCCTCTGCCCATGTTGTAATCATCAGAAGCAAACATCAGTAGTGCTCCAGTCACTCTGCCTTCCCTCCTCTTCTTCTCCATTCTCCGTTGTTCCTCTCCTCCTCCCACTGTTAGGCTGTGCTGAATGGGTTATTACCAGTGTCTCTCTATCCTTTCCATTAATACACGCCAGCTCTGTACACACCAACTCCTCACTTCATTTATCCCAGCACGCCTTTCAATTTAATCAAAACTGCTGCAGCAAGACCCAGAGAGGTTCACTCTCTCTCTCTCACACACACACACACACACACACACACACACACACACACACACACACACACACACACACTCATTTACTGATTAGTACAGATGGCTTAAAGGGAACTACTCATGCTGTATGATACTTTCATTCTGTGAAAAAAAGTGTAATTGTGCACACAATAATTAATAGAATTTATCTTCCAGCAGCACCTCTGTTCTTTTTTCGGCATGTGGTTTGAGGTAGTATGACTGTGACACATTTTATTCATCAGTGAATGCTTAGTGACCTAAAAATACACCTTTCCAAAGAATGCAACATCCCTAAAATAACTACCATATCTAAAATGTTACATTTTCCCATTCAAAAGACAAGGCAAAAGATTTGAGAGATAACACACAAGAAATTCTAAATTATACTCACTCTGCAATTCCTCTTGTAGTTTTATTGTTTATTCTGCACACACAAAAAAGCCCACAAACAAAACGGAACAATTTAATCATGGTGGAGTGTGGAGGAAGAATTTAGAGTCTGCTTTGATATGGGCCTGGTGGAACAGCTGTGGATACTTCTGTATGGCTTGCCAGATGTTTGGAGTGAACAGGCTGTGGCTGGGATATGTTTTGGTATACTCTGGACTCAATCCAAGCACCTCACCTCAGTGATATCGCTGATGCTCAGATGGGTACCATTCAAGTTCTGTGTGTTTGTGGTCACCGTCTCCAGAGCCGTCCTGTCCCGAGCCATGCACACACTGTACCAACTTCTATTGCTCCTCTGTTTTATTCACTGACTTTTCTCAGGCTCTTAGCTCATAACTAAACACTACAGATGTTGCACTTTCTCTTTTGTGGCAGTGAACACAACACAGGCCTTTCAGTGAAGTTCTTTAACTTTTCTGTGGTTGTGGTACCATGCTGCTTTTTCTCTCACACACTTGGAGAGACTCAGCTCGCACCACAAACCCTGCTACTGTGGCAACAAGTATTTTTTCAGTGTGGTACTTTAATGAAATCTACGCTCTACATTATGGAATAAAAGCATTTAGGACCTTTTCATACATGAAAGCTCAAAGTGTACGCATATGTAACCTACAGAATATTTTCCATCTTTTCTATGTGTACAGCCATGTTACAGTATGTCATATAATGTTAAATATCTGTGGATCACTATTTGTACATGGGGAGTTGTGTATATTACTGATGACAGTGGAGGCAGCATATCAAATTGGTTTTAGTAGTTTTTTTTACATAAAGCCACACTTTAGACCGCTGCCACACACTGTCCATGTTTCAGGCGGATTCTTTTTTGTTGGTATTCGGTGGCTTCTTCTTCTGGTCGGTGAACTGGGTATCGAAACTAAGACTGGAAATATAAAAATTTTAACGATGAACAACTCTAAGTGAAAGGCTCCTTAATGCGAAGACAGTCATCCTTACGATACATTTACCAAAAAAAAAACAATTACATCCTTAATAAATTCACTGTTGAATTTTGTGTTCTGATGAGTCTGATTGACCAAAATCACACCAGAATATTATTAGGTGAGCAGGTGACCTGATACAGTTTCTGTAGTGCATTTTTGAAGTGCAGAAACAAGTAAAAGTAATAGATAATATGGCTGCCATCTTGAAATAAAAAAAAAACCCAACAACTTATTAATCAGCTTTGATTACGTTTGAACCAAGCACCGTTGATGTAAACAGTCCATGTCCACTTGTCTCACCACCGTTTTGTGTTCTATCAATGTGGAACTGTTGATTTCAAATAACCTGATCTGTGATGTTGTGATGAAGCCGAGAGTGCAGAATGAATCTTATTTCCTCCATTTCATTTTCATGTAAATGAAATTTAGCTAGGAGCTATAGTTATATATTATATATTCCCACATCACCAAAGCGACAAGACATTTGATAGGTGTATAACTGAAGTGAACTCTGACTCTGTAGCGAGCATGGTCCAGGATATCATTCTGCTCTTATACACTTAATATCCTTGTCTTCGTCTGTCTGGGCAAAACCTTAGTTTTTCAAGAAAGAGAATTTTTGTGTGCAGAGCTTGTAACTTTGAAGGCAGAACAAAGCATTTGCCTCACAGGGATTTCTCACTGCCTGATGGTAAGAGAAGATAAAGGGATGAAGTGGAAAAAGGAGCAGAGGTCTTGGTTAATCCTCCTCTCAGGTGTCAGAGGGAAGTGTTATCTATTGTAAATATTAGCTGTGACATGCTTCTGGCATGCGGTGGTCCCATGTTGCATGCTACTCACTAAGCTGATGTGGGTGACAATAACACCAGCCATTAAAACAAGCTGAGCCTACTGCTGCTCCCGCTATCCCGAGGAGGATCACATCAATAAGACCACAGAGGGCAAGGGACAACTTGCTGACAGACACATTTCTTTTTTTTTTCCTCTTTGCTGTCCACGCCTGTCTCTGTTTCCATCATTTCACAATTTGTTATTTTTGCTGAACAAAAATAACATAACACTCTCTATTGATATTCATTGAGAGAAACCTTCAGGGATTTCAGTGACTATTTGTTTCATGTGGCGACCTTCGAAAATCCTGAGGACCCCCTCCCCGCTCTAAGTCTCTCCCTCTTTATGAATAAAGCCAGCAGAGGACGTGTTTTAGCGATTCAGCTCTTAGTTGCCCGGCCGTGGCAGCTTTCCCTGCACTATCTCGTGGCCCAGGGGAGGGATTTAAGCCTGGCTGAGAAAAAAATCTAATATTTCTTAAAATACAAATCAAATAGAAAACGGCGGATAGCCTCTTCATCTGTGTGTGTTTGTGTGTGTGCACGCATGCTTGTGTGAGTCTGTGCTGAAAAGGATTATACCATGTTCAGTCTTCGGCCTGGCGAGAGGCACCTTGATTTAGATTTAGATTTGATTTAGAGTTTGGGAGGTTTAAAACAAACACACACACATACACAAATGGTTCTGCAACAAGTGTGTGTATATATAGGCCTTACATTTGAAATGTAATCCATTCAGTCATTATGTGTTACAGCCACATAAAGCTGAGTATCGTCAGCATTGCAGTGGATTTTGTTCTCGTTCTGTATGTAACATTCATGAAATACTTGAGATGCTTGTGTCTGTTAAGGCAACTGCAATCAGCATCTTGTTGCCTCGGCCAGAGCATGTGGTGTGACGCATGAATGTTATTGACAGGCATCATGTTGATAGCTTTCTTTTCAAAGAAGTTCTTTAAAAAATGTTTATAGTTTGTTAACCAGCCTTATTTATCCGCTGTCTGACTTTGATTGAGGTGTTGTGGGGTGTGCTCGTCGTTTGCTGATGAGGTTTCCCCTGCTTGACATGAACTGAGTGGATTTCCTAAGTCCATGCCTGTATACCTGTTCATGTTTGGGATATGCTAGAGCTTTTCCTGATATGAGAGGATTCTTATGTCCTTGTTGAGTATGTACAGAATAATATTCTGGGAGTCAAAAGAGTGAATGGGAGCTCAAACCTCAATGTGAGTCAAACAATGGCTAAATACTTGCTAAAGGTACTTCTTTACTTTGACAGCATTGTCTCATCAAACACAATGCTGTTTTTTTAATCATTAAATGCAAGATACCATGAAACAGTGTTACACTTTGTAGTTGTAGCTCACTTTTGACCAATACAAACAGACGCATATATAACTATAAAACATAATGTATTTCATGTCTGGTCTTTTTTTTTTTTTTTTTTGGCTTGCAATATCCATTGATCATATAAAGAAAAAAATGACTCTGTAATGGATTGATGTACAAATGAGGCAAACTACTTCACTTCCTTTAAAACATATGTAAATAAAAGTAAAATTTCTTGCTTTGAAAAGTACTCAGAAAAGTGCAAACACACTGCATGAACACACTCCTCAATTCCAGTAACACAAATTCATCACTCTTTCAAAATATTTTTTCACTTGCTGTCTGTTTCCAGGGACAGTCTCCCTGTTTTTGGTGGCCGGCCCCTGGCTGGAGCTGTCCCCAGAAATGGGGAGGGATGTGTGCCGAACTTCAAGCATTGTAAGAGAAAAGAAGGCAGATCTGGGCACAGTTCAGATTGGCTCAGAACTTCACCATCTCAGAGTCTAATAGATACCCAAACATGTGTTCAGTTCCATCTGCGAATGTTTTTAGATTAGTTATGATAAAGCTTTGGGGATTAATGACACACATGCTGTAAACTTGCTCAGAGTAGACTGATTTAGGACATACTGTGCAGCTGTGATAAATGCAAGTCTATATTCTTAAAATGATTAAGATTTTAAATTGAATTACTTCATTATCAATATACTACAGGTAAGAGTACAGAAGAGTAAATGCATTTAAATGAGAGCACTCATTATACCCATTTTTTCAATTTATTGTTTTGATTAGTTTGAATTGTCTTAATGTTGTCTGATTATTCAAAGTAGATTTGATGCAATGTGCACAGAAAGGAGAGTGTGAATTTTAAAATGTGACTATTGCAGTTGATGCAACTTGGGTTCATAACAGTTTCTGATGTCATTGATATAGTCACTTGAGTTATTGGCTTTTTTATAGTGAAGGGTAACATCTAAAACCAACAGTCCAAATGCCAAAGAGATTCACTTTACAGTGATATAGAACAGAAAAGGTACCAAAAATGTTGGGATGGTTGTTTCAGCGTGACTCATTGAGAATTTGATTGATTTTCAGTTGATTGGCTAATCAACTAAACATACTGGCAATAAACAGAACAAAATAAAACTTGTTAATGACTTGGTGAAGTTTATGAAAAGGAAAAATCCCATTATATCTGGCTTTTTCTTTTTTTCTTTTTCTTTTTTATACTTCAAATAAATGGAAGACCCTCCCCCCTTCATATTTTACTCACAGTATTTTGCCATAGTTCAAATTGGGACAGTAGAAAGTCTCTGACAGTAGAAATGAGTCCTAACAGAGAGTAGGACTGAAAAGCGAGGCTCGTTACTGTGGCCCTCTCACAGGTACCAGTTTTGGCTCAGTGTGGTGGTCAGCAGCCGGAAGGATAGAGCAGATGGACATGGCAGAATAACTGCTTCCTCTTTTGGGTCTGTTAGGAAACACACACGAGTGCACACAAACACAAACACACTCAGGGCTGCTGTATTTGTTGGTGTGTTCCCGCCCCGTTAGTGGTCGAGGGTTGACTTATTCCAACTGCTCAGGCTGGATGGTTACAATAGTTTAGTTCAGTTCACTGTAGATTACAGTGATTCAAATCTTCTGTGGCTTTTTGGGGTATTTCAGTGTTCTTTAATAATCTAAAACAGAGGTCTTAATGTTGCAGGTTATTCTCATCTGGGTGAGAGAGATCTGCCACAGGGAAAGGACCCAAGTGCAGACAGTGGAGGCAGAAAGGAGGATTTCTGTGATAAAGAAAAGCTTCTAGACTGGCAGATAGAGATTCAGGCTCAGGTAACAGGGGTCCTAATCAAAAACACAAGACAAAAACGCAGTATTACAGTGATCACATTGTGACGATCTGGCAAGGAATGAATGGATCTGGTCCCCTGTCTGAAGTGATGAGACACAGGGGAGGAGGTGAGCCAGGACAACGTCATTTGAGGGGAAGTAACATGCCACTTCCAAGGACATTTTACTTGCCATGTCTATGCATTGTAAGCTTTTTGCATGCCTTTAAGTTCACCTGTCTCGAAAGTTTTGGATGTGCAAGAAAGAGATGGCCTTCATTGCCATGGTAACACTTGTCAGGTGATCCTTTTAAGCCTGAAATGACTTAGGTTGAAGAAAAGACCATGGTTTGGGTTAAAATAGGAACTTGATGGAGTTTTTAACTGTTTATGAAACAGCATCAGTTTAAGGATGATGTCTCTATATGACCTACATAAGTTAATGAGACCAGCAGAGAGAAGATTGGGTATTTCTGAATGTTGCTGGAGAGGCGGTACAGAGAGACAGACTGAGATAGACTGTGACAGTTTAGCAGGTTATTTTCTTTAATTTGAGCGATTTGCAATGCATAACCTGAATGTAGTCTTAAAACCACAAGTATAAACCTTGTGTATGTGCAAAACGCATACTCTTTTTCCCACACCAACTTTTTTGATAAAAAGAAGACTGTACGCACCTGTTTCAGGTTATTTGATAAAATGGGTATCAAATATAAGGTGAGGGATGTAACCTTAAAGTGAAACATTGTTGTAACTTATCATTTATAAGCTCTGTTTTCAATTAGTCTATTTATTAGAGATGAATTTGTTTAAATGTGTCCTTTAATTATGACTGAGATTCGGTTACAGGTGCATGTGATGAATCAGTGACACAGCCTTTATAAATGGCCACAAGCTGTAACTTGTCACATATAACAGCAACTCTCTGAGAATCTCCAGTTACATTGCAACAGATTATTGACAGGTCGAATGAGTGGTGGAGCAGGCGCGATCTGATACACAAACGGGTGTTTCAGGGCGTTTCTACATCCTGTTATGGCTGAGTGCATGTGCCTCTGTTTCCACAGTGATTGAGATTTATTGCAGAATAACGCAGAGTTATATAAATCTGGTGAAAAGACTGCATGCCTACATTAGTCTTTGTGCATGCACACAGTTTTAGTCATAAATCTGCACAGAGCATGTGCATGTGGTCCAGTGCTGTCTGGACACTGAGAAGTTCTTCCCAGAGCTTTGGGAACAAAGATACAGAGAATCTGCATCTGTCTGACCGTTCTGGAGACGAGCAAACAGCTGGAATAATACACAAGCCATTTCTGCTGTGTCGGGAGTTTAAGAGAAACTTCAAACTCATCCCTTAACTTCTGGCAAAATCTCATGATGCTCCAGAAAGTTTCTCCATTGTAAACTGGTGAGAAGAGTTGAGTGTAGAGTTAAGTTGGGAGGAGCTTTAGGGATTGTTAGGAGTCCCTGCTGAGAATGAGCTGGGTGATCTGGTGAATGTAGAGCAAAGAAAAGAGGCAAAAATGATGTTGAAAGAGGC
>JBAJHX010000024.1:9937074-9960886 GCA_037176925.1 Amniataba percoides | reverse complement strand
TTACTCAAGATTACACGTTGAGAACCTGACAAAACATTTGGCAGTTTAAATCAGTTCACTTGGACGGATGGATGGATGGATGGATGGATGGATGGATGGATGGAGATTTCTTCTCCATAGTGATGAGGGCTCATAGGAACTAAAGTGTTTAGAGTTTGGGCCCAAACCTGAGGTTGTTTCCAGTTTCTTTCATGGCTGACTCTCATGAAACCAACTAGCATTGCCAGTTTGGAAACATGACGTGGCACAAGGGTATGCTTCTGTTTTTCACCCGTTACTGAACATTAGTTTCATGGCCAGTTTAACCTATTGGTGGGCCCTCTGACTAAATGTTGTTATTGTTGGGTCCCTTAGTGTTGCACATTTCCAAAAATGTCCCATAAAGTTTGTTATGTGTAACTATTTGACATGCAGTGAACCTGGAGCCTTTAGGGCTCTGGGGCAGTTGCCTGCTTTCCCTAATTGTTACACCAGGCTAATTCAGTGCATTGGCATTTGATTTTTTTCCATTTTCCTGGAGGGCATTTTGTGGCCTTGCAACACCTGACAGGCATGGACACAACAAGGCAAGGCAAAGCCAGAGAGAGAAGGAAAGAAATAACCAAACCCCAAACCAACAAAAGCTTTATCCAACCAAGCTGCCCAGGTCTTGGAGCAGAACTCTAACTCAGCGCCAAGTCAAAGTAACTTGAAGAATCAAACGGGTCTATGTATGCTCATTAAAAGTTTCCAACAGGAATTTACTATGGTAAACCAGCTTCTTTTCCCTCCATTTCTATTTCCATATTCATCTGGCAGTTTTTTTGTCTAAAGCAAATTACAAATGTCAGAGCTCTGATCTGTTTTAGATTTAACAGCTTTAGTTGATATTTTTAACTGGCTTTTTTGTTTGTTGTGTCACCTGCTACGTTGTGTCTTCAAACCTCATCATTTTAATGTCTAAAATTCACAAAATGATATTAATTGGGTCAAGAAATGTATTCTTGCTCTGGGAAGAAAGAGGTAGAGTTTAGGTAAAGCCTTGACGATCTGTTGAACAGAGAAAACATAGTGTGTGTGTGTGTGTGCATGTGTGTGTGTGTGTGTGTGTGTGTGTGTGTTTAACAGGGACGGAGGGTGTTTCTATGTGAGGGGGAAACAGGGGCATGTCTGTTGTGTGTATGTGTGGGTGAGCGGTAATGCGAGCAATCATTTCAACTAAAGGTCAAGTTTGTAATTAGATTAAAAGGACTGCATGTTTGTGTGTGTGTGTGTGTGTATGCCTACATGCGTGTGTATGTGTGTCTGTTCAAGCAGAGCCATTCAGAGTGATTGAATGACACCTATGATTACCCTCTTCCGCCGCTAGATATCGGGAGGTAGGGCCTCTACTACAAAGACTTGTCATGACCATGATGAATGGGAAATGAGAGAAGGTGTCTGTTGTACACACACACACATATACATACGCACACACGCGTAAGGCTCTGAGGAGAGCCCGCGTTCTACTGTTATTATCTCAACATTATTCAAATTTTGGATGAATTGTATACACAGCAAAGAGAGACAGTGAGGGGGAAAATCATTTGTTTAGTGTTGAGTTTGTTCCCTCAGTCAGGCAGAAAGCAAATCTGCATGCATTAAGGAAAAGTAATGAGTTAAATGTAAGTGAGTAGGAGAGTGAATATCTTAAACAGTGTTTGCTGCACCGGCCCTTTCTAGAAATGACGTTTTGCTTCCCTAAGCATGTAAATAAGGGATGGAAACAAGCTGGAGCAGATGCAAACAGGACTATGATGAAGGCCATAAAACAAGGCTGTGTGTATGCATGATGACTGTGTGTGTGTGTGTGTGTTTGTCTTTATACACAGCTGAATCTATTCCACAGTATCCCACCCATGACAGAGGATGACTGATCTTGCATTTTCCTGTCTCAGACCTAAAGCTCAGCTCCCACCATGCACAGAAAGTGACTGGCATGAACAGATGGTGATCTGTACTTTTTAATTACAGCAATTTTTTTATGTATCAACATTGTTTATCTTGAGCTCTAAAATTATGATCATTTTAAGGGTAAGCCCAATACCATCAATCAAGATAATTGCTCAATACTTGAACTTCCCTATTCTGTCTATGGCTGTCAGCTCCAAGCCCATTCGTGATTCTTTACTTCCAACGCTCACAGAAAGCAGAAAAACACAGAGGTGAGTGGAAGAATGGGTCTGCATACCCGGGGCAGAATACTGCAGATGCTGCAGACTCAGAGACTATTCTGTTGCATCATTTGATGATAGATAGATTTGAAGATACTTAACAGACATTTGTTGTGATTTTCGAGAATATAAATTTAAATTTCAAGTAAATTGCTGTGGCTGACCATCTACACCTAATGGAGAGAATAAACTTTTCAGACTGGGTTAGTTCCTCTCTCTCTCTCCTTATCTCCATCCGCTCACTCGCTTGCTCTCTGGCTATCCAGAGGAAGACAGAAAGCACATTAACTATTGATAATCTGTGGAACAGCATCACATTCAGAAATAAAATCGCTGTCTAAATGTATTCAGAGACTGCTCGTAAAACTGTAATTATGCACATTACTTTGAATATGAAATGCTGGGTGACAGTTATTGTCAGGGCCTAATAAAAGCCATGCATCTCCTCAGCTGTTGAGTGTGACATACAGGCAGAGCGCCTTTCAATATGGTTCTTAACACAGGGATTGTTCCCGGCTCTGGTCACATATTATGCACACTTCACTGTGCCTCCACTTGTTGGATCTGTGGTTGTTTGGAGGGGGATTATTTGCAATGTGTCATTTTATTACGGGTCCATGGCTTGACCTGCAACAACAGCAGTAACTGCAGCACACATTCGAGATGGGCCTCGGTCTGAGGCAGGGACACCCAAAGGATCGAGAGCTAGGTTGGTGCTGTTAGCTATCAATAATGCATATTATTCAACATTGTATTTACAGTATATACGGTCAGTAATAGCAAGTTTGTTGGTAGAAGAATGCCATGAATTGTAGTGTATCTGTAATAAGGTTTGAATATTCTGTGTGTGTTTGTTACTGTTTGTCTGACCTAAACAGCATCTGTAAATACAGTATGTACATTGTCACTTGCAAAAAAGTACAAAACCCTTCACACATTCCATGAACTTATTCTTTGTTCATTCAAGGACCGCCATGATTAACATTAAATGTCGGACTAATATAGTGTCAGCTGACCTGCTAAAGTTAGCAGTCCCCCTTTAATCTCTATGCAGCTCTAATATCTGCTCAGTATCTCTGGTTCACATGATGTCTCTGAAGGTTCATGTCAGTTTTTTTGGTTCAGTGCCTGAAGAAAGTCTTTAAGTGTCTGAAGAAAGTTTTAATCGAAGATGTTCAGTACGTTCTTAATAAACTTTTTACATAAATAGTGACATTTTGCATTCCTATTATCTACCCCTTCACTGCCACACTCCGGCTAAATGCACTTAACCCATGTATAACATGTCGTCCTCATCATTACATAATCATAATCATCTAGTTATGATCACTTGTTTTGGTCAGTCTTTCTGTTATGTTTCTTGTATCTGAATTTCTTTTATCTTGATTTTGTGCTGTAGGAATATGGCGTATAGGGCCTTTGCCACAGTGCCTGAGCGTTAGAGCTGTGTAATTCTCTGAAGTGCGTCAGATGAGGTTTCAGTGGGTGTTAAATTCTGCTAAGGCTGTCTGTTGTCATTGATTCTGTTTGCGATTTTCATGGACAGATTTTCAAGCTGTTCGTGAGCAGAGGAGAGGGTCACTGCCACTCTATGTTTTGTGGGTGATATGGGTCTGCTGGCTTTGTAAGATGTTAGAGTTGGGCATGTAAGGGACAATCAGCACCTCAAAGGAAAAGGATATTTTGTCTTGTTTTTTTTTTTTTTTTTACAGTGGGAGGAAGTGGACATGTGCTCTGTGGGAAGTTAAGTTTTTGCTTTGAGCTTAAACCAAACATCTTAAGGTTCTGTTGCTGAGGGCTGGTGTAGCCTCAGTTGTAATATAGGCCATCAGTTTACTGACTGAGAGAAGAATGAGATAGCAGATCAAGTGGGAAGAGAAAGCAGCTCAATGTTGCCATTAAAAGAAGTCAGTTTAAGTGGTTCAGCATTTGATGAGGATACATTCCACTATGTACACACTTCTCAAGCATGCATGAGCTTCTGAAGTGTGTGTGTCATCCACCCATCCATCTCTCTCTTGTGGCTGGTGACCAGTGGAGTGTAGAAAATAAAGCTAGTTAGCGCCAGAGGAGAGATAATTGAAAATCAAAGAAAGACTTTGTTAATTTGGTTAGAAGCAATGGATTGTTCCTGATCAGATTAGATTTCATTATGACATGCAATTAAATAGAACTTGTACTGGTAGAAGGATGGGTGGTGGCACAGGAGAGGTCACAGGAAGTGGAGACGAGGATGGAGGAAGAGGAAGAGCCAAGAAACGGGAAGATGGTGAGACAGCTGAGAAGTAAAAGAGGAGAGAAGAAAGAGACTGAGTGTAAGGGGGATAAGCATCTTCGCTTGTTGTAGATTGGTACATGACTGCAGATGGGAAAACTCAGAGCGGTAGAGAAAAGAAAGAACACCAAACATTAAAATGGTGTTGGTCAGAACATTAAAAAACAATAAAAATAACTATTTTAAATTAAAATATAACTAAAAATACAGAACAAACTATTTCAAACAATAAAAACATCACAACATGAACCAACATCAACATTAAAACTACCCTCAATGCAGTGCAGTGGGGGTTTGAGAGCTCCAGAGGATCTAGTGTGAACAGAAAGAGGACTGAGGCCTTATCAAAGCTGAACTGGACCAGAAAGAGAACCTGGCCCTCTTTGTGTAAATAAACTCACCATGTGAACACAAAAAGTTGATTTTCTTTTCGTCCACTTTTTGGGCCACTTAAAGAGGACTGAGTTTGGTTCTTTTAAAAGTGTGAGAACACCCTAAGTCTCACACTTGAGCACCTCCCTCGAGTTGTGTTTTGTGTCATACAATCTCACAGTTTGCTAATTAAGTTAGGTGGCAAGATGACATGAAAAACCTTTAGACATTTTCTACAAGTAGATGATACTTTATTGTACTTTATCTGATGTGAGGTGTGTGCTTCAAACACTAGCATTTTTAACGATCACCTCAGTCCTTTTCTATTATCATGTTTCAGCCAGAGTTGTCCTGCATTTTTAACTAGTACATGATGAAATTTCAATTTGGAGACATTACTCCATTGATTCTGGCTGTTAGGATTAGCAGGCAGGCAGACGAGGCAGGACCCAAAAGCAGGACACGAAGGCTTCAGAGCAAGTTCAAAAACTTTAATAAACAAAAGGAGTCCTTTGAAACTCAAAGTGTCTTTCCAAAAAAGCAAAATCCAAAAAGCACAAGGCTAAACTCAAAAAAACTCACAGGCAGGCAAGATCTTCTGCAAACAGAATTCAGGTAACTAACGGACCAGGACTGAACAGGACGGAACAGGACAGGTCAGGACAGGACTAAACAGGAAACTCAACGACGATCTGGCAACGAGACAAGGGAAGACTCAGACTATATAAGCAAAAGAGGTAACAAGAAACAGGTGGGCACAATCAGGGCGGGGCAGACAATCAGACAGGAGGGAAACACACAGAGGCAGGAAGTAAAGGGACCTGAAACAAGAGGAAGGGATGGTTTCAAAATAAAACATGACACGTCAGAACAGGGAGCCAGAAACATGACAGACATGGAAACTTGACAGACAGAACCTAACCAGAAACCAGACATGCCATTCAACAAATAAACAGGACATGACAATACTACAAGAAAACTAAACACACTAAGCCAAAACATGAAACACTAGACAGGACTTTGAACATAACAGGCATGACAAGAACTAACTAAAACCTGACAGATAAGAAAACCTAAACATGACAAGACATAACCTGACTCAAGACAAAACCAACAGAACAGGAACAAAACATAATGCATGAAACCAGACAGGACCAGAAAAACCCATACAAGACACGAACATGACACTGGCAAAACATCATATGGTTACTAACAGGAAGAACGTCTGTAGGCCTACATGGAAGAGGCTACAGACAAAAAATAAAACTTCAGGATAGATAGGAGAAAAAATTATTTACCACCTCGTTGGAGGCAAGTGTCCAAGCCACTGTGTATGTGAAGGTCTGATGGTTTGTTCCTTTACCCAATCTCTGTCACAAGTTCAAGCTTCTTTTTTTGAGTCTTATCAGTAGAGGAGGATGTGTAATAATGGTTATTTTCAGCTTTTCGTGATATTCAGGGTTAATGAAGGGGAAAAGCAAGCCAGATTTGCCAGATTTTTGCCACCTAATATACATCGTGGGCTCATCTGCGGTATTTCAGCAGCACTGTGGTACATTCCAACAGTGGACATGGCGCTCTCCTCTCCACTGTGCTCTGAGGGTCTGGTGTGTGTGGTGGCGAGCCTGTGCAGTAGTAGTTCATTAACACGCATACACTGAGCTCAGTGAGGTGACAGGGGTGTGGCAGTAATGTTAAGGACACCCTCTCTCTTCACACATTCTGTGCTCACTCATTTCACATGCTCACAGTACAGCTGAACACAGAAGAATTATCATCATTAACCAGGATAAATACTGATTTTGTCAGATAAAGTTATAATTTTATCACAATTCTATTATCTTATCATGTACCGTATTTTCCTACTATACTATACGTATTTACACTATACTAGCTGCATCTGAATCTCGTCTGGTAATATTCTATGAACAAATCTGTCGCACTGCTCCTGCTGTAGCTGCTCGGTGTCTGTTTGACAGGTGGAAAGGTGCCGCCCTTTGGCCAATAAAAATCGTTCTAATAAAAGCAGGAGCACAGTGCAAAGGGTGGTAATAGAACTTGTCGGCTCTGATATTACATCAGTATTTTTCAGTACAGTATGTGATAAATTGGCATGTGTATTAGATGTAAATATTAAAGACTAGTATTAGTATTTCATTACCCAGACTCATCCGGCACACTGAAGTCAAACTAGTTTGATATGACAGCTTCACATGGAGCAAAACCGCACTGCGTGTATGTTTTTCACTTAATTAGAAGGTCTTAATAGAAGATCTTAATGGTTATTATCCTTATCTTATAGATAAGAGAGGTCAGTGCCTTCTGGCACATAGCACACTGAACATTTAAGAATTAGACAAGAGTAAGGGTAAGTAAGAGAGAAGGAGGAAGATGGGAAGGAGCAAGGAGGTGTTCTATATCTTAAATAGCTGCCTACAGAGTTAAATAATTCACACCAAAGAGATCACTGAAGTCCTGCATTTCTAGCAGCCAATTCTTCTGTGAAAGCATCCATTAATTACTATGGCCTTGTATTGAAGTTTTCAAAGAAGCGAAAAAGGACAAAAACAGGGATTTAAGGAGTAAACGTTTGCAGTGAGGACAAATTAATGAAGCATCAGACTCTTAAGGATAGAAATTAAATTTGTAATGTTTCTCTATCAAGCTGCTGTTGTACTGTTCTGCACTTTTTCCCCCACAAGGATGACTCCATGAAAACAAAGGCCTGTAGAGGGAAAATCTTTAGAGGAGGAGAGTGTTGTTTAATTGCCCAGATGCCTCTGTGCTTCATATTATTCCCAGACGAAATTGTGGCTGATTATTTTATTCTGATGAGTCACTCTGATATCACTGAAATAGTGGCTCTCAAAAGACTCATGCAAGAAGGAATTTCACTATATTTTATGTCTCAGAATTCAGTCATAATCAGTGGATACCTCAAAATGTCTTGTCTGTGGCAATGACATTTATAAAATGCAAGTTCTCTCCCTACAACATAACCTTGGTTAACAATGTGTCATGTAGGTCTAAATGAAGATGGTAATAAATAAACAAATGTAGTATTGTATTGGACTTCAATATTGAGCCTTTTCCGTTCCAGCCTCTAATACTACATGTGATCACCACAGTACATTGTTTCTGGCACTTCAAGTAACAATTTCATGGGTTCTTAAAGTACTTTTAGGGGCCACAGATAGTACCATGAATCACACATCACTTGCAACACCTGTCTACCCAGTCTCATGATTGGATTCATAAAGATACTGTGGTATGATAGTACAGTGCAAACTTGCCTATAAATTTCTGATGTTGGGTGCTTTTCTTTTCTACAATCCTATTGTGAGTTGGTCCCTCAGTTGCCTGAAACTTAACACATCTTAACCAGGTGTGGCAGTTATGAAGATATTAATTGGTATTATCTCATTGTCATCTTCACCAGTTGTGCAATCCATCTCTCCAATTAGGCTAATTGTTCAGAAACTCAGCTGGGTTGGAGGAGGAGGAGGGCGTAGGGGACTAGATGGAGAACTACAGTGTTTGAAGCTGGTCAAAGCCAGGGTAAAAGGAAAAGGAAGGCTACAGTGGAGCTGCAGCTGTTTTAGGCGGATAAAAGCAAAAGAGAAGCTGTTTTTTCTTTGACTTTGGTCTGTGTGAAACCCAGTGAAGTGGGTTCAAAGGCTACATCTGTCAAATAAACACATGTACAGAGAGCCAAAAGGAGGGCTTAGCCTATAAATTCAGAGTTAAAAAGTTCACAATATATAGATCAGAATGAGGATTAAGATTTTTTTTATTTTATTTATGCATTATTTTGTAAGATTTTAACATGTGTACCATAAGTCAAACTGCTGATCCATTCACCCTCAATGAGCTCTCCAAACCGTTTTTAGATAAAGCTACTCCCTCAAATGAAGCTAGATAAGAAACACTGATCACAATACTGCACTCAAAGCATAGACATTTTTTCCACATTTTAAGCAGAAGAGCTGTGTCCTGTGCCCAGGTCTTGGTTTTGCATGTTTTGCTCTTGGAGCATCTTGGAAAGAGATTTATCACAAAACCACAGGGTCCTGGCTGGGGAACGGGGTTATATTTCATAAAGGCATTCTGTAGGGCAAAACTATTGTTCTGGTGGCTCAGGGCCCTTTAAGAAAGACAGAATTGGTATAATCACATTGTGCTTGAATGTGTTTGTAACAGAGTTTGTGTCTGCATATATGTATACACACAAACATCCTTGTGTATCTGCCATATTTATATCTACTTATGTATCTGTTTTGTGTATTGCATTCTGTAGGCATGTGCACAGAAATGTGTCAGCACAGACACATGCATGGTACTTTATGACATTCTGGACCATCTAGGTTAATATTCTGCTGAGATGTTTGAGGGTTTCCCAGCCGGAAATGAATCAGGTTTTTTCCTCAGAAGCTATGATGATCATTGTCCTAATAGATTAAACTTGTATTGATATTTGAGTTTTACCTACTTCTATTGTATTTGTGATGTAATTTGTGGACGTGTATCAAATGACGTGACGAAATGCAGCTGATGTATGCTGCGCTTGAGTCATGGCTTACGCTTGACTCCCAACCCCCACATACGCTCTCCTCAGAAATAACAATACAAATAACAATTACATTTTAAATAAGCTGACTCCACTGTCACTCACAATCTGCATATTGTACACATTAGATTGTGTAATGCATTATATGTAACATATATGCATATAGCATGGCATATACACAGTAAATATATGTATTTGAGATTTATGTACATTCAAACGTGTTTATGCTAAACCTCCATTCCTCAGTCTGCTCTGTATCCAGCGGACCATGACTATAAACTTGCACACAAATATGCAGTTATAGTCGTTAATGCTATCATTAGTCATGTTTCTATGATTAGAGGTCTTATTATAGCTGTTTCTCTATCTGTCTGCCTGTTAATCTCTCTTGCTTTCTCCCTCCCTCCCCTCCCTCTCCCTTTTTTTCTCTCCTTCTCTCTCCCTCTGTCTCTGTTAAGTTAAACTGTCAAGGCAGATGGCTGCTCACCTAGAGCCCAGTTATTAAAAGAAATCTTTTTCCCTGCCACTGTCACCAAATGCCTCCTTGTGGGTGGAACTGTTGGGACTCTGTAAATAGTATTATAAGGAGTTTGGCCTAGACATGTTAAGTGTGAAGAGATAACTTTTGGTGCTATAATATACTTGACACACTCATACACACCTGCAATGGAGGAAAAAAACAAATAAATGGATGAGTAATCATAAAGGATTCAATACTGGACACAAGGGATGTTTCCCATCTCTTCAAAATAGTTGAATGAGCTGTTTTTAATCAACATATTTCCTCCTGACCAACTTCTTTGATTCACATCTTTACATCTTTCTGGATTCAAGGGAGGCCACTCACCTGAGACAGCCCTCCAGATAGTAGGTGTATCTACACTACGAGAGCAGACTCCCTGGTCTCTGTCCTAATATACAGCTGAACCTACCCACTAGTTGGTGTTACAAGGTTTAGCCGAGGGTCTGAGGAGGATTATATTATGTTACACTCTTGTGATGGGTCACTCCTATCAGCTGACAATGGAAAAGAGTCCATAAAAACCAGGAGTTCCACAAGGTTCCGTCCTTAGACCACCCCATGTCTTCATACCACACTCCAATGAGTTATCATACACTTGAATTGCTACTCCAAACACAGCTGTACTGATGGCACCCAGCTAAGGTTGCCATCAAACAGCTGCTGAGGCAGACATCACTGCTTGCCTGGCACTCGTCCTAATGTAAGCATACCTGCTCACTATTGATTATACTGTGGTGAAACCAACTTGCAAAGAGTTGCACTTAGGTACTCTCTTGTGAGGAACTTAAGTGTGACCCTTGATGAGAAATTGGTTACTGCAAACAGTGCAGTTGTAGCCCACTCCTGTAGTCTCCTGTTATACTATATCAGCAGGATTTGCCCCTCCAGGTGCTCTGGTTATGTTTCTGTTTAGACGACTGCAACTCCCTCCTTCCTGAGCTTCTGTGTCTGCCGCAGAACTCTAGAATTAGTCCAGAATGCAGGTAAAATGAAGCTTTTGTTAGAACATCACAGTTGATGTAACTATCTGTATCTTGCTAAAATTCTATGAAAATATGTATTTTACACTCAGTTTGAAAGAGAATTATCATACTGCATAATATGAAGCACAGACCAAGTCCAAAGACAACTACAAACAATTTTTTTAAGTCTGTTTACTGTGTTTTTTTATTAGGTCTGGGACCAAGGCTCTGTGCCAAATGTACACTCAAATGCATAAAGACACAATCATACACATCTCATTGCTGTACCCTCCGGTATTGCTTAGCTAAGCAGCTAGAAGAAGCCTCACAGCTCTGGCTCCCAGCTCTGGTCATTTCTGCCTATTGATTGGCACTGGCCTTTATCAATGCCGTCACCATCCTCTCTCTTACTCTCTCTTTTCTCTCTCTCCTTCCATATCTGTTTAGCCTTTTGATCGCCCATTTGGAGGTAGCACTTATGTCTGCGGTTGTTGTCCATGGACCTGGTTTGTTATCTCACAGACCCTCTTGATGGCCCTCAGTGGTCAATGGTCCTCCTCTGCCAGTTAAAACAATCAGCACACACTCGATAGCAGAGCCATTAGGATGTGGAATGACAATAACAGGCCAGCTAAACTGAGAGAGAGAAGAGAAGAGAGCAAAGACTTCCTAAAATCAATGGTCTCTTTAGGGGCTTGTTGAGGGGTCATCAGAAAGAATCACTGAGGTGGTTCACTCAGTGAGAATGTTTCTTTGGTAGCTGGAGTTGAGGCAATGTGTCAGTTCAGTCAGTTTAACTGTGACCTTCTTAGTTGGTTCCCTTTTGGTGTTCTGCCAATAGGATGACACCTATCTGTGACACAAAGGGACAAAAACCTGGGTACTGCTTATTGCTCTGACCCACATCTTGTGCTGAGCACAGGTCATTTTGCTGATCATGGGTGGACCAGTGAGCCTTATATATGTTGTAAAGCGAAAGAGCTGAAGAATGGGTAGGATGAAAGAGAGAGATGAAAGATGAGGTAGAAAATATTTGGGTATTGGAGGGTAAACCTTAACAAACTAATTATTAGATCCCATGGTGATGCTTATGTGTTCGCCTTAGTTTTTATTTCTTCTTTCTCACTTCTAGACACCCTCAGAGAGATTAAGGGAAACAGGAAGCACATGCTGATGTCATTTAATTGCAAATGCAGATCACAGGTTCAGAATTCAGTATTTCATGAAAGCCTTGACATGATGAGAGCGACATCTAGCGAAAGCATTGATATTTGAAACAACACTGATTTGAGCAGACAAACATGTATGGAAGGAAGTTTCATTGAGTTTAGAGTTAATGTCACTGTACTGTAATGAATAGCGTAGTGTCCGATGTTGAATGTTGATGTTGAATTTCCAGTTACAACAGATAACGTTTGCTCCAGCTACAATTCCTATACTAGCAGGTGGTGCTCTCCCAGTCATCCACGAGCCTGCAAAATAAAATAGACCCACACTGAACACACAATGGTGGATTAAGTGGATATATGAGACCTATGTCGAGTCAAATCTTCTCAAGATAGACATCCTCAGTCTTTAGAAATCATGCAATGGATTAGACAACAATATACCAAAAAATCAATTAAATATAATGGATAAAATAGTTAATTAATTAGCCATCATCCAAATCCAGACTCCACTACTTTGTGAAGGATCAGCACTGCTTCCTGTTTGTCCATGCTTAGAAACTTTTAAAGTTTCTAATTCGATCATTTTAAACTTCTCTGGTTTATTTTTTGGCTATTTTTTTTCTTTTTAATTTCATGCTATTTCTTCCTTTCACCCAGCAGTGCACCTGTCTATCTTTCTTGTAATGTAACATTTGTGATCTCTGTATTAACTTAGCAGAGCCGTTAAACATTAGGATGGCAAAGATGCACACAGACAATGTCAGTATGAAAGCCGAAAAACCTTCATTGATCCTTGCGCCTTTTAGATGCCCACTGTTTTTGAATGGAACAGATTCATTCTTCTCCAGCAGCTCCTTTCCACTTAGCTCAATTAGATTTCCTGAAGGTAAAGGGGAAATCATAGTCTCAAAACAATTATATTCAGCTCTCAAAATGCAAATGATCTTAAAGCTGTAATAGTGTAATTTCATACTCGCCACATGCATTATTCATAGTTTTTTTTCTGTGTGTAATGTAAGCAAACTCTGCTGTATTCACCTCAAACTAAAGCTTTTCTTTTTTGTTTTCTTGAAGTTTTTTGCTTTGTTTGTCAGTTCATTATAATTATTATATGTCGGTGTCCCTAAATGTATTTCCACTGTGAGTCCACTTAAGGAGTTGTATAGGCAAACGCAAGCACACTCCCAGGAACAATACCTAAACATAGCTAATTGCACTAAAAACACACATAATGCATTTAAGCAGTGTGAGAATACAATAGAGATTGTTAATGTGGTCATCCATTTCACTGGATAGTGAAATTAGATCATAAAGCAATGAGAAAATGCTTGGTTGGTGCAGTGCTGTTTGCTTCTGTTGCATTTCTGAGGGAACAAACTGTACTCTATCCTTTTTATGGCCCTACTTGCTGATGTGACTGTGTTGGTGTGTGTGTGTGTGTGTGTGTGTGTGTGTGCGTGTGAGTGCATGGATCTGTATGCCTAATTATGAATGAGAGAGGCAGGCTTTACCTCAGAGCTGTAGTCTTCTGCCAGTAGTGAGGTCATTTCAGATTCGTATTTTCTAAAACTGGCTTTATACCCTGACAGGAGTACATGAGACAGATAATCCGTGATGAAAGACTCCTCTGGCTCCACCTTCTGCCTTGAATACCATTTGACTAGAAGTGATGGAGTTGATGGAGCATCAATTACTACTTTTACTTCAGCAAATATAATAAAATAAAATATAATATTTCTATAAATTACCTACTTCTGCTTTAACTTATGTGGATAAATGTAGCATGAAAAACATTGAGATATGAGATTAGGCATGAAAGATACTTGGTTGATTTACAAAAAATTAATCGTAATAATTTGGGTTAAAATGCATTGTTGTGTTAAGCTGCCTTTCCACATAAAGTACCCAGTACTGGGCCCCATTGATGTTTATGTTCCCACCAAGGTCTAAAGACCCAGAAAGGTCTTGTAAATACTCTTGTAAATATTATAATATTTACTTTTTCTGTGTGTGTGTACATAGATAACCCAATAGTCTGTAATTCTGGAGATTAAGGTTAATAATTTACCATTTCTTGTCTTGATAGGGGAAGGTTTTTGTAAGAATAGCAATATATCATCTGCATAGAGATTGATCCTAGATTGACAAATAGCTGCTGATAAGGGTTGATGGTGGCTGAAGGTGAGGTGTAAAGAATCTTTACCAACTTAATAAATGAAGACATAAAGTAAATTATATTTACCTTATCAAAGGCTTTTTTGGAGCAGGTAAGCCTGTCTGCCATAATGATGAGGGTAAAGTTTATGTATCTATGTTTGGAATTTAGAGTGTGGTGCTCAAGCCCAAAGTGTTAGGTTTGCCATCCTCACTGTCAAACAGTTGGGAGATGATTTCCCACCTAGAGCCCAGCTTTGCTTGAGATTTTTTCATCTTCAAAGGAAGTTTTTATTTACTTTTTAGTTTTTATTATTTATTTTAGTTTTGGTGTGAATAGTTCGTCTGTAAATAGTATTATTAAGAGACTGGTGCAGACCTACTATACATGTAAACTGTCATGACATAACTTTTTATATAATTTCAGTTTCATAGAGGAGATGATGTTGAATACTGAAACCAGTGTCTAAAATCAGCCTTCTCAAGCGATTTGAAGACTGAGTGGAGAGCAGTGAATATGACATATACTTCAGCAAACTACTGAGGGCTTAAGGTGGCTTATTGTCTTTGATACACTGAAGAACCAGTTTGTCAAAGTACATCATCAGAACTAAGGCAAGTGCCACATGGTGATAGTCATGTTCTAACCACTGCAGGCTTTTAAGGTACAGGGAAGATGGCTGCTGTCTTGGAGCAGTTAAGAACAGACTCCTGAGCCACTGAGATGTTAGAATTGTTGGTAATGATATCAACTAGCTGGCATATGTTCTTAGAACATGGCCAAGGATATATTCATGTATTCAATCCATAGCAGCCTTACAAGTAGCTCAGCAGGGGTCTTCTTACATTCCCTGAGGATTGTGAGCCAGTGACCAGAGACATGAGACATGACAGCTGACAATTTATCGAGGCAAAGTGTGCAGAAAAGGTGCAGAAATCTTCTTCTTTTGTAGCCCTTGATGGTCTGGATTGCTTTCAGCATGTCTCTTGCATGTGTTAAGGTGTCTCTCCAGTCTCTCCTGATGTCTCAGCTTTACAGGTAAACATTTTAAAAGAATTACCTTTAGTAGTCACTAAAATTGTCACTATGTGCTGACAGCAGAACGTGAGATAGATCACCTGAAATGAAAATGTGGTCCTGCCTACTGCCTCTTACACTGCCTCACTGTTCTCTACACACCACAGTCATGGTGAAGCTCAACCTCAGCCTTTTCTGTGTCAGCTTCAGAGGCATCAGGAATTTGTTTGTTTCCACAACAAGGAGCAGGAACAGAAAAAAAGAGTCCCTCCCCTTACAACTATAGCTTATACTTCAAAGAAAAGAAAACAGAAGATGGCCAGTGAGCACTGCACCTTCTCCCTATAATCTCCTCCCAGTGGGAAGCAGTAGGCTAGTTCTTCAACTTATCTAACTTTTAAATATTAATAAAGTGACAGATGCTGTCCTCTTTATGTTCACGGTTGCAGGTTTGTGTTTTTTTTAACAATGTGTATGTGTATGCGTGTTCACTTCAGTTGAGCTCAAAATGGTATTTTCATCTCTTGCACATGTGTTTGAGACACATTTTTGGGAGAGAAAACCTTATTGTTCAGTAAACGAGTAAATTTGGGTTAAGTTCGTTGACACACATGAGAAAGAATTGCTTTGAGTACAAGCCAGATTTGAAGAGGAATGTTCAAGGCAAACAATGCCAGAAGTCCCACTAAGCAGCATGTATAGTAAGAGAAAAACACTATTGTAAATTATCATATTTTTTGGTTGTGGACTTGGGTGAATTGAGATTGAGAGTTTGTGAGACAGTACACACAATGTTCACTGTTGAAAATGACTGACCTGTGGTCTTGGTACTGTAGGAGTCCATTTCTGTCATTATCATTTTGGTGTGTGACATTTACAGTTGTCTGGCTGAGCAGAGGTGTGTCTGTGTGTGAGAGAGAGAGTGTGAGAAGAAGGGATGGGGAGATGTTCATGTGTGCCCATCTGTGTGATGTGGCTCTTTGCAGTGACATAGTAAAAAATGTGGCTCTTAATCTCTGACTGGTTTTCCACCCCTGCTCTATGAATACTACGAACTATACCACTACATGACATACAGAGTTTTAGTAGGCCTATATTTCATATGGGTCACATTAGTTTTCAACATGCTCTGTAATTTAAATGATAAAATAAGTTCACTCATGATATACCATCATTGCAAACATTCATTATTCTTACTAAAAAGAGGTACAAACACACATGAAAACATTGTTTTTGTGGTGAAGAAAGGCCTAATATTGATGATCATTTTGCCTGTTTGGAAGAAACAGGGAGCGTGTCGTCTGTCTTGTCAAAGACATGCAGTTTGTTGGCCATCCAGCCTGACCTCTTCCTTATAAGATTTGCAAATGTTATTTTTACTTCTGCTTCTGACAATAATTCACGCAACCACAGGTCGTCCATCTTCTTGGCCAAAGGTAAACACGGGTTGTTTGAAGCATCTGACAAAAGACCAATGCTGTAACAAGCTGGAGGATTAGCAATGATAACTCAGTAGGAAACATCACTGTTTTTTAAAGTGAAATTGAAGTTCAAAATAAAAGTCAGTAAAGGAAAGTGAAGACAAGTTATCACTGGATGTGAATAGGGGGAAAAAGAGGATGATGAAAAAGAAAGAATCCAACTAGTATTATTCTTTGAGAATGAAAGGACAACTGACCACTACAAACTCACTCTTTAAGAGTGTCATAGCTGTTGCTTAGCAACACAGAGTTGTATCTTCTCTGCTTTAATGTGTGTCTTTTATATTTTTTTTGTAGCTCTGTGGTTCCAGCCTTGTGATGTTTTATTCCTATAAGACGTGTTTGGATATTTAAATTATGTAGATTGATCATGCTTGTTGCACAAGTTTGGTTTCTTTTTTTTTTATTATTCTTGGTTGTTTTTGTTTGATAGACTTGTTGTTGTCTGTTTTGTTGTAGGGAAGAACATTTTCATGTCAGACTACACTGAGAAAAGTGTGTATTTAGAATTGATTTCAAATCACAGGCTGCAAAGAGCCTCCATAGAAAAAGAAATTAATGGATTGTTTGGATATTAGTGCTCATGTTCCTGATGATGTTCTACTGCTGTGTAAGATGACATTTAACACCATTAATTTTGTAGCATAAAATCAGTTTTATGCTACAAAATTCAGTTTGACCAGTATAATATACTTTAAAAGTTTTTGTTCTTTCCTTTTTAAAAATGTTGCATAATAATGTTTACTCTGAGTGACTTTTTACTTTTATCTATATATTTTATATATATATTTTTAATAGTTTTACTTGTTTTTGTTGTTTTTATGATAACAGATATCTTATACTTTTGTACTGCTACAATTTTGTTGTCTGTGTTACAAAACTCTGAACCTCTGAAGCACCAATGCAGTGTAACAAAAATGAATATATAGCCCAGAGTTAATTGAAAAATGATAGCAACCTACGGTTTGCTTTCTCCTACCATACCATCTTATAATTGACTGCCCTTTTTCTCTTGTTGCTGGTCTGGTGGAGCTGGAAATATTTAATACCTGACATAATAATTCATTATTAAAACTGGGGAATAGATTAAATGACTAAAGATCTCAGCTTAAAAGTAAGACACAGTTATTGGGGCAGTGTAAGCTCAATCCAAACCCCCTAACTAACTGCTGAGGGTCTATGTTGCATCACTTAAACACATGGGTTCATGTGTCTGTGCGTGTTTGTATGGTGTGTTTGTAAAACAAAATTGAATATGCAAAATCAGATTAATAAACTAGAAATGACAGAATGGGAATACAGACATTTTGATTGTCTTGACATTATCAGAAATAGATTGATTGTTTATAACAGTGGCATTAAATAAGTCTGTTGGAAAAGAGCTCTGTGGAGTGGATGGGATGGATCTGGCACTGATGCTGCTCCCCCATTAGATCACAGCACAGTCAATGGTATGTACAACCAACCACAAGTCTCTCCAGCTGTCTCCTAACCTGGCTGATAGTCAGAGTTGGGGGTTAGCTTGAGGGTTCTGTAAAGATGTGGAAAAATGCTCCAGCATCTGGATACCATTCTGTTTAGGCTTACTGTGTGAGGCAAATTTCTCAATGGAGATGAAACTTTAAGACAAGTCTAAACACTAATGCAACATTTTGTACATTTCTCTACAATGGCCCCCTAAACTCTACTTTCTATATTCAAACTTGGAGTGAACTTTGTTGACAGTCTACACAGATCTTCTTTAAGATTGAAGATACAGTACCTTTCCTAAAGGCATTGTAGTGATTCTTACTGTAATGTTGGAAGTATTGCCAATTTACTTTTACAAACTCCATTTTCAGTGGGCTGATTCCAACCACAAACCCTTCAACCACTGCGGTCGCCAACTTTCTTTCCTTTCATTTCAGTTAACCGATCCTGCTGGCCTGCGCTTTCTCCCTTCAGATTACACCATGCTCAGACTAGCAAAAAATAAGTGCAGCTCCATCATTCATTTGAATGGGAGGTGCCTTGCAGAGGGCAAATAATTTAAAATGGACTCAACTTCAGCATCATTCACTAAGATGTTGCACTGGACAATCGTGCAGTGCACATGCACATTTCTGGTAAACTACTTTGTAAAGAAATATCTAACAATACATGTATTTGCATCATCACCTTCAAGGCTTTATAAGATCTCTTTTGGTATGGTTGAGTCCATGATCTCAAAATTCCTTAAGAAATTCTCTATTCTGCAGGATCATGTTCATTGTATTTAGCTAGAGCAACACGTTGACCCAAACAATGGTCCTCACCAGAAAAGACCAGGTGTGCTCCTTTTAGAGCAGACAGTGCCTGCGTGACTTCAGGCAGCAGGTAGAAAATAGCTTTGACTGCTACAGCGTAAGCTCCTACCTGGTTGTTGACAATGCCCTCAGTGTTAGATCATTGACATGTTTGGTGAGAATAGTCCTTTGACATACCAATGACTTTGCCGATTACAAACAAGGTTCAGGGACTGCCTGCCTCAAAGCCCTTGTAAAACCTCACTCCCACTATCCAATCCTGGTGTTTCTAGGTGCCCTAAAAAATAACTCTTCTAAGCCCTTTCCTGTTGTGTCAAGAACTGGGAAAGGCTTACAAGAGCTGCATTCTAGACCTCAGCCACTCATACTGGCTGAGGTCTAGAATGCAGGTCTAGAATACAACTCTTGTGCATGTAACAGCCCATAATTACTGCATTATATTTGTCTTTTTTAACTCTCTGTACAGCTGCATCAGTTTTACATTTTGCCAAAGGGAAGTTATTTCATTTTGAATACTCTTCCTCAAATAAGTGTCACTTAGCTCATTTGCCCAAATTCTCTATTTGAGAGCCTTTCTGAGAGGTTATGTATTGCAGGATTATGCTCTGCCAGATGGTTCACAATTGCAATTAAACTCCTTAAAATCTTTTCCAGCAGTTAACTTGAAGAGCAATTAGATCTTGGTTCACCAGATCTGTTTGTTTGTAGTTTGTGATAGATTGCTGAAGACATCACAAACATGGATACCTGATGCAGGCTTCTCAGACTTCAAGAAAAGCACGTTATACAATCTTTTTTCACTGTAAATGTGCCAGGGCCTTCTTGTCTTTTCTACATTTTTCATGTGCATGTAACAGATATGTTTTGTACATCTGCACCTATCTCTTCCTTTGGCCAGAGTGCTGGTTCCTCTTCAAGTGCAACACATGGGTTAGAGTGTCTGCTGCTTTTTAGATGTTGGTTAACATCTATATAGCCATCTTTGTCATATCCATAGTTATCTGATACCATTTTCCTGCATGTAGCAGTAGCACTCAGGGCAACCTGAGCTGGCCCTGTCAGCAGAGATCGGTTTTCCTCTGATGTCATTTTAGCCAATGAAATTTTAGAATGATACAATTAATTAGCAAGAAATTAAATCCATCACTTCATGAGGTGATTCATGGAGCCCTTAGCGTCTTATTGCTGAAGGCATTTGCCTATCTTTGAAAGTCTTCTCCAAGTTCAATTTGGAATTGAATAGCATAGTTGTGCAGATCTACCTTTCTGGGCCGGGTGATTAACTTGTGAATATAACGTCTCTTTCATGATAATCAGAAAACAAGACTCTGCAGCCACATTAGCAACTCTGTCTGGCTGTATTTGAGCTAAGCATTAGCTCACATGTTAACAATGATGCTTAGCAAGAATGATGTTGAGCATGTTCATTTCCTACTTTAGTATGTTAACATGTCAGCAGTAGATTATAGGTGAGTGTGCCATACGTGAACGCCTACACGAAACGTTCTTGAGATATTTCAGTATGGATGTGCTGGACTGGCCAACAGAGCAAGCCACCAGCATTTCCATGAAAACATCACATTTGCTCAACTAGTTATCCAAGAAAGGAAAGATGACTCATGTCCTGAGATGTGTGGGACTGCTCTATGTGGATGCTGGTGGGTGTCACTACAAATCTGGCTGGTAGAGAGACTAAGCACAATCTCATTACTTTTTACATGGCTCTGTATCACACCGCTTTAAATCAGAGTTGAAAGCTAAAAAAAAACTGCGACTAAGAAACAACATATACATTGTGGTTTTTCCTGTTAGTATGGGCCCACTGAGCCCAGCATGAGTCAGTGTTTGCTGTCTCTGATCCTCGGCTGGCATTGATCTCTAATACAGCCTCTGCCTGAGTCATAACCAGTCTTTTGAATCCAGCCCTCGACTGAGACCTCATGCTGCTTGATCCTAAAATATCTCCTCTTTTAAACGGATCCTTCACAATACCTTTTCGTGGTTCAGTATTTCCCTCCTGATCATGCAGTTTTTCTGGATTGTTTATCAGTATTTTAATCCTCTGCCCAGTTCGGTTCCAACTCCTTTACCTACTTCCCTGCTGTTTTTACTGCCTCAGTCTTCCAAAGATTCCATGTCCATCCATGACTGCATGAGAGTTAGATCTCTCTCTGTAGGTAATGAATGGCTGCCCATTTATCTGAGTGTCAGCCGGAAGCCCTGAGGAGGTGTGTCTCTCCCAAATCAATATCTCATTAGTTTAAAAAGCCCTGCCTCTCTCTCTGTGCCCCCTCTCTCCTATTTCTTTCCTTTACCCTTTCATCATTTACACATCCCTTTATCATCCTGTTTTCCTCCATTCCTGCTATTTTTTCTTTTCATTCACTCCTAATCATTTTCACTTCCTTTTCTCATTCATTCCGTTGTCTGACTTAAAATCCAATGTAAGACTTACACCATCTCAAGAGAAAAAATAAAACATTTAGGCAAAATGTTGCTGCAAACTGTATGTGAGTGTTGAGTAAGATGATAATAGGTAATCTCTTATTGTATTATGGTACTGTATGGTACTTGACTGAAACCATCAATTTGTCAACTTGAATACACCTTATTTATAGAAAAATACATTTTTTAATTTAAATTAATGAATGAGTGGTAGATATAAAAACTGATATTTAGGGGATGGTTCCACCTCTTCTCTTGGTCTCTCCCTTGTATGTATGTTGAACCGTTGATGCCAAATGTGACTGGTCACATGCACGGTTGACTAGTCAAATACAGTCTAGCTGAATCTGTCAAAATGAAGAGATATACCAGTTATCAGCAACGTAGAGTGACCATGTGCTCACACTGGCAGCAACAGTAAGGGTGTGTTCAAATTTTGAACAACTGAATACAAAATTGATAGGCACATAAGTAGAACTTTTTTTTTTACTTGAAACTTGAGTCTGGGTTTATCAGGTCTGCTTCAATCTGCCAATTTACTTCTGGGGCTTTTGTCTGCAATCTCCAACAACAGTTGGCAAGTGGAAAATCAGAGATAAGTGGTGTAGTAAAAAAAAGGACCAAAAGTAACACATAATAATGATGAATATTCATTCATTTTCTAAACCTGCTTATCCTGAGCTCACACAGGGTCGCACGGGTGCTGGAGCCTGTCTCAACTTAAAGCTAATGCAGTAAATCATGGTTTACTGTAGTTGCTCAGACAGAGAAGCAGTATGGACAGAAGCACTCACAGGTGACAGAAAGTATTTTTTGCCACCACAAGCAATCTTCAGGTTAGAAACACACACTGACACTGTCATTGTCGGTGTAGTATGTGAGGCAGGTAAAGTGTAATTCATGTGCCATCTAAAAGCCCATTTCCCCTGGCTTCAGTGCCCGACTTGGACATTGAAGTGGCACTTCCTGCTGAGACAACAGTTTATCCAATAACCCAGACAGCACACAGATAAACATTACATCCTATAACAGAAGGCAGAGGTGTGCCTTTTACTTTATATTTTCTTTTGTGCTGCCCTCATCACCTGTCCCTTCCTCCTTGCCGAGTTTTCTTTGCCCCCATTTCCCCTCCTTCTTCTCTTTTTCTCTCCACTCTTTTCCTCCATCCCTCAGCAGCGTTGCAGCCGCGAGCCATAATTCTTTATGAATGATTACGGCTACTTACGGCAGGCTTGCTGAGTGCCGACATAAAGCACTCAAAAGGCCTTTGTCGGAAGTCACGACAAAGAATGTATTGATAGTCCTGCTTTAGAGGTTTTTCTAGTCCGCTCCAGAGGAAAAGAAAAGTGAGGGGGTGTTACTCATTTGCAGCAGATAGTTCTAGTCTCAGAAACAAACAATGATAGCTTCTATATGGAGAGAGGGACAGGTTGAGGTCCACCTTTTTTGTTTTGGTGCACAACAATGGATGTGAAGTTAGAACTGCATACAGTTCTCCTGCAGCACAGCAGCATCCTTTATACAATATTTGTCCTCAGACAAAGAACATATTCAAAACTTCCTCTGTTCACTGATCATTGCTTTACATGAGCAAACCAAAGCATCTACTGTTTGATTGTTTCACCACCAGTCTTTGTTGTGATATTAGGAGCTCTGTCACTATATAGTGTTAGCTGTGTTTCTACCACAGCCAGCAACCTCTGGAGGAACACAGGAAACAGGATCTAAATAAAGTGGCGGAACCATTTTTCTACCTCCAAAAGTCCATGTTCAGGAGGTAGTACTTTTCAAGGTACCAGGAACTCTGTGGGCAGGAGTTACAGCTGATTGGCCAGATATTCCCAGGATTTTATTTCAGCCAGCTGAGGACTCTGTGGAGATACAGAAGAATTACCTATTTTTTTTATCAATAAATAAAGTAACTATTCTTGTAGATCATATTACAATACTTACAATGCTGTGAGCTATTAAAAATGACCATCATATGGCAGTAAGATCAGTATTGCTGAATTACAGGTGACCGGGAAAGTTTGTCAGGTCGTCACACAAAATAATGCGTGAAAACAGCATTGATCAAATACATGGTCAGAGAGGGAGCAGTGTGAGGCTCTATACAATATTTGACAAAAGAAAGAATGAGAATTTGATGAATAAATATAAATCTTTACTTATCTTCACAGTACAACAACCAATTTGAAGTGAGACAAATTAATTCATTCACTCATATCTTTATAGTCAATGTTACTGCTTATAGTCATCACAGTATTTCTCTATGACAGCCAGTATGAGTAAGTGTTATTATTATTATTATTATTATTATTATTATTATTATTATTATTATTATTATTATTATTATTATTATTATTATT
>JBAJHX010000024.1:9912866-9926758 GCA_037176925.1 Amniataba percoides | reverse complement strand
CACTGGCTCTGTGTGGAAGTCCCAGTGTTGCAGCACGAGAGGAAGAGTGCTTTAATAAATGTCAAGCCGGATCCTTATCAATGCCAGTGTGGTTCTGCTGCTTCATCACTTACACTACCTGTACTGTACTCTGCTGCAGTGTGTGTGTGTGCAAACATCGTGGTGCCCTCTGGCAGTCATTTAAGTTATTTATTTTGATTAACATGACATATGCATAAGAACGTATATTCAGTAGGGATGCCTCCAGCATATGTGCATGCTTGTGACTTATTGTGGTATTTTCACCATTAGTGATGCACCGTTTTTCAGATACTGTAAGTGTCCATCTGTCTCTCCTCAGAATCAGTAGCTCTCAACACTTTGCACGCTGTCTTCCCATCTCCTTACTGTATTTCAACAAGTAAGGTAACAGATTTACAAGTGAACATGTTTCCTGGCAGTGTAAAAGCCATTTTAAATTAAAAAAAGATTCAAAATAATGACAAACTGATATCTTCCAGTGCCTTTTGAGCACTTTATTGGTCCAGAGGCAATCATACCTGCATAGCTTATGAGGGAACTGGTATTTGTGGACATATTCTTATGTCCCTAGCCAAGCAAATCATAGAAGTCTTTTTTTAAAGGGAACTCCTGGTCAGTCTGCTTGTTTCTATAGTGAATTAGAAGAAAAGCAATGCAGCCACTGCTAATGAAACAGCAGCAGGAACACTGCAAAGGGGTGGAAAGCTAAGATGATTCCAAGGGCCCTGCTGAAAGGGGCCCTCATAGATATGATATGAGCATGAGACTCTGTAGGTGACCGTTATACACACAACATTGTTACAATCACTACATTTGATTTATTTAGCCAGAATCTAACCAATATCAGCATCTGGAGAGGCAATCATTAGTAAGTTCTGAGCTCCTCAGGAGAAGAAGGTGGGCAGAAGTTCATTGATAGTAGCCTTCTGGTTTTACTCAGAGCAATCCATGCAGCTGATGATGGAAAATGTCAGCCCTTAGGCTAAAACCCTCCTCTGCATCCTCAACAGAAGAGATCATTCAAAACAATAATAGTAAAAATAACATATTTCTATGCAGTGTACCAAAATGATAGTATTAGTATACGCAAGTACTTTGTGCAGACTTGCTCACTGCAGTATCAATGATGTTCATACTATTGTAGGATACACTGAATATTATCATTATTACATTATTCACTAGTGGTCAGTGCCAGTAGATGATGTATGGTGTAATTAAAATCAGACTATAGTTGCCCACAAAGATAAATGTATTATTTCTATTTGAGGTTTGTTACAGTAATGTATGCTACATGGATGCCCGAAGCTTTATTCCTTTACGGCATCCAAAATCTGGCAACATCCCTGCATGCACAGCACTGAGATAGCACCTAATTGCTTCGGCTTTCATACAAAGGTCAAGTGAGTGTTTTAGAAGCACATGCAACATTTAATATGTAAGCTAGGTTTATTCAAAGAGTGGTGCATGGGAGCTATTGAAGACTTCAGCAGTTGCTTTGTGCTGGAAAGTTAATGTGATTATTTCACAGGTATGACTCACTTGACTCAAATTAATTCATATAACAGCCACGTGTCTTGTAATCAGGCCTGTCAGGTCAGCTACAGTAGGTTTCAGGTGATGGGTCTAAAAAAAAAGGAATTACAATCTGATATCATAATGATGTTAAATGCTAATTAATATTGATATTAAGTCACATTGTCTAGATTTAGAGTGATATATGTCACAGTTAGTAAAATGACATCACTGATTCAGAAGTCCCAATAGTGTATGTAGTACACATACAATAACTGATAGGTGAAAACTTTAACAGGTCTCTACTTTCTATATGCCTGTAAAAGTGGTGGTTTAAAGCAATAAATGGAGAGGTCTGACCATCCATAACATATATTTCTCTACTTAGCCAACACATGTTCAGTCAGCCCCTGTCTGTTTTAAGCCTGTGGGAGAATGTGCCTCTGTAGTGCGGCTATATCCTAATCCTTTAGTGCTGCACACATCAGCGGGTGGTTTTAACACAATTAAAGAACTGCTTAATAAATAATAGCAGCACCCCCCTCAACCATAATAAATCCATTATAATGGCAGACCATAGAGTTTCTCCTGTTTTTACTAAATAATTGATGAAGACAAATTCCTCCAGGCACTAATTAGATCAACAGGAAATTAGTATTTATTGGAATACGGGCCTTTAGAAAAGGTCATATTGAATATTTGCTCAACGTCTAGTCTTCCATGCAACACTTTCATGGTTATGCAAAAGGTTTTAATGGAAAGTCTATTGCCCAGTACAGTCAATAGGTTTTAAGAGATGTGGCATTACAGAGGGGTAGAGAGGGAAGAAAGGCCAGAGCAGAGAAACAGAAAGAAGGGCTGTTTTACAACTTAAACTACAGTGAAGGTAACAGTAGGCTCTGATTTGTGTTTTACAGTCGTGAAACTATCAATACAGAGATGTACACATTTACATGACACAATCCCAGCATTAGGTCTTTGTGTTGCAAGATACAAAGTCAGACCAGAGCTAGATACAAAACAACTGTATCTAAATGTTTGTGAATGCAAACCAAGGAAACAAGCACAGCACCATCACATAATATCAGACACATATCAGAGACAGACTTTAAAACACTATCTGTCAAGACGCTGTGGTGTTTTCATTGACAGAGTCAACCAAGTACCAAAATGCGAAATAGCCACGTTCGTCCACAATACAAAACGTAGCTATTTTACAATTATATGTTATAACTACACACAATGTAATGAATAAATGCAATAACAAACGCCACTTGGTTTTGTCTGCAGCGTCCTTAGCAACCAGCATAGCAACGGCACAATGTAACAATTTTATGCCGAGACTCATCGTAATAAAAAATGTTTACAAGAACTGAACAAATATTGTGAAATTTGTATGTAAATTTCTCTGTATAAATATAATCAAAATGTTTTTTTATGTCAAAACTATCTTAAAATAATGCATTTTCCACTGAGAAGTGATGGTTGCCATGTTTTTATTTTGAGAAGTCAGCTGTCAGCAGTCACGTGACCTGTCGGCAGGCCAATAGAAAAGAATAGGATAAAAAAAACTTGAACATTTCACAATTTTCAGGCCCTAATTTTGAAATAGCTACATATTGTACTGTGAACAGATGGGTTAGTGACCAAGAGAGTGGTTCAGCCTCTATGAGGATTGTGTCTGAAGGGGTATTTAGCTGTATGTAATTAGCTTATCATAAGCCACCTCCTCTGTTTAATGATGGTTGTTCCAATTTGACAGGGATGGCTTTTTTCACTCCTCTTTCAAACCATATCTTCTCCAGCCAACAAGTCTACATTGATACAGGTGGACGGCTGAATCCTGACTGGAGGTTTCTACCTCTCCGGTGTTGGGCCAAACACTTGTGGAGCAGTTGTTCTGTTTCCCAAATGTGGAGGTCTGAGGTAGAGCATTCTTGTTACCCTGAACTGCGTACACCACATTGTTCTGCACAAGCAGAACAGTGTGGGTCCTGAGGGTGGAGCAGCCTCTGTCTCAGGTTGTTCTTGTGCTTGAAATGTACTGGAATGTGATGGTTATTGAAAATCCTCTGAAGTTTTTCTGATACACCTGAAATTTAGAGGATAATAATGTTATGTTGTAATGTTTAACTTAAACTCACAAAAGCCCATGTTTGGATAGCACATAACTATCTTTTTAACACTGAAATTAAAGGTATATCTGGAGGTAGATTACAGTTCCCACCACTTCAGTGATACTGATGAATTGGTACTAATACCAAAGGACAGCTGAGATAGTTGTCTTTCCCTCCCTGACAGCTGCAGATTTACCTCTGTGCTTACTTTTGAATGGAGAAGTCAACACAAGGCATCCTGGTGTCATGTGACCCCAAAAATCTTTCCACTTCTGTCTGTTTCTCTCTTTCAGTAGCTCAAAACCACACATTTATCTCACATTAATCTCATGAACTGTATGACATGCAGCTGGTCTTAACCTTTGACCTGTTATTCATCAGGGGAAAATATGTTGGTGCATAACAATAAAACACACAAGAAATGCAGCATATAAAAGAAAAAAAGACAAGACAGTCTCACATAACAGGCACATGTAGTTAACTTGAATGTGAATTGCGAAGGCTAAATAAGCAATGATAGTTGAAGTGTATTAAGAAATGGTGTACTTGTGTGTGTACTTATATATATTATATAGTTGTGATGCTAAAAACTGCAGAATGAAATTGGGATTCAGGCTATGGTATAATGAGAGCACCACATTCAGCTGACAGCCGTGGGATGCCACTGCTCTGCCATGTGATACAGTGAATATAAAACATGATGAAGCTGTGTCATGAGACAGGAGAGACTGAACAGGCCTTTGATCAGCTTATTATCCTAACTTTAATGTATGGTAATTGAGCTTTAAGTGGAGCAAGTCATAATTAAGGGTGAGGGGAAAAGACCTCTCTCTCTTTGCTTTGTTGCTCCATTTTCCTCCGTTCCTGTCTTCCTTTCTGTAGAGAACCAGAATAATCAGTTGGACTTTAACTTCAAATCTGTTTAAAAGAGCACTGTCAGTGTCTCTCCAGATGCTGACAGAAATCTAAGACACAGTTGATGTTCTCAAATAATTTCAAATTATTCCTCGCCCACAATTTCAAATTAGTATTTGGATGCAAAGTGACCTAAGTGAGCTACTTAACCAGCCAAAATATTACAAATGAAATGAGGTTTTCAGGGTGGTGAATGATTCATATTATGGGAATTTAAACATCCTTGGCTTGACTTCTGTTTCCCATCTGCCATTTCAACACTACATTTACAATAGATGACAACCTGACTGTGATGACAAACCTCAGATCACTGCTCCCCGCTGTTTGCTAAGAAACAGCTCGGGTAGGCAACTCTTAATGAAAGCATGTGTTCAGTATGTGTGCAGCTGATATATACGTGTATTGGTGAGAGTTAGAAGTGTGGTAACTGTATTTTTGAACTTTTGAACTCTAAACTTTTGACCTGGCCTAGCTGTTTCCTCCTGCTTTCAGTCTCTTTGCTAAATTAAGATAATCTCCTCCTGACTCCACCTGTGTACTGACACGAGATTGATATTTATCTTTACATCTCACTCTCTGCTAGATATTGAACAAGCATATTTCCCTAAATGTCAACATGTTTCCTTTTAACAATTTCCTGCCGTGGAGATCAGCAGACACTTCTCCTGAGGAGTCAGTGAATGGGAATGAGTTGGGCCCAATCTCACTCTTCTTTCTCAATCTGTCCCTCCCACTTTGCCACTCCTTTACTCCCTCTCTCTCTCATTTCCTTCTGTCTGCTCCTTTCTTGTATTCCATCAAAGAGACATCCCTCTCTCTCTCATTTCCTAAAGCAGGCACAAGGGTAGCCCTCACGTGAAGGAAAGACGTGATGAGAGGGGAGGCCCTCTCGCGTCTCTCCTTAAGGTGGAGGGTGCAGTGATGAGGGCAGAGACAGAGGATTGGGACAGAGGTAGGTGGGGGAGAGAGTGATGCGTTTCGGGATTGAGACGTCCTCTTTTTGTCTCTTTGGTTTTGATGGAGTGATTAGCAGTGGAGAGCAGATGGAGAAAATGGGAGAGGAGAGGGATTGGACACTGGATTGAATCTCCATGATGGATGTGCTGTGCATTTTACCTCTTTGTCTCTCCTTTTTTTCTTTTGTCTTCTCACCTTACCTTTTTACTCTTCTGTTCTCTCATCATCTCCTCTTTCATTTACTATTGTTTTCTTGCCCTTTTCCGTCTTTTTCTGCATACTTTCAACTCCTAACTTCTCCTCTTGCTTCAACCTCCCTTGTTGTTTTCCCTATCTTTCCTCTCCTCCATCCCATCTTTTCGCCACATATTTTCTTTTCTTCTCCTTTTCCCATCTGCTTTCAACTGTTTGTCCATTCTTATTCCCTTCTGCCCTTTTTATATGATTTTTTCTCCGCTCTTCATCTGCAATCTTCTCTATCCTACAATCAACTTCTTTTGTTTATACCCTCCATTTCAATTTTGGACCATCCTTCCTTTTCTTCTAGGTCTTCTCGTTTCCCATTTCCCTTCACTGCCTCCTTTTGATCCTCCTTTTTGCTCCTCCTATTTGCTCCTCCTATTTCCATCAAGTGATACCACCAACCATGAGCTTCACCTCTCTCCCTCTCTCCCTCTGTCTGTGTCAGTGTCTCTCTGTTGCTGGTGACAGTGTGACAGCTGTGTGCCGGCCCAATCACACTCGGCCTTTGATCACTCTCCCGGCTCACCATTGTGGCTAATGAGAGGAGCAGGAGGGCTCGGGGGCTGGCATACTGTGGCTCCCACACCACCCTCTTTACCTCCACCGCTGCTCCATCACCTCCTCTTCTTCCCGCTCTCTTTCCATCTCTCTTCTTCCTTTTATCTTCTCAGTCCTATTCTTCTTCACAGCTACTCGTCACTCAGCTGTTTTTCACCTTTTGTCAACTTCAATTCTAGATTTTGAATTGCAGGTTATATTTACTTCTGATTTTCAGCGTTAAGATTTAACAGTATATAAAATATTCCACATCACTATAAGCCAAGCAAATCATTTTTGAATTTGAAGGCTCCTTACAAGTTTTTTTTATCATTTGAATAATTTCCCCATCATAAATAGATGAAATAATAAATAATGGATTTTCATTTTTTCTTGGGAATTTCTGTGTAATTTTACCTATTCAGGCTTAGAAAATTAAGAATTGCAGCAATCTGAGAAGGGAAGTTTCTCACATATCAGAGACATCCTGTGAAAGGCTTTGTGTTGTGAGGTCTCAGGAAATAAAGGTTTGGTTGTAGTTGTTGTGATACAATGTATTGTTGCGGACTAAAGTAAAGGCAAACCAACTGAGTAGGAATACAAGACATTATATAACACTTAGAAAAGGTTTGTTTTTCTGTATTTTCTTTTCTACCCAGAATTGTATTAACGGTAGTTTGATAAGCTCCTGTAATAAGCATTTAGACCATAATTGAACACTTCCTACACAAACAAACCACAAACTGCAGTACTGTATCAGCTGGCTACATCATCAGCGTTAACATAGTGTTATCATCACATCAATGCTCTCTAGCAGAATGAAAGGAAATGGTGAAAATCAAATGGTAGCTTCTGCACACTGGTCTACTTCTACTTCATCTCACCATATCAAAGGGAGCGTGAACATCTTCACCCGTATTCAGACATCTCCACAAAGCAGCTTTTGTACTCAGATGAACTCCAGCAGTCAAAAGTGGAGTTGCAGAGGTGAATCTGTGAACAAGTGCGCTGCTGCAGAATAACTGATCTCCATATGTAGCTCTGTGCCAACAGCCCGTTTGCCCTCAAACACCATCAATCTGTTGATTCTGCTACGGGCATTTGCTTTTGTATATTGAAGTCGTCTTCATGCGGGGAAAACAATAGAAAAGAGACATTTACAGACTGAGCCCTTAATGCTTATTGATTCCTATCACTGTTCCTGTCTGCAGCCTCTCTCTTTTACTTCCCTCCTTTGCTTGTTCTTCCATTCCATCCACACAATTTCCAGTAATTTCTCTTTTCTCTCATTTCTCTTTGTTTTTTTGCTCACTACCTTTTTTCTCTCCATGGTCTTTTCTTTCCACCTCACCCTCCTCATTCCCTGTGTCTTGTGATCCCTTTCAGCTCTTCCCCCGCCTCCTGGTGGTATCGCTGAGCTGGAGAGATGAATTGTTCAAATGCACGTATGGAAAAATATAGGGGGAGAGCAGAGAGGGAGAGAGCGATGATGTTAATATTGATCTTTGTTAATTAGATCCCTATTGGAGTCCTGTGGGGGATTGGAGTGGCGAGGCTTGGTGTTTGAGTCCAGGAGGAGGAAAACAGAGCTCGAATTAGAAGGAATTCCATTTTAAACAGCAGGTTGTTTGGACACAGAGTGAAGAAATCTGTGCGTCTCATTTTTTTCTATTTTCCAATCATTCTGTTCGCTCTGATCCTTTCTCTTTGTTTAATTAGACCGTTTTTCTTTTGTTGCTGTCTGTTTCTCAGGCTTTGCAGCATTTATGTTCTCCTGCCTCATTTGCATTTTTTCAGTGAGTGTGTGTGCGTTGGGACTCCCTCTATCCAATCAGAGCCAGCATGAGTAGATGGGGTTCAGTGCTCCCATGAACATGTATGATTACACTGAAACATGTGTAACCCACAGGATGTGGGTTTTAGCAGGCAGAGCACCACGCTCCACATGGCCGTGTATGCTCAGCTCTTCCATTTTATTTCATATTCTTGCCTTCTTTGTCTCACAGTGTCTCACAGTGTCCAGAAGACTCTATACACACAGGCTGGATTCTCAGGGATCAGCACCACATAGTCACAATAACAGAGAGAGAGCTGCGCTTTCCAATTGAAGGAAGTGCATTTTGTGACTGTCTGCTGCACCGAAGCACCAGCACCTGGGCAGCAACACTCCAGATGTGCTGTGTCAAGTCCTACAAAGCACACTGTACTTGTACAGTAGTGCTATATTGTACAACAGATTTACTGTAGTTGTGTCATAGCTTTTTAGAAAAATCCTTCTTTTTGCTGAATACACTATATTCAAGGTGAAAAATGAGTTATGAGGTATAATAATAAGTTAGCAGTGTAAGTAACAGATCCCTGAAGGATTAGAATACAAGAGCATAAGAAATGTGGTTCTCATACAATCAGTGAAATAAATTGCATGGCATAGTTACTCATGCATTCTTACTGTATGTCCCTATGGAGGAAAGACATTTCCTCAAGAGAACGATGCAATGATAGTCTTCGATAGATGTTGGAGTGAGTTGATCTGACACTGAGAAGAAATAAAGTAAACTGTGTTTCACTGATGTCCAAAAATATTAAGCTGTGTAAAGCTGATAATATTCATGTGCTTACTTTATACTTCATCGGCCAAATCATTTGCATCCTGGATAATGGTAATAGCCAAAGTGAAAAAATAACAAGCAATGTAATACAGAACACTAGCGGGCATGAAATAATAGCAGTAAGTCTCCAAACTCAACAGCCAGACAGTAGTAATATCCATTGGTAATATCCACAGGCACGGAGTGTGCTGTCTAAGTTTGGTACATGAATGATTTTGGCAAGCCTCACAGCTGTCATGAAGCTTCCTTGGCATTGGGTCAGCAGTTCAGCATGTACAGGAAGTGTCAAGTATAACTGGTTAAGCAGAACTACTTTCCCTCCACAGTGAACTAAATGAACTTTTCTGAACCGTCCGGCTCACAAGACTTCTGGATCAAGAAGCAGGCCCACATAACTTTCATAGGATGACCAACAGGATGTTGACTGACTGTTGACTTTTCCCATGTAACTATCTGAACCCCAGGGGAAATGTGATTAAGAACCGTTAGAACTAAGGTCTTCCATTGTTATCGAAAGTAAATTGCTTCAGGGTTTTCTCCTTCCCATCAATCAGCTTCTCAGCAGTGCAGTAAGTTAAACCCACAGGAAGGTTTTCATCTACCTGGAGGTCTCAAGGTGAAGTTAAATTCTGTTGTAACAACCTAAAGTCACTGTACCTCCAATTAATGTGTTTACACTACATATTTCTGTTAAGGCATTTATGCTTCACAGGTTTGCAAGTATGTGCAACTGATGTCATCAGCTGCTAGGTCCAGTCAGGTCAAAACAGGACAGGGCACAAATCCTTTAAGTAGAAGTAGGTACCTTTTATGTAAACAACTGATATACATACTGTCACAGATGATCAGTGAACAAAAAAAAGACTCTGGCTCCATCTTTCTCAAATCAAAACAACCAGTCAGAATTGATTTTATATGGTCTGCGAGAGAGCCCCTTACTGCTGTCAATAGTCAAACTTACAGCTATAACCCCCTCACAGCATTGGTACAGATAGAGAAAACCAGCTGGCTGAGGGCCAGTCTTTAGTCTGCTCCTCTCTAGTCTTTAGTCCCCTCCTCTCCAGTCTTTAGTCCCCTCCTCTCCAGCAGCAGTCCGGTCCAGTCGGTGTTGTCATGTCTCTTTACCAGCAAGTCCCAGTGCCTGTTTTTCTCTTTCTACGTTAAGTTAGACCACAATAAATAAACACGCTTTATGAAATTGCGGTATACATGTTTCTTACCAGCAACGTTATATTGTGAGTTTTTAGTTTTCACATGCACAGTTATAATAACTATTAAAACAGAGCAGCACTGAGGCAAAGTGGATCAGATAAAATCTTTTATATCTCAGAGGGCTGCTGGTGACTGCAGGATAAATTATTTTATATTATCAATTTAACCAACGATCATTTTATACACTACTGTACTGCATTAACAAGCGGTTAATTTTAACTAATTTATTAGCATTAACTAGCGGTTTGCATTAACGCTAGATGACATTAGCTTTTGGCTTGATTTAGTATTACGTCAGTTGGCGTTATAACATTTAACAAGCATCATATTGTCACTGTGTGTGATTTACCTTCAGCTCACTGCTCCTTCATCTCCATCTGCTCCTCACCTGGTTGAAATAAAATGCTGGGAATATTTGACCAATCAGAAACGTTCAGCTGTAAGGCCCGCCCACAACATTGCTGGTCCTCTCAGTAGTTGGACATATAATCCCTCATCAACACTGTCTGCAGACATCTGTTATTAGTTCTGCACCTCTCAGCTCTGAAAAAAAAACCTTTTGAATAAATTTGATGTAATAATTTGAGTTTAATGACATTTGTCTTTGTTATTCACTTGAAAAGTTGAGGTAATATGGAATTCTTAGCTTGATAAAGGGATTTATGTTAGAATAACACAGGGCAATGTACTTTTTTTATATTTTATATTTATGTAAGTGCTTGTAGAATATTTGAACACAAAAATGAGTTATGGTGTAGTTCCATTTATACAGTCAGCCCTTTTAGGGCAGCCATAATGCTGATGTGGCCCGTGGTGACAATGAGTTTGACACCCCTGGTATAGAGTACTGAGTGTTAGTCCCTGCACCGGCACAGGTTGTAGGCAGCTCCCCCCCCCCATGTATGCATTAATTGTAGAGTAGACTCTGTGGATAAACTACAGAAAAACCAAGTAATGAGAAAAGTGCACATCCACTCTTTGCAAACAAACATAAAAAAAACTCATCTGCAACACACAAACAAACTAGATTTCCCAACCTCGGTTAACCATAAAACTAACTGTTTAAGCTCTACCTGTCTTCAGACAGGTACTGCTGGTGGTATTTGCTCACCAGTAACCAGTCGGTCCAGAAAACATATGATGTGCAGTTACCACGAGACCATTAGACATGGACATGTTCCAGAGGATATAGCTCTTTCAGTACCACTTTAAAAGCTCAACTGTTACAAACTCACTATTAGAGATCGTTACCCAACCTACTGGAAGAAACCTGTTTGGTTAAACAGCCATCTGAAACAAGAATTTATTTAACTGTAACTCATCCCGTTTGACTAGGACAAAGGACTGTGCAGTTGTGATGCTTCTATTCCAATCACAGATCAGCTATGTGATTAAAAGGTGAACAGGTTGGTGGAAACAAGAGACATTCATTTTCAGAGAAATGATAACCTTGCTAAATGCCAAGAAAGTAATGTTCTCTATTCAAATATGTTGGTTGTTGATTGTCACTACTGGAGATAAACACTATTATGGTAACATATAGGTGGTCAGAATCGATACTAGAGATATCTTTGTGATAAGCCAAATGATTTTGATGAGCTAAATTGTTGTCACAGACATCTCTCTGTGGGGTTTGTCTCACCACCACAACCTGCTTACTGTGCGATTTGTCACCACAAGGCTCATTTGATTCAGTGAGTGATTGATTGGGTGATTGATAGCAGCTCCTTACCTTCCTCCTCCCCGTTGTCATCCACCCGTTCATTTTACCTCTTGGTTCCACCAGCTCACCTGTCCCAAAAGTTGACACCCATCTCTCCATCTGTGTGCATTGGAGTTGGTCTGACTGGCAGCCCACCTAGACCCATCCATCCATTCATTCATCCACCCGCTCCCCCTCCTTTCAGCCATCACTCCATATCCTTAATTGAATCCTTTCAATATATTCCCCGTGGCTCAATGGGAAGGGTCACTTGTTTTTCATTGCCTCACCACACACCGGGCATTAAAAACTTTCTTTATCAGGTGGCCAAGCTGTCAGGGTGGAATGAAATGTGTGTGTGTGTGTGGTTTGAGTTGGGCCTGTCTTCCTGTCTGTCCATCTGTTTGGCTTTCACCACTCTGTCCTATTCATCTCATGTATCTGGCAGTGTGAAGAGCGAAGCCTCTGCATTTTCTTAACATTGACTTTGTCTGCAAAGTAGCGTTAAATCGATAGTCAAGTTTGCTACTACTCGATGTTAATATTGCATTTGTCTTGTACTGAGAATCACAGAGTACTATTGTTTTTTTTTATTTTGTTATTTTTATGGGCTGTTGGTTGGGTGGATACTGTATTGGTCTGTATTATCTGTGTTGTCATACAACTGTATATGCTTTATCATATAAACTGGTGGCCCATAAATTAAGTTAAAAAAAGAAAAACAGATAAGAAATAACTGATGACTTGATAATACCCACTACTCATGTTTTGTTTTATTTTTTTTTTCTTGCCTTCTGAAATAGGATGTATGCTTTTACAGCTTGAGATAATGTGCATTTACTGACTGATATAGTCTTGGATTGATGAAATCATAGAAGCTGTTTCATCAAGCTATTTTTCAAATTATTATTATCATTGTACTAAATGACTGAATGGTGAATCCTTGAGAAGATGCTGATTCTTCATTTGTTGAATGATCTTTATGCATCACTCTGACTGGAGCAGCAGTTTCAGAGCAGAGTTCATTTCTAATATTTTCCTCATGAGATCAGTAAAGCCTACCTGCCCACTGACCTACCTGACAGACTCAACCACAGACACCATGAAAAAAAAATATACCCCACTTGTTCCTTAATTTACTTGGACAACACAAAGCATTTGTCACATAAAACTGGCCATCAGCAGCTGATGTGATATATATCTCAGGATATGTTACAATTATACTTCATTGTCAGATCAGTTCTGTACTTTTTTTATATCGCAAGAGACAACATTTGCATCAATACAGAAAGCCACAAATAAAGACACAAAGTGCAATAATATAATATGTGCACTATACCCACATATTCAAATATCTGTTCTTGGGGTAGCCATTTTCAAATTTTTCTCTTTAGGCATGTTGATTGAGTCACGACATCAGAAGCACATGCTGCTTTGCATTCATAAGTTAGTCAGCAAAAAGTGCCCAGAGAAGCACAGGTTAAAATCAAGTGGCAGTGAAAAGGGCCATGCATTGTGTTAAGTGTGTCACAAGAATGATGCACCTGTTTTATTTAACATTTGACTGGTTTGACCTGTGTGTGCAGCACATCGCTCTGTTATTGCCCTCTGATAGCTCTCTGATTGACTTAATCTGTTTTTCATCAAGCTTCTGTTAGCCCTGCTGCTCTGGACTCACATATCCTTCAAAGCTGTGTGTGAGTTTGTGTGTGTGCACCAGCCTCATTAAATTATCAGCAACAAAAAACTTCCACATCCCAAATTGCATGTGTGCCTCTGCACTGGACTGTATCAGCTGACAAACACACCTCCTCATCTTTGGTTATATCAAAATGTGTGCTGATTAACTTGTGCCTGTGTTCACAGGGATATTCAACCTATTCTTCTCTGAGTCTTCAAGTAGTTAATCGTCATTCCGTTTCAGCATTTAACACCAATAGTTACTTCCAGGCTTATCACAAAACTTAAGGTCTTCCTGACGGGCATACCCCAGATGGTAAGGGTGGGGGACATGCCTCTTTTCCCTTTATCTTTGGAGCACAAATTAGGGGTCATCAGGACTCTGCA
>JBAJHX010000024.1:9898146-9912766 GCA_037176925.1 Amniataba percoides | reverse complement strand
CAGATGGTAAGGGTGGGGGACATGCCTCTTTTCCCTTTATCTTTGGAGCACAAATTAGGGGTCATCAGGACTCTGCACAGATGTGGTGGCTCTAATCACAGAAAACAACGGAAACCTGAATGAGACAGGGGGCCTGACATGCTGGTAAGAGGACAGCAGCCTCCTTCTGAACAAAAGTAAGACTAAGGACCTGATATTGGACTTGAAGAGGAATTTCAAATCCTGGACTGTCAGGAGTGTCTTTAAAGGGAACATCACTGTGTGCTATGGAAATAGCACCAAATGCGATCACAAGGCATATAGTGGTTAATTTGCTGAATGTATCATAAGTGGCACTCTATCCCACCTTAAGGACATTTGAACCAGGTGGTATAAAAGTAGGACCATCGTTAAGGATATCAACCACCAAGGTTACAGCCTTTCCCTGCTGCGGTCAAGAAGATGATACCAGATGCACCTGGCTAGCACTGCGACACTCAGGGAGAACTTCAACTCTCAGGTCACTAGAATCCTTAATGACAAGACAACCTAGGATGTATATCTGGAAATTTAAGCAAGTTGAGCAAGTTAATTAGAGGAGGGAAACACACGAGGGCAGGAAGTAAAGTGACAGACATGTGAGGAGAGAAGGGGATTCAAAATAAAACAGGAAGTGAGCAAACAGGAAAAGATGAACTCAACGACAGGAGAACAGAAAAAAACTAACCACAGGACACAGGGAATGACAGTCAAGGAGAAGACAAGGAACATGAAAAAACAAGAACCACAAGACAGGACAACACCAGGCCTAGAGAGGGGGCATAACGGGCATAAGAAACACAGGCATAACACCAAGAACATATGCTCACGAAAATACAGGAAACAGGACACAAGAAACAAAACCAATCGGGGTAGGAAGGCAAGACAGGGAAACAAGGCAGAAGAAATACAGTAAAATGCAAACCACAACACCAACTGCTAAATCTGTCTTAAACAAAACACGCTAGGGAAGTTTTGCCTCTGGCAAATAAGGCTGTCCACACAGTTTAGGAGTGTGTTTATGGGAATTTTTGACCATCCTTCCAGAAGTTAATTTTTGTGAGGTCACACACTGATGTTGGACGAGAAGTCCTGGTTCTCAGTCTGCTCTAATTCATCCCAAAGGTGTTCTATCAGGTTGAGGTCAGGACTCTGTGCAGGCCAGTCAAGTTCATCCACACCAGACTCTGTCATCCATGTTTTTATGGACCTTGCTTTGTGCACTGGTGCACAGTCATGTTGGAAGAGGAAGAGGCCAGCTCCAAACTGTTCCACAAAGTTGGGAGCATGGAATAGTCCAAAATGCCTTGGTATGCTGAAGCATTCAGAGTTCTTTCACTGGAACCAAGGGACCACAGCTCCTGAAAAACAACCCCACACCATAATCCCCCCTCCGCCAAACTTTACACTTGGCAAAATGCAGTCCAACAAGTATTGTTCCCCTGGCAACTGCCAAACCCAGACTCATCCATTAGATTGCCAGATGGAGAAGCACGGTTCGTCACTCCAGAGAACGCATCTCCACTGCTCTAGAGTCCACTTCCACTTTCTTATATTACAGATGACAGTTGACTGACAGTTGACAGGTGGCATCCTATCACAGTTCCATGCTGGAATTCACTGAGTTCCTGAGAGCGACCCATTCTTTCACAAATGTTTGTAAAAGCAGTCTGCATGCCTAGGTGCTTGATTTTATTCACTTGTGACCATGGAAGTGATGGGAACACCTGATTCTGATTATTTGGATGGGTGAGCAAATACTTTTGGCAATATAGTGTATGTATTATTTAAGTAGGCTCAGTAACACCACTCAGTAATGTGCTTATGAATATTAATATCAGACAAGGTTAGACTATACTGGCTTGTTTTTTGAGAAAATCATCTTCAATTATTATGATTGATACTTTGATTCCACGCTGAAAATGGGTCCCACCCCATGTCTAGACCGATCATGAGTGTCACGTAAGCACTGGTTCTTATAACAACAGCATGGACAGGACACCGATGCAGGTGTCTATAGTAGATAATTTCACAATAATAAAACTATTTATTATTATGGTCTGTCCTGTTTGGGCCTATGCCAAGCTGTAAAGTTAATAAGATTTGTTTTGCAGTTCACATGATTAAACACACCCAATCTATAACTAAACAGCAATGAAGGACATAAGAAACATTATAACTGGTTTTGCTTGGGGGATACAGCTGAGACACAAGCCTGCATGTAGTCAGTAGCAGCAATCTGCTGTTCTGGAAAACCCCATTTGTCATTACTGAGGCTAAAATGTATACAAATCACCTCCATCATATGACATCTGTCAGTAATGACACAAAATGGTAATTGTTAATAAGGATGTAAAATCTCATTTCACTCCTCAATATATAGTATTGTAGAATATTATTTATAAAGTTTGTTTTATTTTAGCAGTAGTAAATGTTCATCTGAAGAGTACAGCCATGCTGGCAGCTCTGTGAGGTTGTACTAAGGCACAGTGGTGCTTTGAGCTAAATGCTGAGATGTTAGCATGCTAATGTGCTAATCACCACTAAACACAAAACACAACTTAGACTGATGGAAATGTCATGAGTTTTGCTGGTATTTGGTAAACCTCAAGTATTTGACAATATAAAACTTTTACCTGACAATTTTGCTCGAAGGGGATCCTCAGTGTTTAAAATCCTCAAAGGAAACCATGAATAATGCAATATAATATCAGCTCTTGGGGCATTTATTTGGATCAAAGTTTAGAGTTCATTTTGGATGTCTGTCCAAGGTCACAAGTTGCCCTGTATGCTATTTAACAATACAAAGAAATGCAGCTTGACACACATAGTCAAACACAAGTACACATACATGCACACAAATACGCACACTTGGGCTTCTTGTGAATGGCACAGTTAATCAGGCAGTAATCAGCAGCTCTACTAGTTTCTGTTAAAACCAACCTCTGATTATATGTCAGCTTGGCCATGAATAACACGCCCATTAATCGACTTATCAGTTAATGAATGTTTCTATTAATTGATTTGCCAGAGTGCATATATGGCTGCTGTGGCTTGGGGATTAGAGTCAGGGATAAATAAGAGAAACCCCTCTTTTAGTCAGCCAACAAAGTGGGCGGGGAAGGGGTACAGAAGTTGTGATGTAGCAAAAAAACATCAGATTAGCAAGCAAACTGTTGACTTTGTATATGCCATGTTCTGCTTAACCCTCAACCACAGATACAACACACACATGCACAAACATGAAGCCTAAGGGCCGAAAAAGCTGCTGAAACAGCTTTTTCACTGCTCCCCAGGGGGTCTGTTACGGAAAGCCATTTAGAAACTAAATAAACAGGTCTGTTAATGGCCTGTGTTGCCTTGCTATATCTCTATAGTCAATGGCCTTGAATGTCTCAGCAGAGAAAGGTCACAAGGCAGCTTCAAGTACAACGGGGGAAGTGTATGGTTTTGAATGGTTTCTCTCACAACAATATGGAGCTTGGTTCAACAATCATAGCTAAAACATCTAGTAACTATGATGCAGTATTTCACTATAACATATACGTTTTTATTTGAATCCAATTTAATTCTGGATTTTAATTGTCTTTGACCTCAGCTTTTGACACAGAGCATTGTGAATCACTGTTTCGATTCACTGTCTGAATTAAAACCTGGAAGTACTCATGTTTTCTGTATTATATTGAAATTAAGAATTTGGCGACCAAACTTGCCTGCAGTTGATTGACTCTTAACAAAGAAATAGTTATTGTGAATATTGCACATTTGCAAATCCTGCTTTGTAGGTTTAGGGTCTTTACAGATACATAAATATCTGGAAAGCTACTTGTACTTCTTATGTTTACGTGATAAGTTTGGAAATCGTCCCTATGGAGCAAGCACATCCCGACTAACCTAACAAGCCCACGTTTTGATAATCTTCTTCCACAAAGTGACATGTGGCCAGTAAACTCAAATCCAAGCAGTAAAATGTCATATCAGAAACACCAAGTCTGTGTTTTTTATCGTGTATGCTCACTGCGTGTTAAAATACTAAGGCACGTATAATCATTAAGAGACGTGCATTCCTGCATGTTTGTGTGTGGTTTGTGGGCCTCATTGCGCTGAGGTGGATATAACGGTGTGTTAGTGATGGAACAGTGCGTGCCTGAGGGTCTATCTCAGCTAAAACGATGATTAAGGGGTCTTGCCCTTTAAATAGACAATCCTGTTGACCCAATTTAGAGCCACGATCAATCCAGCACTCGCCACATTCATTGAGATGCCAAGCATTGATTTTCTTTTTTCTGTCAGCCCTGGCTGCACACAGCAAGGAGGAAGGAGAGGAGCCAAGAGAAGCCATCCACTCTCCTGCTACATGTACATCCATAGATACTTGCATTCTATGAGAGTTTAAATTAACATTAAATAAATACAACTTTTTTTTCTTTATTTTTCCATTTTATGTTTAATGATTAAAATTAGACCCATAATATCAGATAGTACAAATTCAATTTAAAACTTTTGTGAGTTATTTGGATTTTCCTTTTATTTCAAAGGCTGTTTATGATCACGAAGACATCAGGTATTTCTTAATAGCTGTGTCACATCTATGTGCTATTTCTTTATCAAGAATGTCACTTAAGCTCCTTTGACAATTTTCACTTTTCCTATCATGTGCTCAGTCACACACACACACACACACAGAGTCACTGTAATCGATATGTATCCTTGGATGTCTATGTTATTAGAGTTAATATGATTAGGCTTGGATCCATATTACACTCCATTTCAGGTGACAGAAGCAGAGCTGAACAAACACGCAGATCCTCCATATTGTGCAGCTGACATTGTAACAGATAACAGTTTCAAACTCTTAAATCCTTACCTGCCTTCCAGGTAGCAGTTTAACCTGGAACTCACTGTGATCTTTCTGGTGGTTGGATGTCTAAACCTTCAACCAAGTTAAACATTTGTTAATGTTTAAGTTAACAAAATTCCATTTTGTGGAACATTCTGGTTCCGTGTTGACCGACAGTACTTCCTGTAGTCGTGTAGTGGTGCAGGCTGGGTTTACTTAGATTTTATGTAGTTTAGATAATATGGTTGAAATGGGATTTGGTTTACTAAATGGACTCAGTTCTCAATAAAAGGTTGTCTCTTGAGTGGTCTTTTAACAAACAAACAAACACCGCTGTTTTTACGTGTGTGTGTGTGTGTGTGTATGTAGGCCTCAGGTGGTGAGAATCAGGGACAACACATCCTCTACACTGGTCCTGAACACAGGCACACCACAGAGCTGCGTGCTCAGCCCAGCCTCACCATCTTCACCAGTGACTGTCTTGCCATCTTGCCATCCTCTCCACAAATACACACACACACACACACACTCTGTCTTTACATATATATATAGATATAGATATTATATATATTTCCAAGGCCAAAGTAATATAGTACAATAAAAAATAGACCTAAGCTGCTTATTTGAGAAAAAAAATGCTTTATTTGTTTATGTATTATTGTATTAACAAATAGCAAATCCCTATAGCTTGGTCATTCAGATCACATTCACATTCATTGTCAGTCTTGTTACCTAAAAACACACACTGATATACCAGGACATACTCTTCTGTGGCTCACAAGGCAACCCTGTCTGTGGAAACACTGGGAAAGTGGGAACTTTTTATTAAACAAACAGTAACTTTTGCCATCCATTTGATTTATATAAGACTGATATCTTGATAGGTTTCATAGACATTCAGCTGGACTGTTAATGCTTTTTTGACAGAGGAACTGTGGAAATTTGTCATCCAGCTCTTTCAGTGTATTCTCTTCAGAGGTAGCGGTACATGAATAGTATGGAGAGAAGAAGTGAATGTAGTGACCAGTCACTCAACACACATATAGACATGAAAGTATTGAATAATGGCTGTAAAAAAAATGTCTAAATGTAACTCAGCCCTATCCAAAACCTAAACCATGGCCACAATCTCTCATTAACTTTAAACTTAGTTTCTTTTGCCTTTTCAAACCTGAATCAAAGAGTTAACAAATCTCATTATAATCATTTAAATACTTTCTGAAGCCACAAATGAAGTTGTGATTTAGGTTTTGCCGGGTTTTGAGACCAAGTCATGTTCATACGATCACACAAGACTGAGGCATGATGGATTATATATGTTCCCTGGTGTTAAACAGGTGACTCATTATATTGTAGCCTTCAGGGATTGCAAAGCTCTCTCTCTCTCTCTCTCCCTCGCCCTCACACAAACTGTTGTCACACTAAATGGCTCTTCATCAGCAGTGATGGTTTCATACGTAAAATCAATGACACAGTCCTTAAGAAGAGGCATTGAGCTAGTTTTTATATCTCGGTACACACATACACACACACACAAGACACATAATACACACCGTATAGAGACCATGACCATCAGATAACACCTCAACCATGTAAATGGAGCTCACAAAGCAGGGTGTGAAATGCACATCTATAATATTGAGTGGTGAGTGCTTCGACAACAGTACTTCATGTCTGCCCAGCCTCTCTGCATCATTCCACAGAGATGTGTGTGTGTCAGGCCCAATCCGTGCAACATAGTGTTTTCCCAGTGAAGACAGAGTGAACTCAATCAAATCTCTCTCTCATAGTGTGTGAGATGTCTTTTTCCAGACACAGGGAAGGATAGAGGGAGGGGAGGTATCAAAACCTGTTGAATATTTTACAAGTCCACACTCTTCTACCCCACAGCAAGAAGTCCCCGATGATGTGAAAGTGTGTGTGTGAGAGAGAGATTCAAGTTTGACAGCTACCACAGTGGGTATCTCAGGACTTTACATCTTGGGTCTTCAGCTGTGAGTCATGGCCGTTTCATGCCAACTACACAAACACAGACACACACTGAACCAGAGACAGAAAGTGAAAAAATATATGACAGAGAAAATAATGTTACTCATCCTCCTGCAGCAGCAACACAAACCTTGGAACTGAATGTTCAGTCCAGTTTAAATATGCACCAAAAAGCTCTGACTGTCTCTACAGTGGTGGCTAGTTTCAGCTGTCCATGTCTCTGCCATGCAGAGCTTTGTGTCCGCTGTGATTAACATTAACACACTTGAGTCTTAATGCCTTTTGTCCACAAGGCATCATGCCGAACTACTTAAACAGATTGCCTTTATCAGGTAATGATTTTCTTTTGACTGAGTATCATGAGTACACACAACAAACACATTCTCAAAAATAGTTAATCAACAACATAAGCGTTGCTTTTGCTAATAGAATTAAGGAACATGTAGCGTGGCTGATGCCAGTGACACCTCTGTGAAAAGCTACAGTGATTATCACCTCATCAGTCATAGCCAGAATCATCAGTCAGCTGCAACAACATCCAAACAGGCAAGTAAACACACATGCCTCACATTAGACACATGAGAACAGACAGTGAAACAGCTGTACACACACAGAGTCATCACTCATTTCACGATAGAGACAGAAAATCATGAAGGGTATGCTCTCTTTTATGAATCCATCCCCATCATCCCCCACTAAGTATCTCTGGTCCCATCTGTGGTCGTCATGTATCATTCGTCCTCTTTACTGACAGGCCATTCCTCTGTCCGCTGTGACGGAGGAGGCTTTTGCGGACAGTTGAAGCAGACACATGATTTGGGTGTGATTTGCTTAGCTTCAGACCCAGGATTGTGGCCTCATTGATCAGCAAGTAGTTTGGCTGCCCAAACCTTGAGACGAAATGTAGTCTCTATTGACAATTGTGCCAGACAGGGAGACCTCGATGAGAAGCATTTGAAGATCACAGACTACGTATCTATCTTCAGCACTCTGATGAATCCTTATCAGTTTTGTCCACATGAGGTTTTTCCATGCGAGCCATCGCACCAGTTCTCACGTTTTTGTGTAGAAGAATGTTTTGTCAGATTGTAGAATATCTTTTTTTTTATAGTTTTGATAAAAATCCTTGTTTTAGGAAGAGGCACTTAAAATCAGACCAGACCAAAGTGGCAATATTGAAATTGGTTGCCTGACTGGAGTGCATGTTTAGCGTCATTATTGTTGTGGAAGGCATTTTTAAAATATATGGATATCTAATGATTGGAGTCTGATATCAGCCCTCATGCCTACCTCTAATGTTAACATACTAATATCAAGCCAAAAGCTAAATCATAAATATACTGCAGGTTTGCATTAAGTCCATAGATTCCCTTTGTCTCGTACAAGTTTGATGTGCAGTAATTCATCTGTGGCTGTTGATGTGTAAACTGGACAGTGAAGACACAGAAAGCATATATTCTATAGAGTCGAATCTCTCCCTGTCAGTGCAGTGCTGCAGAGCCTCATGATCCATTACGGGCCCATTGACACACAGGATGAGCTATGAGATATGGATCTGTGTGAAGACTGATCGCTCCAGAATTCCTGCTCAATATCAGAAATGGAAAGGTGATTTTTAAACCCTGCCAGACAGCAATGTTTCTGTAATTAGATATGGTGAGGACTAATAATGTCTAGTATGCGCTGTGAGAAGATTTGAAGCTGACTGGTCATTGGAGTTTTTTGATTGAGGTGTGATGCATAGTCTGCTGACATATACCCATTACATACATGACATACAACTGATTGTTCTACAATTAGGTCTCAACCCCTGTGTTAAGCTTGTGTTTAACATTTTTTAATGTTCTTTCTTTGAAACCGTGGATATATGATGATGCGTGTTCACACATTTCTAAACCAATTCAATGTATTCCCATTCTCTTTGCCTTTGTGGGGCAGCATGGAGGTCACCAAGGTCCGGGGTTCAGGCTTTATCTCTACAATATATGCTCATATTAGTTAAGGTATGGTTAAGGTTAGGAGAAAATGGTCACTGGTTGAAAGGAAGGCAAACTTTAATTGGAAGTCTGTGACAGAACTTTTTCTGATTAAAGTCAGATGCACAATATGAAGGACACATTTTTCTGAATGTTGACATAGGAGGTAAATCAAACATTGCAGATTTATCTAACATGAATGTATTATCCAGAAATACTGCACTGGAATGTGAGAATGAATAGTTGTCTTTCTGTATGTGTCAGAGCAAGGTGTGTCATTGGTATACAGCCTTCAATTCAGCATCCACACATAAGGGATTCACAGGAAACACATGTCTGCACTTGACAAATATCCACAGTCATTTGTACAGACAACAGTTGATGCTGGGTATTTGGAGGAGGAAGCGTAGTTGTTGCCATTACTGAGTGAGTCCTTTCAGAACATGGTGAGCTGTAAACAGAAACATCTGATCGATTCTTATGTTGCATTTCTGACAAAATAGCTTCTCAAGGGTTCAAGGTTCATTTATTTGTCATCCTGCTACACAGAGGTACATAACAAAATGTAAGCCGTAGTCCCTTCAGACTTCACACAGTAACGGAGTGTCACAGTCTGAAGGGAGAAGCAGCTCTGCAGTGTGGTGCTACATCTTGCCAAATCTTGCCACTCTCGAATCACCAAATCGTACAGGACTGAAATCAGGAGGATTAAAACTTTCAAGCATAGGTTGTGTTATTCTTGTAGATTCATTGTTTCCATAGTTGTGATGGTGATGTAAGGTGCAGCAGAGACTGGCAGGAAGCTTTTGGTTCAGTCTCAACAGGAATCATAGAAAAGAAGCGGATTGATTGAGTGAACAGAGTAGAATTACAAACTTCTCAGAAATTTGCTGCTAAACTGTTTCCTTTTGCATTTCTTTCCTTCCATCCCCTCCACCCTCCTCTCCATTCTCGATCACACTTTTGTTTTCTGCTCCTTGATTTCTTTTGCCCTCTCACCACTTTTTTGTTACTTCTTCAGTCCCTCCATCTCCATTCATCCGTCTCGCTTCTCATTCTCTTTCTGTCCTGCAGCTACAATAGCAATGAGATATTTTGCATTAAGGCCCTGACTGGCTGAGCTAAATGGGGCGGTGTGCAATTAGTTTTGTGAGTGCTTATCTCATTAAAGTAAATGAATTATTGATTTAACGACAGTCATGCTTTTAGAGGCAGACAAGCTGCTTTTATGACTCTCTCTGTTGTTTGAAAGGACACTGTCCATCTCAGCATAGAAAAATCCCTCCTCTCATTTCAGCTGTCTGTCCTAAATTCCCTTACACCCCAGTTTCTAATCTCTGGCTCCCCTTCTTCACTGTCTTATCATCTGTCACATCTCATGCTATTTTCTCTTCCCTCATTGGTAAACACTGTTATCATCATTGTATCATTACCGCTAGTTTTCTAGTTTTGCTTGTGATCGTAACAGATAATATATTTAGTTGGAACTATATCAACAGCCACAGATGAATTACTGCACATCTATTTTAAGTGTCTATAATTGTGTTTATTCCCATATTAAATTAGATGGGGAAAAACACACATGTATATTGTTCATGATGAGAGTATAGTTTGATAGTATATCTTTCAGACAAGCATCTAGACTTATTGTCAAGTGAACCCTTAATGATTTTATTCACATCACACTTAAGACTTTCAAATAAAATTTGATTGGATATATATATATATATATATATATATGTGTGTGTGTGTGTGTGTGTGTGTGTGTGTGTGTGTGTGTGCGCGTGCGTGTGTGGTAAAGATCAGGATGTTTGACTGTATTTTTTGGTAATATATGAGATATATATGTAAGGGATTTGCTATTTGTTGTATAAATAAATACATAAATAAATAAATCAGATTTTTTTCAAATAAGCAGCTTAGGTCTCTTTTTTATTGTATTTTATTACTTTGGCCTTGAAAAACACTATTAGCCATTTTTTTTTTCCATTTCTCGAAAGAAAACTACCTCTTTCACTCTCTGCCCCCTACGTACCCTCTCTCCATGGTACTTTTTGAGGAAACGGAGGGGTGATGGGAGGCTGATCCACTTTGTGCCCGAGGGCAGATGGGGATTGGTGTGACTGGTGGTAGAGCTCTGTAGCCCCCCCTTGATCCTCCTCAGAGGGTCCCTGACAAGCCTGGCCCCTGGGCTGCTCTGCACCTTCACTAATCACCCTAGCTGGAGATGATAACCTGTAATCAGCACTTTCTCTGTCAGCCAGTCAGTCACGCTGCAAGACACTGCAGGGACCAGGGAGGGGAGGCAAGATGTCAAATGGCTTAGAAGGTAAAGTCAGTGCACAGTTATTAGTCAGTTGGAAAAGGATGACAGCTCATCTACAAAAAAGAACCCTCTTATCACCTAATTGAACTCATTACTGAGTCTTACAATCTACTTTTACTAAGTTATTGTTACTTTACATTGAGGTAAAGAGGTGTTAAGAGTGACTCACTGCTGTGTATGCACTGCTTTGATTCATGAGCTGCTACGGTTCCTTCTCACAATGATTTTCAAGCCAGAATTGATCCACATATGCATTCTTGTGTGTCATTTTTCACACGGAAATCAAGGGCGTAATGCTAGTTAACTTTGAACCTCTCATACTGGCTTGCTCAAATAAATTAGATCACACAAATTCACCTACATCACACATTAAAAATGACTACACAGACAAAAAATACATTAGAAGTCAGAGTCGAGACAATAAAGTGATTGAAATATGATACAGGGGTTAGAATGGACCCTTTGGACCTGTGATGCACAGGTAATAAAATTTACATCTAGTAGTTCGCATATTTCCATAATCCTGTTAGGCCACATACATGTATTCACTGAATTCTTTTTTATTTAATTGGTCATGTTAGCGGAATAAAGATCACTTCATCACATCGTCTTCAGACCTTGTGCCAGTGAATATATAGTCATTTATTCATGGAAAAGTAGGTAAGCAAGTCATTTGACATGGCATTTGAGCTAACAAGTGAATAATAAGTGTGCTCTTCAGTAATTTCAGTGAGTTTAGAAGAAAATCAGCTCTACTTGATTGAGCTTCTTGAATGTGCTTCACCTCTCATCTCATCAAAGGCCTTTTCAGTTCTTTTGAACCTAAACTGCTACAACTGAGAAAGCCTTTTTGAGGTGAAACATATTCAAGAACTTCGAGCAAGTACAGCTGACTGTCTTCTAACTCTTAAAAATGACCATGAACTGAATGATTGAGTATCTTCACTAATCTAGACAGCACTGAGCAAGACACTGACCCACCAACTGAGTCCACAGAGCTACACTGTAGTTACGAGAATATGAACAATATGACACATGACTAAATGGCTGGCTAAGAGTACTAAGAATATAATATGTATGGTATCATACAAAATGAGGTGTATTTGTGTGTTTGGTTTACTCAGGTAAACTGCCAAAGAAAGATCTGTTTTGGAGCCAGTTGTCGGGATTCAGTTTTTCACAAGGTTAGACCAAGTATAGACCCAAGTAGGAATAGGCAAACCCAGTAATGGTGATAACTCATAGTGTTAAATAACTAACATTCCCACCTGTTCACTTTGAAAAGGCAATGGCCAATGACAGAGCTGAGAAATGAGATGAAACAAAGATATATATCTTAATCAGCAGACTGTTAGCTCCTGTAAATGTTAATCTTCAATGCTCAACATGTTGGATACCACACTTTGTTAATGTAACCCAGTTGTGTGTTTCATTAGATCCTTCGTGCTTGTAACATACCAACATTGTTTTACACTTCATGCCCCTATTTTGTAGTAACTCACACTCAGTTATAAAGTTGTGATCACCAAACCCAAACCTGGATATTCCTGGTGACACATTCAGAGTTATTTTCTGACTTGACAAGCGACTCCAGAGCAACAGAATACATCATACAGCTGTTTGCACAGGTTGAGCAGTACAAATCATAAGCAGTAAACCAATCTCAATGTGCAAAATCAGTTGAGTTCCCTTTAAAGCACTGAATGTGTACACATAACACACAGAAATCCAACAACCATTAGACAGCAGTGACAGAGTATTACAATACATACATATATGTATATATATATGTCTGTGTGTGTTGAGTTAGAACTACACACTGTAGAGTACCAGGGGAGGATGCCAGAGAATGGAAGTACCCCGTGGATGTGATTTGGACTGAAGTCTCAGTGTTAACCACAAGCTCAAAAGCAGGTCAAGTGCGAACACAGGGCTGATAAAGAAAGGAAAAGAAAGAGAGAGTGAAAGGACATAGCATGCCTCAGGGAGGAAGAGAGCAAACAAAGCAGGCCAATTGAATATTTTAGAGGTTGCTTTCTGATTCTTGTCTGGCTATAACCTTTTTATGTCGAGCACTGGTTCAGCAGCACACCCGGTGAAGCTGTTTTCCCCTGCTTTTGTTACACAAAAAAGAAATTTGTATGAACAGCACATAGCCTGATGATTTTGTGAATGGCAACGGCAGAGACGTGAATCCACCAAGCAGCAGTTTCACCTCACAGTCATGACTGAAACACGTGATTATGGTTACAGCAAGAGAGTAAGCATAGTCACAATACCATTAATAAGCCTCTTGACGATGATGTAGCCATGGTTTACATGAAGCTGGTAGAGCAGCGCGAACACGCTACAGCATCACTAACTGTAAGGACAAGGACGTCGAAACAAGTTTGGCTAGCGACCATGGATTTATAAAATAATGAACGAATGCGTTTTCAAAAGCAGATACAGATGTTATATATAATAACACAGTGAACCCTGATGACTTAGTTTAATTCAAACTCGCAAGCACTGTTTGACTGGATAAGAAACTGTCTCATGTTAACACTGCTGAATCTGTATGACCCACACCAGCAAAAGAGACCTACAAAGAGAAGACTGACTATTTCTATTACTTTCCAATACGTATTCTTAATGCATGTCAGTGGGTCAGATATTTCACCAACATCAGACAAAATGGCACAGGGGTTTGCTCCTGATGAGTTTGACTTGCTTTAGTAGCTTACTGTACATCGCCAAAAGAGTAAAGAGAAGGGAACATGTAATCTATATACATGTAATCGATTAGTTGCTTGTAGTCAGTCAGTCATGATTCATGTTGATAGCTTACTGTCAATAAAGTTGTTAAAAATGTTAGTTTGTTAGCCAGCTTTATCAGTCACTGTTTGTCTAACTTTGACAGAGAGGCTCCCCAAAGTCAGCAGAGCTTCATTGGCTGGATGAAAATGCTGAACTAGATGAATATTAGAAATAAGATTTGTAAAAAGTCTGAATTTATGAGTGGACTTTGGATTGATCAGTGCTGTGGTAACACTGTAGCAGCTCCATCAATATTCATAATAACATCATGCACATTCTTCATAAATATGAAGTAGTATCATTGAGCTAACTAACTAGTGTTGCACACTGTTAGCGCTGCAGTGGAGATGAAGGGAGGAAAGACACTCAGGAGCAAAACTCTTTTGAGTTCTTTACAAAAAATAAATCTACAGTCTGTTGAGTCAGCTGAGGAAATCTGACAAGTTCTCGTTTAAGTTTTTAAGTTATGCTACAATCTTTTCACACACTGGTGACAAATAACTATTAAAAAACGATTAAATTGTTACATTGAGTTCTTTTAAACAATATTTTGCACTTATACTGTATGTATTTTTTCTTCACAAAAATGTTAAGACTTAACCCTTTAGGCGCCATGGTCGCAAAATTGCGACAAGCGTCATTGCTGAATTAAACGGACCATAGCTGTAAATA
>JBAJHX010000024.1:9879876-9898046 GCA_037176925.1 Amniataba percoides | reverse complement strand
AAATTGATAAAATATGATTTAATAAGTTATGGAATGTTACTACAAACCCGCCGGCGGGTTTTGACAGTTAACTGGTTTAACAGTCTTAATGTTTGGAGGAGGAAGCTCTCACTGAACGTGCTGGTGCAGGCTTGAATGCTGCGGTCGGCCAGACGGCAGCAGGCACAACAGTTTGTGACTGGGATGGTTGGGGTCCTTGATGATCTTGGTGGCCTTTCTACTAGACTGCTGGATGTAGAGGTCCTCCATGGATGGCAGCTCCGTCCTGGTGATGTGCTGAGCATCTTTCACCACCTGCTGTAGAGCCTTACGGTTGAGGGCGGTGCAGCTGCTGTACCTGGCGGTGTTGCTGCCAATCGGGATGCTCTCTATGCTGCACCTACAAAAGCTGCAGAGCATCCTGGAGTCCATGTTGAGCCTCCTCAGTCTGCGGAGTCAACAAGATTTGTTAAAGACAACAATCTTTAACTGTTTTGTTCAATGCGTCCATCCATTCATTTTTTGGAAGAATAAGAACGCCACAGAGCTGAAACGAGATTTGATTTTGAGTGGTGGGCCATTTGGCGACAGTAAAGTACAGAACACGAACAGTGGAATTCAGGACTTATTATTTTATGTTTGACACCCCCTCTGATCCTGCTCAAGGACAAAGGTACACTTGGGAAAATGATTTAAAGAAGAAAATAAAATGACCTGAAAATGAGAGTAGATGCTGATTTAATCATGCAGTGCAATGCACATTGTCTAGAACTTCATATTTTCTTTTTGTCACATTGTCTTTGAATTCCCTGTTGAAACAAGGCTAGAGAGACACATTTAGCAAAATGAAACATTTAAAAAACAGCTTTGTAGACATTATTGTGTCACTTTTGAAAATCTTTAGGGTTTTATTTTTCCTTTTTCTGTTTTTTATAACCTGTAACAGCATGTCTGGCATTAACTAACTGAACACATGGATCTACCTGATAAACGGTTTTGCAGCCTCCACAGTTATGAAACATTTAATATCACCTTTCCTGACTAGCTGATCTGCGTATTGTAACACCAGCCCCATGATATATAAGAATATGTGAATCTGCTATGTGTAATAGTCCTGTGGGTGGGGCCCTAGGTACAGTTTCAAATTTAATGGGACTATTATCTGTACTTCTAAATGATTACGACTCTTACAACCTTTGTTCCCTTACTTTGAAACTGAAATTAACCTGCGGTGTCTCCAATAGGATTAAGGAGGTATAATAAAGATATATGATTCTTAGTAGATTTGTGTCTCGTCTTAACTTTATACACCATTTTACTTTTTGACTGAATGATAATATTAGAATAAAGACTTTATTTAAAAAAAAACATAAATGTTAAAGCGCTAAGGTGAAAACAAAGTGTCATTAGATTAGATTAAGATCAAACTTTGATTCCCACAGAATCATTTGGGCAATAAAATTAAAATGGTTCAGTAAGAAAATATATGCATTTTAAAGAATCATTGGAAAAAGAATATAGACTATTTTAAAAGTCTCGAATGTTGCAACAAAAATGTGTTCTAACATTCAGGATGAATGCTCAACATTCAGCTTTATTTGGAATGTATTTACATTTTCTTACAAACATAAGATCAAAGGAGCAAGAAGTAACAAGAAAAACACATGAAGACGAAGTGAAGGTCAGATAGTAGAGACAGAAAGACTTCCAAAGAAAGGAAAGTGGAATGGAAGCTGCAGTGAGGGAGAGTGATAAAAGAGGAGCCAAAAGCATGGACGACATAAAGGTGATGGAGACAGGAGAAGAAGTTGTATGAATGAGTGACAGTCGTTGCTGCAGTCTGCCTCAGGAGTACAGTTTCATCGACAGCAGTGCACCCATAAAGCCTGGCAGGCCGTGATGTTCCCTCGGCCCATCCGTGCCTGGCATGGCACGGTTTGGCTTGCTTTCTATGTCACTGCTGGTTGTGTTGGCTCATCCCAAAAGCACAAGTGACTCTTTAATGGCCCCCTGTTTTACTCTACAACTTAAAGCATCGCTCTCTTTCTCTGTTTTGGTGCTCTTGTGGATTTTCTTGCCTGATATGAATAGTTCCACAAATACCGCTCATGTTTCTATGTCATAATTGCTCAGTCTGTTGACAGCCTCATTCGCTGTAGTTTGGAAACACATTTAAATAAATAGTGTTTAATGTGAACAGATAATGCACTCTGAACAGATAAAAACAAAATTACATTTTTCCAGTTGCACTTGTGATATTTGCACTCTGATCCAAGTTATTTTCTGTGCGGTGAGAACTTGCATCTCTTGTAACCAAAGAGCCAAGGCAGCAAGACTTTCTATGAGAACTTCTCAAAAGAGCATGAGCACATTGCCAAGAAAGTTTTTTACATTTTTGGCAACAAGTTTTCTTTTTTTTTCTCAGATGTTACTGGATATTTTTATTTTTTGTTGAAAGCTTTCCCATTTAATGACAGATACACCAGACCTGTGGCAATACAGTGTGACACTTACCCCACTATTTATTTCCACTTTTACTAAAGTAAATCACAATGATGATCATAATGATGAGGAGGAGGAGTTTGCGGACCATTGATGTGAGGCTGGAAAAGTTGATGAAGACAGGTGTGAGGGAAGGTTTGTAGAAGGGAAGGACTGATCAGTGTTAATAACAACCACTGTTTGAAATGTATATACTGTATAATATATCATGATTTTCCTGAACTCTGTGCAGTGGTGAAAAATGACTTGTGCTATTTTGCAGAAACCAAGACAGGAAGCGGTCTGTGCAAACCAGGAACCATTGCGTTATTTGGTAACGTGGTGTACAGTGAGCTGTTCAACGAGCACTTCTGGCACTTCGGGGTTCCCCTCGTCACAAGACTGGTCAGTTCCTGATTTTTTTTCCTAATATCACTCCTCCCTCCCTCTCTCCCTTTAAGTTTCTTATCTTCTGGGCTTGATCTTTTTTGCTTCAGATGCTGGTTTTATTTCTTTCTCTTCTCTCTCATGTGTACAAACACAACATATACGTGCAGACAAATAGCCATAGACAGGCACACACACACACACACACACACACACACACACACACAGGCTGCACATTACATGGTTACAACATTACCTAAACCAAGAGTTTACATTAATGGGAGTGTGGTGGACAATGTAAAAAATGAAAACCACAGACTTCTACTGATGAATTCACTCTAAACAACTAAAGAAAACTAGTTTATTTATCAACCTGCATTTTTTATTTGTTTCATCACTTCAGTGGACATGCATTGACACTGCAGTACATTACTTTGCTAGCTGTCGTGCTTGTGGTCCGTCAAGATGTTCTCGTGTTGTTGTTTCTGCTTCGGGACTAGCTCTATAAATAATGGATTGGATTCTAGCAAACTAATGCAATATTAGTGGTATTTCAATTAACTTTGAATTAGGCTGCAATCTCTTCCATGTCACTTGCTGATTGCACAGCTCTGTTTTATTCAACTGCTGATAAATGTTATATTTGATAGATACCGATGTCGTCACCATGTAAGGATACAGGAGAGGATATTTGCTGGCTCAGTTTGATCCGTGAACTTGTGAGATGCACACATTTCCAAATTTGTCTGCTTGCGTGCTGCTTCTGATGAAAGACAGCTGATTTTGGTTTATAAATAATTGACGTCCTTGCTGTTTTAGTAGAATTCAGAAAATGTATCAGTGATACATTTTGTACTGTTGCACTGTCAAATACTGACGAGTTAGATTTTCAGATGGCGTTCTGGGAAATGTACAATATTTATCTTCAACGTTGTGAATATTTAAACGAAGCGTACCTATACAGCAGCTGATATCATCAAAAAATATTATGTGCTACGTTGGTCATGTTTTATTCACATTGCTTCTCTATGACACACACACATGCAGCTATTTTACATCATTCAGAGCACTGCGGATGTTGAGTGTCGTGGGGTTGGAGTTCTCTAAGAAAGATACGAAACAACTGGCTTCACTCAACTCCTAATTTGAAAAAAAGCGTTTTAAGCCTGTTGTTGATGATACTGATTGTGCAGCATCGTTATTTGGTGATAGGTTGGTTAAACTATATACTGCAAAAATCCAAAGACTCTCTCACCACAGGTTCGACTGTAATGTTACAGTCTGGAGTGGAGTTGCCAATATTCAACATTTTTAACCACCTAAATTCTTAGTTTATTGATTTATCCTTTATGTGTTTCTTGAACCCCACTGAAAAAAAATATTGCTCCATATATATAACAGAGAACTCCCATCTCACCTCTGTGTTGCCGTAAAGTAAAGTTCCTGTCCATTACCCAGACATTATGGTATACTGTTGTTGTTGGCTGTGTCAGAAGATCTTCCTTCTTTTTTGTTTTAAACCACTGACTTGTCCCTTTATTTAAGGACCGTGTGATTAATGTATTTGCTGAGTCACTTGGAAATGAACAGAAATAGACTTGGACACAGACAGAGATACTTCAGTTGGACAGCACAAGTGTTGAGTCAGTTATGTACCCAGAACAGATTATCTACCCAACCAGACCAGCAGGCCAAATGCCACTGAAAGTGGTATGACCGGCTCAGTAACAGAGCCAGGATAAGACATAAGCTAATGTAACCTGGCCCTGAGGCTATTCTGTTAAGCAGCCAACTCCTGACTAATGTCTGGTTGCAGAAAAGTAAAATAGATTAAATATAATCTGCCCATAGAATGAATCAGTTTTCTTGTTGTACAACAGAAACCGTAGTCACTGGACAAAATAGCTGGTGAATTTAACCAAACAGACTTTAGAAATAATAATAATGATATTAACTAGAGTTATAACTTTAAATAAAGTAAACAAAAGTAGTCATCTGAGTGGATCCTTGACAATTCTCCTAGCTCAAAAACACATCCCTGGGGAGCTCCGGTGCTAAAGATAAAGGTGGATGAAGTGCAGTACTCTTTCAGGGCCTCTTTCTCAGATGCAGGAATGATGGTGGATTTTTGTAGACACATGGATATGAGTGCAGTGAGACAGGGATGGGTTGAATATCATTTGGAATACCGGTGTGAGTTGGTCAGCACAGCACAGCACAAAATTTGAATATTTGTCAACTGAAAGCATCTGGTCCTGCAGCTCTCTTGGTGTTCACATACTTGAAGCTCTCCCGATGTCATCCTCCAAAAAGGTTATGGGTACTGGGAAGGTGCACCAACCCATCTATTAGTACCTGCTACACCCATTTTTTCTTGTTGATTGCCAGTAGCAAGCATAAAAGCTGTTCAGCTCAGCGCCAGCTGTCAAAATCTAAATGACCACTGCCCTGTAGTGATGAAGTGCTTTGACAAGCTGCACCCAAGAGAGTCAACATCACATGTTTCTGTAGATAATAACATAATGCATGTTTACATCCAGGGGATAATCCCTATAATGGCCATAAAAATAACAACTAATGTCTGTGACCAAGATCATTCCCTAACCTTTCTTAACCTGTAACCATGGTGACGAAGGACCCCTGACTGCAACAAAAGACGTTTTGCTGCACCTTTTTGTGTTACTCTTTTCTGACCGAAGTAATATCTGAGATTCTAAAGGGTGAGTGCAAAAGATTGATTTTGTCATAATATTTGGTGGACCTCTTGTAACATGAACACAAAATATTCATATTTATATATTTACATCCTCAGGAGCAAAACTCTTTTGAGTCCTTTACATAGAAATAAGTCTACAGTCTGTTGAGTCAACTGAGGAAATCTGGCAAGTTCTTGTTTTTTAAGTTATGCTGCAATCTGTTCACAAATTGGTGAATAACAAGCTAGAAGAAAAGAGAGATAAAGGGGACAGTATGTGCCCAGTAACACATTAGAAACACACCTGTTATTAAGATGCACCACATTTCACCACAAATTCACTGTCAGATGTTTTTTTTTCCCTTCTCTTTTTTTCTGTCCTGCTCAAGGAGCTCAGTCTACTGAGTTTTCCAGGTGAGAGATTTCTCAATGAGTTAATGAAGGGAACTGCATGCATGTGTGTGTGTGTGTGTGTGCCTGGCATACGTGTGTGTTCGTGGATGCATGTGTGTGCGTTTGCTGCATTCCAAAAATTTCCCAGCCAGGTTACACTTATAATCTTTCTACATTTAACTTCCTTTGTTGTTTCAGGTTTTAATTATCAGTGTCATCAGTTGCCCAAAAAGTAAAGCTTCAAAAATTTTCTGAAGTCTCTTAAAGACAGCACAGCAGTGTATGGAATATTAATGATAAGTAAATTACAGATGGAGTCACAGGTTGTTTATGTGTTAATCTGGATTGAATATAGTCACACACTTTGTAATGGTCAGTTTTTGAACCTGAAAATATTCTATGTGATCTACATTTCTTTTCTTTGTTTGAACCACACATTTTCTATATCCACCTCAACATTACCATCCAAATGAACTTATCTCAGCCCACCTTCTTGTTTTCTGTGAGCATGTTTGTTGCCTTTATTAATAATTAGATTTTAATAGGCCCAGTATAAGTCTAGGAATAGTATTTTTGTAATTCCCAGAAGTTTTTTTTCTAAATTGAAGTGACCACAACAGATTTTTTTTTAAATCAAGATCACTATGTTATTCTTTTCCTATCTTGCATAGAATGCATAGTAAATCTGACCCAGTGTTTTTGAAGTACTTTCTCAGTGTTAAACACTGATGCTGACCCTGAAGAGATTTCACGTTACAGTTATTTGGAAAAGCTTTTGTGTCTGTTTCAAGCACACTGAGCAAACACTTCACCTTAAAGACAACATTTTATACTTTGAAGTTGATACTCCTCATTTCTCTGACTGACCCAAAGTTGTGCCTTTCCTTCTAGACCTTAACAAATCCCACCCATCACCAGTCTGTCATCTTTTTGCATTAGCTCACTCACATGCTGAGTCTGGACTAACTTATTCATGACCCATACCTGAAATAGCATATCGCCAGATTTGATAGGAAAATGTTCTCTTTTGAAATACTAGTTGCTAGGGAAAAAAAGAAAGAAGGCAGGCCGTCTCATAGCTCTTGGTCATCTCAGAGGGAGAGAATGAGAGCTGAGGCTGCACTAGGCATGCATACATGTATGTAAATGGCCTCATTTCAAGCAAGTCTTAAAACCAATTTCAGCACAAATGGCTGCAGATGAATTGGTATTCATAATCTATTTTAACTATGAATTAGCTCATTATTTCTTTACCTTGGTAAATGTCGACATGTCAGACTTGAGACGTTTGCTATACTTTCCGCTCGTTCCTATTACAAATAGTGTGTAGAGATGGTGCAGTGCACATGGTTTGTGTTGCAAAGAAACCAGCTTTTGTGCCTTAAATTAATCAAGCAGATTCCCCTTTAAATCCAGCTCAGTTATCAGAATGTGTAAAAATCTGTGCAGTGTTGAGAGCTGATTTGGTCTTTTCTGTTTAGAATAAGTATACCAATGTTGTATAATGACTGTAATAATGTTTTATTGATGATTAAATGACACACATAACCTTACAAAAACTAGACTGCACAAAAAAAAAAAACTTCCCACTCTGAATGTGCTGGGTGCAAATTTTATATGGAATGTATTCTCCAAAGCAAGGCTTAAAATATGTTATTTTATAATTGAGGCAGAGGGGTTAATAAAATGAGTGCATAAATCATGTCACTGAATCAGCCTTATAAACTTCAGACTCCAGCCTTGTGCATCTGTAGTCCATGCAGCTGTAATTGCTCATCACAGTATGCTTGTATTTACTTTTCCTTTTATTTATAGTTTAAGATAATCGCTGCAAAAGTAGTCTATTATTACTAGTTCTTTGCCATATGGAATTTGTTTTCTGGAGTTTTATGTAGCAACTGTTCCACAGGGTGGCATTCTGGAAGATGGTGTGTGTGGGACTGAGTCAAAATAAACTACCCTGTGTGTGTGTTCATGGTAATGAAGGAACATATCACCCAGTGCAGCTAAGTTGTTCAGTGATGTGTCTCATAATCCCTGGAACATAAGGAGCTATGTGGCAGAAGAATCATGTATCACACTTTGGATACAAACATAATGATTCACAGTCTGTGCAAAGTTTTTTTTTGATAATGAAAAATAGAATATCCATGTATCCATCTTTATCCTTCATCAAAGAAAAAAACAGACCTCCTCCTCTCATTTATGACAGATTTTAGGATTCAACTGCCAGAACTGATTGGGAAGTGATAGAGAGCCTTGAGTTTTACACAGAAATGAGTCTTTAGTCAGCTGATTTCATCTGGACTGGATCTGTTTTTAACCTGGCATGAAAGGAGAAGAAGAGTTTAATTCATCTGAAAAATCATTTTACATGTGTTTGATTCTTTGCAGCCTGATTTTTTCTTTTGTTGTTGGTTTTACTTTTTGCATTTCTCAGCTTTTGAAATAGAGCCTGACTTCAGTTGCAGCGGGGCAATGATACTGATACGGCGGCATTTCCAGCGTTACCACTACGTTGTGTGCAGTGCAGTATTTTAGGCAGTGAAGGGGTTAATGTGGCAGCTTCTCTCAGTGGTGTATTGACTGTACTGGTGGGGGTGGGGGGTGCTAAATGTGCTGAGGCAGGCAGGCTACAACATCCAACCCTCACCCACCTCGCTTTCTCCCTCTTTCTGCCTGTCTTTCGCCGAGCCACACTGCGAACACACCCATCAGATGGATGCAGACAAAATATGCCTGTGTACGATCTTACAGGTACAAAGTTGTATAAAACACATCAGTGATCTGTGTGCAACACGGAGTCACGTGCAAACAATTTTTCTAAATAAATGTGCAAAACACACTTGCTTCATAATTAAGCATGGCAGCTTACAGTTTTCCCTCTGCGGCGCTGTGGGCCACACCAGCTTGGCCGTCCCAGTTACTTCATTACACACACATACATCCATAGTCATTTACACATTGACACACACACCACCCCTCCCTGTCTCTGCAGAGAAAAAAGAGGGAACAAAAGACCAAGAAGAGAGTCAGCAAGCTTCAGTTTCACCTCCTTCACTTCTCTGCCTCCTCTCCCTCTTCTCTTCTTAGGCTACACAAGTGCTCTAAAATTGTATTTTGTTTTGACGTCTCTCTTGCCTCTTACCCCCACACACACCACCAGCGAACTTCCAGACCTCCTCCTCCTCCTCCTCCTCCCCAAAGCTCCCAGTGCAACTTAATGAAACCGCTGGTGTTGTAAGCCAAGCTGTTTTCCCTTTCTCTTTTCTCCCAGCTTTGTGCATCTCCTTTCCTCCCTCTTTCCTCTTGTCTTGCGTTGCCTCCCTTGTTTTGGCTTCTCCATTGGCTTTCCCACAAGTTCTATGCGGTCTGTTGCCATCCTCCACTTCCTAGCGTGTATCAACCGTCATCCCTCTACCAGCTCATCTCTTCTTTCCTCCTCCCTCCCTGTCTCTTTCCTCTCTCTCTCTTCCCCCCCCCCCAAACCACACACACACACACACACACACACACACACTCCCCCACCCCACTCCTTCCCCTCTGCACTTGTCTCTCCCCGGCTGAAAGCTACTGTGCTACTGTACCTTGTGGTGATCTCCAGCTTTTCCCACCCCCTGCTTCTCCAGTGCTCTTCACCCAGGAACGCTGTTGAAGAAAGTCCGTCTCAGATTTTCTTCCCCTCAAACCACAGCTGCTGGACTGGAGTTATTCGGAATGAGAGACGAAGAAAAGCAGGGGGAGAGAGACTAAGCTCAGCCTACGCTCAGACTAAGAGGAGACAGGCTTCAGTGTATGTCAGTGAAACAGAGAGCAGGAGAGTTTACTGCAAGCAGAGCTGAGCGGGCAGGAAAGGGTGGCACGTTGGAGAAGAGGAGGAAGAAGAAGAAGAAGCAGAAGAAGTGACATAAGAACAAAAAGCAAGGGGAGGTACAGTAGCAACACCTTACAGCTCTTTCTCTCCTCTTAACACATCTCTCTGTTTTTCACCCTTTGGCGAAGAAGCAGAGGAAAGTTTTTGAAAGGTTCGGGGGGATGAGAAGCAGCGTGAGAGCCTCAGTGGCGACTCTTAGAGACAAAGTCACGCTTCAGAAGAGTCAGCTCCAGAGAAAGACCGACTGTCTTCAGGGGCAAAGGGACACATAAAAGGGACTCTCTAGCTACTGCTACAACACCACAAACACGGGCAATTAGCTGGCTGTCAGATAACACTGAGCTGACAGCACTGGCAAAAAAAAAAAAGAAAGAAAACTTTCCTGAGAGGAAAAAAAAGTCAAGTCACTGAAGAAGAAGATCAGTGCAGAACAGGAAAACGTACTGAAAAACACACCAACAAAGAGAAACAAAAAGAGGAAGAGTGCTGGCCTCTCTGGTGTCCTTGCATACCCCCGTCTTCCACCCCCTGGTCTCCCATCCCCTCTCAGCCGAGATGATGATGTATTTCTGGGTGAGTACTGAGGCCCTGTGGGGGCTCCTGAACACTGCTGAGGAACCAGGGACTCATTAAAGCAAAGGCACATGGTGCACCGACATACAGTCAGTTTCAGTCATCTAATCTCAGTTCTTTATTTACATTTGATCAAAAATATGTGTGCTCATTGATCTTAAATGTTTTATTATCCTCTAGTAGAAAGCATGTGGCAAAGAATGTCTTTGAGCTGCTGCCTGTGTGAGGGACAGTGAGTAAAGTGAGGCTTAAAGGTTCATATCATTCCCCACTCACACAGCCTTTTACTAATGATTTGCCGTTTTTATTGGCATTGATGAATTGCACCCCTGTTAGTGATGCTTTCCCTCTGCTGCTGGCAGACTTTTACGAGTCTGACCCTAGAGAGTTTACTGTACGTGATACAGCAGAAACTATATGTATCCTTCGTAACAGGGGAATGAAAATGGGCTGTTTGGAATTGTGAAATGCACTTCGACACACAGATTTTGTCTTACAGGAGGGAATATTGTATCATTTAAGTCTTAGTAACTCTTTGCTTTACTTAATAAGATTTTCCAAAGTGTTATAGCCAAGATTGGGAGTTTTTTTTTTCACTTGCAGTAGCGTGTAGTCTCTCAGTGAAGTTTCAGACAGCACAGATGAAAGTCACTGTGAGAAGGTATTGTCAGGTATTTGATGTTCTAGCTGTCAGTGCAGGCCCTCTTAGGTATGATGCGGTATACTGATTTGATTTGATTTGATTTAATTTGATTTGGTTTGCTGTTGTGGCTTCTCAGTGGTCATACTCATGGGAACTTGAGTAGAACTTGTGAGTGTATGTTGTTTAAGCTGTGCATGTGGAACTGCCAAAACTGGTTGTTCAGCAATTAATCAGAGTATATATTTTTTATATAAAGCACTCTATTGTACATGGACTCTATATGCAATAATGCCAAATATACAATAAATAAAGACCTCCTGCGCATTTTTAATTCACAATTTTAATGTCCCGGAGAAAGTTACTGCAGCATACACAACACGGCATGTTGTTAAAGAAAAGAATATCTGTGTGCTAGTGTCCACATGTTGCCTGACATTTCAGTTTGTTTGTGCATTCATGTTAAGTTTTCACAAATAATAATATTTAATATTTCTTTTTAATAATCATTTCAATAACTTGGCCACATAAAGAGAAAAGAAGCGTTTCTTTTCCTCACAAGGTGGACTAAACCTGTCCTGTTCACTGATAAACAGTTAACCTGTTTATTAGTGAACCTGTTCACTTTAGCTTATAATATTTGGGATGATATAATGTAAAATTATGACTTAAAAAGAAAAAGAGAAAATAATCACATTCTTGAGAAATAAAAACTAACATGAAACAGAACCACATTTATATTTCTATCATGTCAGAAATGTGTTTGTGCTCAATTCTAATTCCAAACTAGTTTACAAGGATTTAGGAGAAAAGCTCTGGACTAACACTGTTATTTATTTCCTGTGGGTGGCTGCTCTGTGAGAACAGAGTATCCAGCACTTCTGTCACTGACAAATTTCACCATTGTTTGTAATTTGCATCAACTGGCAAAATTCAGATTTTTGTTGTGCTTTACTGCAGCACTTTAAATCCTCCTGCAGAAAGATTCTCTGCCACCTAGTTGGACTGAAATTTGAAAAGAAAAATCCTCCAGTACCAGCATGAGACTTACATCTTGTATCTCTCAATTTCTTTCATTACAGTTTACAGAAGTCCAGTAAGTTAATGTCATATTAAACCAGATATTCATGTAGGAAACAGGCTAGTGTTATTTTAAGCGTCACCTGCAGCCAACAGATGCACTGGCTGCTGGTCGCTGATTTCTGAATCCTCAACACTAAATCAAGACAAGAAAATTATAGACATGTTACAGAGAGAGACGACAACAGTGATTTATTGCTTTTTTTAATGCATAGCAACATCATATGACAGTTTGTCACCTAAACTGCTTATAACATATCAGCAAGTGAAGTTCGTATTATTTTTTGGTTACTTTACGTTTTTGTCCTGTCATTCAATCTATTGTGAGTCGATTAGTCCTTTCAGACATGATTATATAACATTGTTTGCTTCATATGCCCTATGTTGATTTTTCTCATTCAGACAATCTGTGTGTGTGTGTGTGTGTGTGTGTATGTGTTATGAAAGAACCAGAAAGACCACAAATGTCTAACCTGATGCACACCTGCTTTTTTCATCATAATTGATTGAATATATATATTTAAATAGTATACATATATACACATACAGCAGCAGTATATACACAGATTGGTGGTAAATTAAAGGAAAAGCCAACAAGAGTCTCAGTAGGGTGTTGGGCCACCTCATGAACAGCTTCAGTGCTCCTTGGCATTGATTGATTAAGTCTTTGGAACTCTACCAGAAGGATGAACAGTATTCTTGCAAAGGATATTTCCTCATGTGGGTGTGTAAGGTGATTTTTCAGAATGACTTTATATTGATTTACATCACGTCTTCCCTCTAAGGGGAGAAGTTGACTACAGATGACCATATATATATAAAAATCTGCTTCGTGTGAGTGATATACAGATCTTTTGTGTATTTTTTTGTACTTTGGATTCTGATCTTTGACAAAAATCAAGACTCAAGATATTTTCAGATCTGCAAAATGGGATATATGTATGTATGTATGCACTTGTTTGACACTGTCAAAAAGTTTTTTAATTTTTTTTTTTTTCATTTATTTAAAATTTGACAATCCCCACAGAATGTGATACACACCTCATTCTTAAGTCGACATCTGCCATTTATCTGGCTCCAAGCCAGCTTTAGTTCTATCCCATTATCATGGTTAAATACCTTTTGGATTGGATGTGCGAGGATATTTGTGAGAGTGAATGTGTGTGTTTCCGCAGTGCCTGCCATGGGAGTTGAGCCTAGATTCGGGAGATTCTGCTGAAAGTGTGTAAAGGAGGCTTTTTATTGACATGCAGCGTGGAGCTTGAAATACAGCTATAGAGCGTGTTCTGACCTTCGCCTGAAGAAGCCCACCGTATGGCAGACCGACAGGAGGCTTCCAGCATGTTTTACCCGGCTGTCTGGAGCACAGGGATGCCCATCAAGTTGGTGCTCTGGTTTAACTGCTGAAGTGGGCTGATGAGTATTGTCTAACAACAAACCTTAAGGCCTGAGCTTATTGATTTAGTACTAGCTTTGCATTGTGATTCAATACAGCCCATTGCTCTGGGTTGCTTCCAAGCTTTTCTTGGTTTCACAACTGCAAACACTATGCATTATGGGAAGTAAGTGAATGGAAATTCTCTCCCCCTCAGGCTTAGTTCATCCTATTTAGTGAGCCAGCCAGTCTCCTCCCTCCTGATCTGCCCGTGCCACACTAGCTTTAACAAATGTAAAGAGGAAAATAAGAGTGAGATGACAGAGGTGAAGTAAGAACAATGTGGTGACCTCAGTCCATCTCTGTGTCACACAGTTCACTGGTGCCCTCTTTCTCTGCCTCTCTGTCTCTTTTAAGCCTTCTTTCTCTCTTAATCTTGCATTCCTCCCGTTGTCTCAGTGTCTCCTCCTCTCCCCCTCTCTCAGCCCGGTGTGTTGTACAGTAGCTGATGGTGAGTCTGTTGCTGGTGGCTGTCTACAGATATGAAGTAAGCAGGGGGCTTTGATACCGAGGCAGCACCCTGTGCAGTTGACATTAGCTATTCTTCTTCATCACCGCAGTTTACTGATTCTCTCGCCCGCTTTCTCTCTCTCTAAGACACAAGTATACTGTAAATAAGCACGCGCACATACACACACACACACACACACACAAGAACTTTAGATGCACAAAAGCTGCTGATGCATGGCTATTGTCTGTTCATGAACACACACACAATTGTAAAATTACAAAATTATGATTCAGGAAACTTTTTTTTAAATAATATTTTGCACTCATTACTATCAAACAAAAAAAAAAGATTAATTGTTGAATCCATCGAGACTAACTTATTATAAGATTTTACTGCAGTGCTCCTGCACACACGCACACAGTGCTGAGGTTGCAGTGATCTCCTTGATACCACTCTGACAACAGTAACAGAGTTAAAGTACTTCCATCTGTCCCTTCGGAGACTTTCTGGAAGAACAAAGACCTCCGGTGCGAGGGATGTGAGAATGATAACAGGCACTGAAAGAGGGGAAACAAAGCAAGTATCCGGAACTAATGAACAGGTACATGGAAGGCAGAGGTGGGGGGAAGAAAAAGAAAAACAGAGGAGAACTGAAGGAGGGCAGGTAAGGATTCAGGTGCTTGCCAGATACGTAGAAAGGGGAGAAGGGGACAGGTCATGACTAGCCTTTCCCTTTCTCCCCTTTGGGCCCAGAGGGTCAGTATTGTTAGATATTCACCTGCACATGGAATAATTTTAACGACACTTGAACAACTGACCTGCCTCCCCTACTGTGCATTGCAACTGCAACTTTGGACTTTAGTTATTTGTGTACATATTACATACTTTTATCATTACTTACTCTTATTATACTGTATTTACCTTTAAATATATTGTATCAATAATATTAATTATGTCACGTGAAAACATAATGACAATAAACAGTTCTTGATTCTTTGTTCTCGATGGAAGGATGGAGATGGGGGAATGGTCACTTTTGAAGAGGAGGAGAGGGAAATAAAGAAGCAACAGTGAAGAGCAGAGAGGAGGTCTGCAGCTTCCTCCTCCCTCCTCTCTGCTCTCCTCAGTGCGTCTGTAAGCTGATAAATAATTGAGTGTGCCGAGCAGGGGACTGCATGGGTTAGAGGAGGAGAGGGAGGGAGGCCTACCGGAGCACTAGACAGTGAAATGAGGACCTGCTCCAGAATAGAGATTGCATCCTTTAAACTCCTCTTCTTCTTCTGCTTGTCTCAGTTCTGATCCTTCTCACTCGCTCTACCTCCAGCTCAAACGCCCTGATCTGAGGGTGTTTGGGATGAAGCCCTGCTCGATCCTGCTGTTGTACGCCTGATTTGAGCAGGGCTTAGTTTAAGATTTGCTCTGACAGGGTAAACTCTCCAACCTCCACTCTGCTTTCAAAGAGTGTAGGTAGTCTATTTTCCCTCTGCATTTCAAACAGCTTCACAAAGGTGCACACTGAAGAGAGACCTTGGACTTAAAACAAATCATGCTGATACAGTCTTTCTAAGGCCAGTTTGTTATAAGTGGTGTTGAACTGAAGCTAGACTGGTGTCATGGTGTCATGACAGTTTGGTAAGGTGGAGTGCATTGAAGGACTGACCATCTGGAGCTCTGGGAGTTTTCCCTGCCAAGCAGTGGGGGCAGATGCAATGCAAAATTAAGATTAAGATTAAGATCTTTTATTGATCCCACAGTGGGGAAATTTCACTGTTATAGTAGCTCAAAAAACACACAGTAAAGAAAAAGACATTAAATAATATACAAAATAGCACATAAAGACACAAAAAGACCAGTATGTACAATAAATAGTAAAATAATAATAACAGAAAAGAAAGAAAAACAGTATTTATACACACAGCCTCACCCAGTTAGATGTGCAGTGGTGAGGTGTTATTGCACAGGTGAATATGGATAAATAGCAGATAGGAAATTACAGTTTAAATAAATGAGTGGAATGAGAAAGAAAGACCATAAAGTGCATAGCTAGGACCTCAGCAAACATCAGTAAACATTAGTGCAATGATGGAAACATCAGTAAACATCCATCCTATTGAGATGTGAAAAATGAAAAATGTTTGTTACAATAACGGTGTTAAAGAGCAGCATTAAACAGTCTGATGGTGTTTGGGATGAAGGACCTGCGGAAACGCTGCTTCCTACACCTTGGAAGTCTGAGTATGTTACTGAAGGAGCTGCTTAAGGCCCCCACAGTCTGATGCAGAGGGTGGGAAGTGTTGTCCATGATGGTGGACAGTTTGGCCTGAGCCCTCCTCTCCATATTTAATAAAAACAGACCTTGCTTAAATATAAATAGCCAAGTGCTGTGTGGCTGACTGGACCAGGCAAGTGGAGCTGGCCCACTGTGGGTGGGTATTATATCAGTCAGCCTCTATCTCCCAGCCGTTCACTTTCCAGTCCATTCTAACCTCCCCATGCCTTCTCCATTAAGTGGTGACATTTGGATAACACAGAATGGAGTGGAGCAAGGTGGACAAACAAAGGGAGAAGAAATGTAAAGATGGTGCTGAACAACTGTGAGAAAAGAGGCTGAAGTCAACTGAGGTTGTTGCAGCCAAATGTTTTGAAGTAACAAATTATTCATTATCAAATTTTCCATTTAGTCATCTCAGCGCTGTGAGCCCAAAGTCCCCGGAAGCAGAAAACGCAGGCTAGTGAGACCAATGAGCCCAGTTCAATTGTCAGTCAAGGCTTAGCAGCTAAAGACAGAAGACAAAATAGATAAGGATGCCTTAGTTTTGGCTATTTAACTCACATGTGTGTTCTTTTGAAATGTTGTTATACATGAATAATTATTACTGTGAGGTTAGTACAGACTTGTTACCAGTACAGTCCATTTTTCTTCCACAAGGATTTAATGAAAGAACATACATCCTAAAAAAAGAGATAAATAACCCAACCCTCTTTCTATGAGAGACTCGGTTTAGACCACAGCAGCCTACCTGTGGTTAGGCGGAAGTAGGACTCAGATATTGTACTTAAGTTAAAGCAGCGACACTACAGTGTAGAAATATTCAATCAAAAGTCACATTACACCAAATTCATTTCAGTACTGCAACAACTAATTTCAACTTTATCTGCTGGGTAGCCTTTGAGGCATCCCCCCAGGATCCATAAAGTGTTATCTTAATCTATCATATTACATCATTTGATTATCAAATTAAATTTATTTATCTAAAAACCAAAATCACAAACATTGTTTGCCTCAGAGGGTTTTACAGTCTGTACAGTTGTGACACCCTCTGTCCTTAGACCCTCGAAAAAAAAGCCTTTATGAGAAAAAGAAGAAACCTGAGGAAGAGCCACAGATGAGGGATCCCTCTCCCTGGGATGGACAGACATGCAATCGATGCCACATGTACAGAGAACATAATCATCATCACATAAGAAATTAAACATGGGTCATAATTAACTGTAGATATACTGAGTTCATGCGTTTAGTCCATGTGTGAATTTATCACAGGTAATGAAATGAGTCCGTGAGTCCAGGTGCATCTCTAGATGTCATATGGAGCTCTGGTCCACTCAACCTTCTCTCCACAACACACACACAGATCATGTCCCCACCAGACCAGAGAACCTCAGACAGGTGGATCACAACCAGAATCAGTGAGGAACCCGCAAGACTGGAGAGAACAAAGAGAACCAGGGCTCCGGCAGTAACATGCACCTTACAAGACAGAAGAGTATTCACTTTAACCACTTTAACACTTTAACCAATTTAACCAGTTTGAACACTTTAACTACTTTAACTAGTTTATAAGCTAATCCCAGTTTGCACTGTCTGTGACTTTGCCATGTCTTTGTTTTATTGCCATGTCTTATTTTGGTTGTAATCAATATGCTTATTTTTGCAGGTTAAGCACCAAGGGTTTGAGAGGAACATACTTTCAATCTTTAGCATGTCCTGCACTTGCCGCCAAATTGACAAAAGTGCAGACTTTGAGTTTGGCTTTGAAAGAAAAGTAGAGGAAGCCGAGAGAGAGGTAACAAAGAAAGAGGAAGAGGTGGAGGTGCCCCATGCATCATTCAAATTCAAATTCAAATTTTATTTATTTAAAGCCCAAAATCACAAACATTGTTTGCCTCGGAGGGCTTTACAAT
>JBAJHX010000024.1:9866161-9879486 GCA_037176925.1 Amniataba percoides | reverse complement strand
TTGTTTTAACTTTCTAGTGGCAGTGTTAAACCACGGTGCCAATCTCTTCTGTTTCATAATCTTTCTTTTTAATGGTGGGCGTTCCCCGGCAGTCTAAGACCATAACAGCATAATGCGCCCACCCTAACTATAAGCTTTATCAAAAAGGAAAGTTTTAAGTCTGTTCTTAAACACTGACACCGTGTCTGCCTCTCGGACCCAGACTGGGAGCTGATTCCAGAGAACAGGGGCCTCATAGCTGAAGGCTCTGCCCCCTAAACTACTTCTGGAAATCCTGGGAACTACAAGTAAGCCTGCGTTTTGGGAGCGCAGCACTCTAGTCAGAGTTATCAATTCATTCAGATATGATGGTGCCAGACCATGTAGAGCCTTATATGTGAGAGGGATTTTAAACTCCACTCTAAATTTTACTGGGAGCCAATGCAGAGAAGCCAATAGTGGAGTAATATTGTCTCTTTTCCTGGTTCTGGTCAGCAACTGAGCAGCAGCATTCTGGACCAGCTGTAAAATCTTTAAGGACTTGTTCGGGCAGCCTGTTAAAAGTGAATTACAATAATCCAGCCTGGAAGAATGCATGGACCAATTTTCCGGCATCACTTTGTGGCAGAAAGTGCCTTATTTTTATGATGTTGCACAGGTGGTAAAAGGCAGACCTTGAATATGCTTGATATGAGTGTCAGGGGACTGAGGTTCCTTACAGTGGTGCAGGAGGCCCCGTTAAGTCCAGCTATCGCAGGAACTAAATGTGTTCCTCGGGTTTTTCGGACCTAATAGGATCACTTCAGTTTTATCTGAGTTCAACAGCAGGAAATATCTTGTCATCCAAGCCTCCTGATGATATTGCCAAGGGGCAGCATGTACAAAATACATAGAATTGGACCGAGAACTGAACCATGTGGAACACCATGACAGACTTTAGTAGGCACAGAGGAGTCATTATTAATGTGGACAAACTGAAACCGATCTGATAAATATGATCTGAACCAGTTTACTGCAGACCCTTTAATGCCAAGCAGTTTTTCCATTCTGAGCAACAGAATGTGATGGTCCACTGTGTCAAAGGCAGCACTGAGGTCTAACAGGACAAGTACAGACAGAGGTCCTCTATCTGATGCTGTCAACAGGTCATTGTGCTGTTTCTGTGCTATGGTGAGCTCTAAATCCTGACTGAAAATCCTCAAAAAGTTGTGTTTTCTATGGGGAGGTTGGATATTGACACTTGAATCAAATGTCGTTTTTTTTATCAATGGTTTGTTTATATCTATATTTGTTCATATATATATATATATATGCACACACATTAAAACACCATTATAGCCATCATATGACTCTGCTGGACCAAATCTGACCTAAAATAAAAGGCACATAAAGGCCTTGCTTATAGGTAAACTCATGTGTAGAGAAGAGGCAGGCTTGTGGCAGCAGGCTGTCAGCTGGGAGCTGTGATATGGCTGCACAGCCACAGTGTGTCACATCTTCCATACGCTTTCTTGATAAACTTCACCAATCCAATGCCTGACATTTCTCTGTAGTGACCTGCACCCTTCGTTTAGCTTAGTTAAGAGCTAACACACAGGAAGTGTGTGTCTGTCTCTACCACTACCGTTAGAAGAGCTGCATTGTCTGTGTGAATTTTTCAGACGCTGTGTGGCCACAAGGCACTGGCAATCATCCGTGTAATCCATGTAATTCTTCACTGCAAGAGCGCAATCAGACTGTTAAATGGACAAAGTGCCGCAAGTGTCCATACAAGTAATGCTTTATTTGATCCACATTTGAGGCCTCTTGTCATATTTATGGACATAAGCTCTGACAAACAGCTGCTGCTTTAGAATTGTGAAAGGAAAATCAAGCTTATATTTCACTGATTTTACTGGTAAGCGTTCCCAGTCTGGCACCACAGGTATGAAACATGTACACGCACAAAAACCATACATATGCTGCCTTACACACCTGAAAGTAAAATCAAATAAGGACAGTACATACAAAGCATTGTAATCCTAATTAATTTCTTTTGTATGATGAATTCTAATATTCTTTCAATCTAGTTAGATTTTACTGAAAAAAAAACATCTAGCCATGAGATCCTGTCCTCGAATATTACAAACAGATTTGGTGACATGGGGCAACCCTGGCAGAATATTTGAGGATAGACAGAATATGAGGATATTGTTTATTTATCGGTGCTCTTTCCACCACCTGACAGTGTCCCAGCTCAGCAGTTTTTCCCTTCTTCTCCCCTGCTGGAAACAGCCTGTCAATAGTCATGCTTTCCCCTCCTGAGTCTTCTGATGATTCGCCAGAACTTCTTTGAGGCCAACCAAAAGTCCTCTCCTCTCCAAACTCCTCCCACATCCATGTTTTTTGCTACAGCAACCACAGAGGCTTCAGATACCTGTCTGCTGCTTCAAGAGACCCTGGGCTGGTCTCCACCAGCGGGTTCTTAAGTTGCCACTGCAACAGGCACTCACAACTTTCTGCTTTCAAGCTTCCCCCAGTGGGAGATCCAGCCGGATCCAACTCACCACCAGGTGGTGATCAGTTGACAGCTCAGCTCTGACAGTGTGTAAAACATATGACCACAGGTCTGATGATATGACCACGAGGTCGATCATTGACTGTTGGCTTTGAGTGCTCTGGTATCAGGTACACTTATGAGCCACCCTATATTCAAACAGTGTCAGGTTATGGCCAGTCCATAACCAGCACAGACGTCCAATATCAAAGCACTGTTCGGGTTTAGATCAGGCAGGTGGTTCATACCAGTCATGCCCCTCCAGGTCCAGGTCCAGGTTGCACACATGCGTTGAAGTGCCCCGGCTGAACTGTAAAAGTGGGAGTAGAACTTATGTATATTCTATGCTCAGCTACACAATGAATGAGACTTATTTCTTTCAACTTTAGACAACTGCAGTAGAAATAGAAACAGAGTTTCCAAACACAAAAGACAAATGGACAAAGTCTAACAGTAATGTGTTTTGGCAGGGTTGTACTGGTTTTGGGTAGGTCAAGCCAAGTTCCGGTTGGATCCAAGGACATATGTGAGACATTAATAAATCATATATATTCAGCATTAAGGCCTGCTCTGTAGCTGTAGCTTAAGAGTTTGTAGAAGCAAAAGCAGAATTATGTAAAATGCCATATGAAAGTGTAAGCAAGTCATTGTAAATAGATAGTTTATTTGCCCAAGATTCCTTCAGTTAGATACTTTCTTACTTTGCCTGAAGAAACTGCTAATCCTCCTAAAGAATGTAATTAGTAGGTTTGATTTATGATTCCATGATCTGGGAAATGCTATACTGTGATATGGTGGGAGTCTACAGATTACAGGCATCTTTCCCTAGCGATTGCTATGTGAAAAAAAGTAGTATTTCATCTTACATAATTTTGATTATGTAAATGCGATCATGTATTTTATCCAACCTCTTTGTATTGGTATGGGCCAAGTCCTCAGGGGACCTCTGTAGCTATCTTTCACTTGAGATCCTTGTAATCCATCGAGTCCTGCCATATCACAGTACAACAGTTTTCGCTTGGCTCTTTGCTGCTTATTCTTCTATTCACTGTGTGCTGTAATCTCCACACTGATAAAGAGATTAAACAGGCAAGCAGGAGAGGGGATTTCTAGGTTTTCTCCTGTGAGTACAAAAGGATGTCAGTAGGAGGGAGGGATATTACCCTAGGCTTTAACAGCACAAAGGGAGCAAGAGGATCTAGAGCGGGATGGCAGGATAGAGATGGAACTGGAAGGAAAGTGTGGAAGGAAACTGTGAATGAAAGAAAGAGCAGCGCAGCAAGGTGTTATCACCTTGAGGAGTCATCAGCACTGTTTACAGACAGACCACCAGTGAAAGGTCAGTGCACCATCACTCCCGTATCTCCTTGACAAAAGTATGCTATCACCACAGTGGCATTACTGAATGTTGCCTAATCTCTGTCTCTTACCCCTGATCGGTGTACTCACCTCCTGAAGTGTGGGCAGAGAGTCAGATGATGTTTTGTGGTTGTTGGTTCCAATCCAGGATCAAATAGGAAATACTTTTGATGGAAGTTCTAACTCACTTCACAGCTTGATCTGTATACAGGAGGATGTATGTTCATATTGGACATTTTGTAGTGCTAGGTTTATGAAATGACAATATGGAGATCATGGTAGTTGATGGGTGTTTGGTTCATGTTCATGTTTGCCAGCTCCTCAGCTTGGCAGCCTTCACAGGTCAGCAGTAGAAGATTGTGGGTGTTCCAGGCAGGTCTCTCTTACAAATTTGTGGACTGTGTAAATGTAACGCAGGGTGTCACTGAATTAATAATGGGTCATATAAAATGAGAAAAAAATTATGTTGTGTGAAACATGCAGGAGGGAGCACTGCTATTTTTTGGACTTAATGGACAAGTTCATAAAGCTTTCACACACCATCCTGATAATCTGTGGTTATTGACGGAGCGTAATTAGATTAGATTTGATGATTTGATTAAACTCTTAATAGACCTTTGAGTAAAATAAAGTCACCGCTGATCTAGTCATTACTTTTATGAATGAAATGATTATATGTGCAAGTTGAAGTGATACGGTGCATTAAGGTTGACTGGGTATGTTGATAGCAAAGTGACGGTATCTCTCTCTCACATTACATCTTGCACTCGTTTTCCCACCCCCACACACAGAAGTTGTAGCAGACAACAACAAGAGCTCAGGGCTTAAAGGCAATAAAGTTAGCTATCGATCAATACGCCACCACTTCTCAGCTCCAACCCCGCCCCACACTCCCTCCACTCCTTCTCCTGCAAGGTCAGCCTAGGGGTCCATCCTCTGTGTCTGGGCTGGATGTGGGCGAGGCTTCTGTGAGGAGAAGCAGGATTGGACAGAGGCTGAGCATGAACTGAGCCATCAAAGAAGGCCAAAAAATGAGCATAATCAGAGTATAAGATGCTGCAGTAATGCATACATACATACATCAGCAGTCAAAAGGCAATTTCATAAAACTATACGAGCTAAACCATACTTGAATATCCTATATTGATGGTGTTAGACCAACTCACCGTCACAGGAGAGACTTTTATATACTGTACATAAAGGTATTTATTCACTCCCAAACAGTGATAGAAAACACAGGTTCAGATAATAGCTTCTTTTATTTAGACTGAATCCAAACATTCAGACTCCATTGCTTTTGCAGTCCTGCAGTAAAACTCCTGTGGAAGGTTTCCATGTGAAATAGAAAGTCTCAGGCATGACATAAAAGTAAAATGATTAAAACCAAGAATTCTTTGGCTGACTTTTACCTCCCTTTAGCCCTCCACTAGGAACCATCTCACCACAGATGGCGATGACGTTTTTAGACACAATGTGGTCTGTGGGGTAAATTTTCCATTTCCACATGCTGACACACACACCAAATGACCAGTGCGGCTCATTAAGAGCTTGTTTGCACCTCCACACACACACACAGGTAGTACAGTAAATGGAACAGCAGACCAGTGACATTAATGTTATAGGTTATTGAACGATTTTAAAGGATTTATAGGGCAGGGCAAGAGACCGTGGCAGAAAGAGAGCAGAAGGTAGAAATAAGACTGTTCAGAAACACACACATAGCCCTGTGCAGTGCACAGTAGCTGCATCGTTGCTCATATAAATTACCAGAGAGTTTTATACCTCTCAACATGGCCTGTTTCCCCCTGTCTTTTTTCCTTCCACTTCTCCCTCTCTTTCCCTCCCCCTCCCCCATCTCCATCATTCCTACCTCTCTCACCGCGTGTACCAGGTCAGCTTGGGAAATAGCTATTGTTTGAAGTCATATGCAGCTTTCAAATCTCTTCCCTTTGTTTTCTGATCACCAGCAGCTTGACATTCACACTGTGTTGTCTTCTATATAGGTGTGTGTGTGTCACTTTATGCCAGTACTTGCATCTATGTATGTATGCACATGCTCTCTATGGCTCTGTGCTACTGTATTTTCAATATGAACAGTCGCTCCCTTTTCTCAGAAAGCAGTGATCTATACTCAAACCATATAATGGATCTATATTCAAACTTAGTACATTTAGATACAGTGCTGCATAATAGAGTGTGTGTTGGGTTTGAATGGAAAAGTAGTCAATTGAATTTAGGGGAATTTTCAAAACTGTATTAAGCTTTTTTGTATTATTCGATGATGTTGGATTAGTGTCCTTATAAAGGTTTTTTTTAGAGCGTTTTTTGTCATTTTGAATACCTGCTGGCAGAAACAGTCTCCTATTATTTTCAAGCCAGACTCAAGCCAGTGCTGCCCACCTCACCGTCATTCATATGGATCTGCACACAGGATGATAGTCTTTGTAATACCTGATTTTCCCTGATTCTCTCGGATGTTTGCTTCAGACGGCTGGAGTCCTTTTTGACTGATACATATGTGTTAGAGTAAATGCTGCAGCCTCCTTTCATATTATTACCAACACAGGAGCCCACAGTGTTATCACTCCTGTTTTATTTACTCTTTATACAAACAGATGTAGGGCTAACTCATCTGAGGTCTGCAATATTAAATTTGCAGTGACTGTTGGTTTAATCACCAAATGAAACAAAGTGTCAGTTTTGAGCGGATGAAGTTGCTGATTGGTGTCATGAGTTTTCTTTGGCTAAAATCCTAGAAAAAATGAACAAAGTCTTCTATTTCAGAGTGATCGGAAAGACACAAGGAGTACTGTAGCAAGTAATGATGACTGTACTGAAGTTGTATATGAATAGAAATATCTGCGGACAGTACTGAATGATAAACTGTGATGGAATTAAATGCAGGTGTCATTTACTAGAGGATTCTCATTATTCTTATTATACTATATATTAAAGCTTGGACCATGGATGGACAGCCATGCACTGGTTCTTTTTTATCATTCATTTATGGAGATTTTGCGTCCAGCTTTCTGCTTTACTTCTTGGTATTTCTCACTTTCTGTATTTAACAAGAACAAACTTCAATGAGAACAAGATTGCTGGTTTGTGAGTCCTGATTGGGCAGGAAATCCTTACTGATATAACACCACCTCTCCACTCTTTATATGTTGTAGTTTTTTATTGTGTATAACCATATCTCTTTATAATGACTATTTAATTATGCAAATGCAATTACACCAAGAGATCATAGTGATTTCTCAATAATAATCTCTCTGTGTTCTCATCAGAAATCTTAATTAAATCAACACTTATCTTACAGATCTGCAATTTGCAAAATGGATTACAATATGTGGTTCAAGCTGAAACGTCTTGTTCATGGTCAGTAAGTCTACATTTTTGCAGGTTTGGGCTTATGCACTTGGTGCCATAACTTCAGTTCCAGAGAAATTTTAAACCAAACTCATGACAAATTATTGGCATTCTAACCGGGGTAACTCAATTATCCAAATACAAAGAAATGGACAACTCAGGCAGTACTTTTTTGGTGCAAGAGTATGTTTATGCATGCATTACTTTGTCTGTTTAGGTGATTGCTCTTGCTTATTCTGCACACACATGCTCTATTGATATGCAGCACAAGGGGAGGAGGCTTATGCTGGTTGAGCAATGTGTGTGTGTGTGTGTTTTTAACATGTACTTCAGCTCATGGTGTCAGTGTGTGCATGTACCTACAGAATGTGTCGGGGTGCAGCAGGGTGTTCTCGTTGTATGTTTAACAGTAGCCGCTCTTTAATGAGAACATACATATATCACAAAAGCAACCTATCTGCACGCTGGAGAATTCCGATACCTTCAGCCCGACCAATGAGCTGTCGCAAAGTTTTGAGTTCACAGGTCACAAGTCTGTATTGATTGGATGATTGTTCCTCTGGAGGAAAACAAGTGTGTGATCCTCACTGCATTATCATTTTCAGCCTGTTACTCTGGTTTATTTGTAGCAAACATTCCTCTCATTATGTTAACAGAGGCGACTCCCCAGAGGACCGGAGGCTCCCCGCTTCTCGCCGGCTTTTCCCGGTTCTTGCTTGCTGTGCAGCTGGGCACAAAATGGCGGTCACAGGGGTTAATCTTATTTGGGATAGAGCTGATCTCATTGAGAGTGTATCGTGAGATGGCTTGATTAACCTGGCTCTAAATCATCTGGATACAGACAGAGCCGCCTCTAACTGTGAAAGGGATCATTGGAACAATAACATCTGGAAATGCAGAAAGACGATTGTACCAGTTCTTTCTTTAAACACTTAAAAATGAACCATGAACCCACTTCTTGCAGGGCTGAACATGTAGTTGGGGCCCAAATGAGTACTGAGCCCACATATATCCCTGACCCTTTTTTCTATTATTATTAGTTTCAGCATGCCTTTTTTATTTTTTGCTCTTCTGCTGTTTTCTTATGTGTAAACTGTTGTTTTGTGTAAGTAGTGGCTCTTCTCTTGATAATGACTCTCCTTGACACTGAGCAAGTAGTGTTGCTGTCATAACACCGCAAAACTTCTTGCTGATGCTGATGGACGTAGGGGCTCTCACTTTGACTCCAGAGACCAGAAGTAAACAATGGATTCTTTAAACCAAAAATAACAAAATAACAAGAAACAATGAGTTTTTTTTCAATGAGTACTTTTAGTTGCATAGACCTTCCCCACATAGACCAGAAATGAAAGAAATGAACTATTAAGTATGATTAAATTATATTCACCAACCAACCATTGTCACCAAGATCTTCTCACCATTTACATGGTAACTAAATTCCGTGTGCAGGAGAATCTTATTAGATGTGGTAAAGTCAGTAAGAGGGCTGTAGAAATTCACCCTTAAAATATAATAATGTTCAGGGGAGGTTAACTCACTTTCATTCATAGCACAGCACATTCTTAATAGAAAAGATAAGAATCAAACCTCAAGTGTTTACTGTAACTGCTGTTTAAAACTGAGGTGAAGCTCCACATCAAACTCGGATCTGGATTGCCACCATGGGAGTTTGCTGGTAACAGTTTCAAACTTTGTATAGACAGAGCACTGACTCACAGTGGGCTCGTCCCATACAGAATGAATCGGATGGAATTAAAGTTTATATCGTAACCTAATATTCCCTTAAAAATGGCCAGAGAGGTATTGATTGTGCTGTCAGGTCTATATAAACACTGCTCCCTGCTATCACTTTTTGACCAGACGATGTGAGCCATCTGACAGCGTACTTTGACAGCTAGAGTGTCTGTGATTTATCTGATCTACCCGACTGACTGCAGTGCTTCTGTGTGTATGTGGTCATTGCATTCTGAGAGTTTTATGACAAAAAATGTAATATTAAGTATTAGTATTCATTTTGAATCCTGAATTTGTTAACAAATTTCATGCTTAAATATTTAAAGAGCCTATGAATGTGTTCTAGAGACAACTAAAATGTTCCTTCTTTTAAATGGATTCAGCAGGTGATATGAGGGAACATATGAGAACCTACTATGTAATATATATAATATGATATATAATATTTATACATAACACTGCACTGCAGGATGTCAAAACAATAAATATGGATTCTTTCTGTAAATTACTTTTATTTTATGACAGAAAGCAATTCTTTCCACCCTTAGTGTGTGATGTCACCTACGGTTTGTGTTTTGAAATTATCTGTAAATCTCTTATTAGTTAATCTGCTTCATTACCAAAGACCTGGCTAATGCAATTAGGAATGTAGCCCCCCACTGTTTCACTCTGCTGCAAATAATGTCTGCGACATTCTTTCAATAATGGGATTTTAGTCAAAATTATGACCCAATTAGACTTAGTTTTACATTCATTCGATTTCACAGATGAACCGGTTACTTTTCACCTCATATGTAATTACAGCAGAATTAATATCAGCTATGGTAATTGGGTTTCAAGGCAAAGTTAAGTAAGTAATAACACAGAAGAGAGGCTAGAGGGGAAATATTAAAGTGGAGGAATTGTCGCTCACCATGCAGAAAAGGTCTAATTGTCATCTTTTTTTTTTCTCTGCACCAGAACTGCAAGCCAAACATCACAGAGCAGTGTATATTTAAGAGGAAGGCACTGTTTGCTATGAGGCATTTACAGGGGACAAGAAACTCTAATGAACCAATCTTCAGCACATCTTCAACAGCTCATTGTCCCTGAAAATGTATTATTTTATTATTACAATTTTAAATTTTCAAATCCCAAACACACTATGTAGGCACTTTGATACCTGCATTTATCAACAGGCTTTATCGGCTTTATTCACTGGCTCTGCGTTGTGTGTGTGTGTGTGTGTATGCATCTGTGTTTGCCAGCCAGCCACCCTGCCCCTTGCAGACTTTCTTCTCCATTCTTCTCTTTTTCAAAATTGAAATGACATGCCTTTAAATTTCTCTCCTTCATCCCTTCATCCCGTCATTAATATTTAAAGCGACACCTCGAGTAAACTCACTTGCCAAAATGGTAGAGAGAGGTAGAAAGGGAGACAGAAAAGACAGAGAAAAAGGAAAGTGGTTGAGGCGATTGCGTTCACAGGAATCCTTTAATCCAGGGGAATTAGCTATTTAATAGTGAATCGCCATTTGTAGATTACAGGGTTTAGACTCTTGGGAGCTAACACTCTCTGACACCTGCTTAACACTTCTAACCTGGACTCTCTCTCTCTTTCTTCCTCTCTCTCTCAAACACACACACACACACACACACACACACACACTGCAAATATTGAAGCAGATTTCTACTTGTCTTTTAAAAGCACGTACTGCAGCTGGATGCTGTTGAGTGATTTTTGCCAGAGCCTCAACACAATGTTTTTTGTCCATGATTCCTTTACAGAATAAAAAAGAATAAATTAAATATGTGCGCTGACAATATATAATGCAACAGACAAGTGTGTTACCTGCCTTCTGAAGATGTTCTTTTTTTGTTGAAGGTGTAGTGTGTAAGACATAGGGGGTTATTGGCAGAAATGGAATATGATATTCAGAATTATGTTTTTGAATAGTGAAAATGTTTGTGTTGTCGTCGGCTTAGAATGAGCCCTTCACGTCTTCATAAGGAGGGCCCCTTCTTCAGTGGAGCTTGTCATGTTGCTCTCAGGGCCGTGCTGGAACAGTTACACCAGCACAACCAGAAGATACTCAGCTCTCATCCTCAGAACTGCTCTACCCGTCAATCGCCAGTCAATCCAGCTTGAACAAACTAATCTTTGTACTAATCTTTTTTCGAATGCTACGTCTTTTTTTCTCTCTGACAGCATACAACACCACAAGCAACTCCCTCAATTGTTCAGAAGTTAAGCCAACACTGGGACCCATTTTTTAAGGCACAGGCAAGTCTTTAGAGCTTGCTGAGAAAGAAGTTTCTGCAGTCAACACTCATCTTTAAGAAATTAACTTTGCCTTCACTTCTTTGTCAACTACCAACATTTAATATTCAGCTATTTTTGCAAAATGATCTAAAACTTTTCAGATGCTGCTCTACAAATACTTTTACAATTTCAGATATGATATTTGCCACCACACAGCAGAACAAAAGGAATCTGATGTGTTAAGACACACCAGTGAGCAGGAGAGGCATTTATAGCCTCCAAACTGAGCTTCCCTACCATCTTACAGCCTAACCAAGACTGTGGCTACATTACACACATCCCCCCCACACACACCTACGGCAGGTACTACCAGCAGCCTGCTTGCCTGAAAGCAGTGACTACTGAACCCCCATCCTTTGTGGCCAAAAAGATCCTTCCCAAGTGGATAAATCTAATCCCATAAGGTTTCAAATGTACCAGTGATAAGGAAAGCCTTTAAAACGCCAAGTCACACCACATGGTGAGGAATTCCCTCTTAAGTACAGCCTGTTCAACCAAAATGACACATGCTCTCGTGCTAACAAAGCTTCTCATGACCAGCTCAGTCCATGACAACAAAGTGGGGAAAAACAACAGAGCCTCTAAAGGGACATCTGCAAAAAAAAAAAAAAAAAAAAAAGTGTGGCAAAAATAACTGTCGTTGTATCTCGTGAGCGGGGGAAACTTACACATGCGCACAAGATGTAGTTTGGTCTGCGAATTTCAGTTTTAGGAGCTGGAATATGATGCTAAAGTTAGTTTCAGATTCACAGCTTCCGATTTGAATAAAGGGTATACAAAACTAATAGTGGGTCTCAAGATATAGTTAATATTTGACTTAAAATGCCCAAAATTATTTCACATGAATAAGAGGTAAAAAGATGTCAGTCAGTGTATTTGCTCAATTAAATTATAACATGCCCCTTAACTGCAACATTGGAAACTGAATATGAAGCTAACTTCTGCATTGTCTAAAGAGAACAATGGCAGTGATGGACAGTTTTCCAATGTGGGACTAACATCAGCATCATTCTCCAGCTCTGGAAACTGAAACCAGCCGACTGAACTCCATATAGTTTTTGGTGCACACGAAAGTTTCTCGTGTGCAGGAGATACATGCATAGGTTTCTCGTTCTATTTTTTTTTTTGCACATGTCCCTTTAGGGGCTCTGTAAAAATCTAGTCAAGTAAGTTACAAAAATAATTGCAATTAAGTGTGAAAATCAGGATGAGTGTAAAACTGATCATTCAAAATGAAGCTAGCAGCTCTTGCTGCTGGATTAAAGGACCGACAGGTCGGTGTCTGGGCAGGCTGGTCACACCGTTCAGGGTTCACTGTTGGCCAGGTGTTCCCACAGACATACACAGGACTTTGCTCATTATCTGTATATTGTTTTTGATTCATTTTCTCCAGAGCTTTTGACATGTAGCAAAACACACCCACATGCATGTTGGTATTGTACTAGTTGCACAGCAGGGGATCAAACAGCTGCTATCTGCTTTCATTCTCATGACCATTTTGCAGAAGATGACAGACAACACTGTGTTGTTGGCAGAGACAAGGCCCATACAGAAAGGTGTAATGTGTGTGTTATTTACCGTATTTTTCGGACTATAAGGCTCACTTAAAATCCTTATAAAAATCAACACTGCACCTTATATTCCGGCGCACCTTATGGTCCCAAAAATACGGTAATGGTCATCCTCACGTATAACGAGATGCTATCACCTCTGCTGCCCTCACTTGCCCCTTATGAATAAACAAATACAGAGAGGAAAGAAAGTGAAGACAGGGGTAAAATGATCAATTTTAGGAATGTTTAGTCCTTTAATAAAAGAAACACATTTATTTATTTATATGTCCTCAGACTCATTTACAGTGGTCAGTGATTTTAGGGGCCTTAGTCCAAATTGCAAACAATGTGGAACAAACTGAGAATTAGTTTTTTGTAGAAATGAACAGTTACCTCCATAAGGTCCTTCTGCAGAGGCAACCCAGTCTCATAGCAAAACGTGAAATAGGTACGTTGGTCCACAGTGCAAAACGTAGCTATTTCACAATTTGGC
>JBAJHX010000024.1:9850071-9866061 GCA_037176925.1 Amniataba percoides | reverse complement strand
CAAATTGTGAAATAGCTACGTTTTGCACTGTGGACCAACGTACCTATTTCACGTTTTGCTATGAGACTGGGTTGGCAGAGGAAACACAACATTCTTCCATCCTGTCACACAGACCTGTCCAAGGTAAATATCCTCTGATTGTTTGTCACTTTGTCATGAGCGACTGATGCTGTTAGAGCAGCCCAGAGGATAACAGGGAGCTGGAGCATATCCCAGGATGCACTCTGATCATTTAGGTTTATTTATATTGCTGAAAGATCACATGATGAATTTATTTTAGAAGTAAAGTCTTCAGTTGAAATAAATAAAGATGTCATGTAACTTGTGGGATTTGAATGCACTTCCCTTTTTAATTTTTTTTCCTGAGGGAGAGTGTAATTCTCCCTCGTATTTGTTTAAAGTGTGTTTTTCTATTATTTCCTATATGTCAAATGAACATACATAGCACAAAGACCTACTCTGTTTCTGTTTTGGCAAAATTACAGTTAGCCTCACTATATCCCACATAAACACCATCATTTCTCTCACACACACACACACACACACATATACACACAAACTCTCTCAATCCACTCCCTGTCCCTCTCCCAGTAGTGCCAGCTGTTCCCTTTCTCTGCAGCAACTGCAACGCTGTGCTGCGCTCATTCCAGTGAGCACCAGGGCTCGAAACAGTGCCAGGCTGACACACACACACGCACATTTTAGTACAGCGCATTCATTGTTGTTATGATGTACAAATGCACAAAGTTCACACACAGACAATCCCTCCCTGTCTAAACATACTCAAACACACACACACACACACACACACACACACACACACCTGTCCCTGATGCAGGCAGACTGCCCACATGTTGTGGCTGTGAGCTGGTGCCAAACAGTGTCAGCCTGCCTATACTGAGGTGAACAACAGGGAATACGCATCCTGTGGTTTGTGTCGGCACAGAGTACAGTACACTCGGTTTAATATGACCACATAAACACCAAAGCCAAGGGGGTAAGTTTTAACAAAAACACACACAGTTTTGCGTTAAATGAGATTTTATCAGGTGTATATATCCAGCCATGATCTGCCCATCTGGCACTGACAGTAAAGCATTGGTCCGTCCAGACTCTGGTCCAGTTTATTTTGTTTTATCTAACTCTTTTTTTAAATGTAATGTAAATGCATAGTGGATTCTTGCAAATGTCATTCAGAGCAACCAAGGATGTTTAGCCTGAGGAGCCTCTGTTTTTGGTATATTATCCATGTCATCTATAGCTGTCAGAATATTCATGAGTAACTTCTGAGTGAGACATCTTTTCACATTTTCACCCTTACGTTCTTCCAGTTGTCATCGCTAACATGTCATATGAAAAGTGTTTCAGTGTTACATGGAGGTGTTTTGTTGAAAGTGCAGATTCCAGGCTGCACTGTCTTGTAAAATATATAATCTGATATATGATGTTATGGACCTCAGCGTTCACTGTGTTGCTAGCCACAGCTCACTGAGGAAACATTTACCACAGGCTATACAGAGAGAGAGATAAATGGAGAAACAGAGGGAGAGAGCGGAGAGGGAGTTAGGCAGAAAGGTTTATTGACAGGGGTCAGAGTCGAGTAACTCAGGTGAGTTGACGTCAACAAGGGATGGCTCATCTTCAGCTCTAAGTGTGAGCTGATTCGCAGATGAGGACCTCAACCAAATGCAGGCGATGTGGGGATTGACTGGCCTCCATGTTTCTTTCATGAGGTGTAGCTGCAGAGTTTTACTTTGTTTGGGCTGTGTGGTCCTGCAGACAGTCAGACTGACCAATCTGACATCAACTTGGTTAAATGTTAAAATGGACAGAGATTCTGGAGATTGCTCAGCTGATGTACACTGATCTTGCCCGAAAACATGTTCTGAAGATGGATAAAGGACAAACTGGAGTTCTGGAGGTTTCCTTCTGATGTTTTTTTTTTTTTTACATATATTTATCATTATACAGCGGCAGGATGTTTATGAGGCGTGCAGAGAGAGGGAGGGGGTGAAGGAGCGAGAGAGAGATTACGAAGTGCTGTTTATTCATCAATTAGCCGACTAATAATGAATTATGAGAGGCATTTCGTGTATTGAGAGTGAATATCATTGTTATTAAAACAAGAAACCCAGTTAAGATCAAGTCCAGAGCTCTACAGAGCTCTACAGCCACAACTGTGCCACATATATCAGTAGTTCAGAATCAATATTTCATCATTTTTATTTATAATTTAATATTGTATATGTAAATAAAATACATAATACTCACTAGATTGCTGATAATTTATTTTATAGACAAAATCCATCCTCCTCTCTTTACGATGTCCAGCTTTATGGAAAAGTCTGCTTTGAAAATGGAATTTTAATCATTTCTAAGACCAAATCCATTTCTCCTTCAGCCATTGTGGGCATAAAATAAAAGATTCAAAAGTATTAATGTGAAAAACTTGGTGGTGATAGCTTTTCTCTGTCCATCCAATCAGACAACAGAAAACTTGATGTCATTGTGAGGTGAATTTGAAAGCTGAGTGCTTAAAAGACCAGTTCAGTTGCTATATACTTTAATAAAGGTTGGCCTGCACTACTGACTCTGAAGGCCCTGGGTAGATTAGATTGCCCTTGACAGCACATAGAGACTGAAATCTGATTGGACGAAACATTGATAATCCACATGTACATCCATGTACAGGAAGCGGCGCAGCCAAGAGAAACTCTCCAAAAAAAAGAAAATAGGCTATTGGAAATAAAGTAATACAGTTTCACTGAACAAATATTATAATTAGTAGGTTATTGACCACATGTTGATTGATAGTGTTTAGACCAGCAGAGAAGGCCATGCCGGCCCTGACAGCCCACCACTGGTTTCATGTATGTGGTGTCATTATGAAGTCAAAACATTCAGTCTTCAGATTAAGAAATAACTTAATTCAATATTCAGCTGATAAATAAATCAAATGACTTTCATTTTCAAGTTAAAATAAATGTACTTAGTCTTGATCTCTGTATAAAAGATTGGTTGTTTCTGTCATTCTGTATAAAGAGTGAAGAATATGGGATAAAATAAGGCTATGTAACTTGTAAAACACAATGAACAAATACATGCAGTGTTTTTATCTGTTGTATCTTTGTTTCTAATTCGCCATGCATATATAGTCATCTGTTAATCAACTCAGCATATATTTGTGAATCTCCACGTATTTGTGAGGATCCTTTTGAGAATCTTCCCATGTGCTGTGTGTCACACAAAATTCACAAATTCTTGGAAGACTAAGCGCTTTCCAGTAAATTAATGTAATTCAACATTTAAGTTATTTATGTACAGAAGAGGATGATATATGAACATTAAATTAGAGGCACAGATACAAATAAAGATTTACAGATGCAAATCAGTCTGCATTTATTTATGCACAATGTTTCTCACAAGTTACTTAATATTTGTTTGTGAATAGCTGTGAGACTGTTTTAATCCCATAGAGGTGGCTTAACTGCAATTTAATTCATATTAAAGAGCCAAACACATTTATCGTCAAGCTGAAATAGGTGTACGACTGTCATTGGATAATAGATGTCAAATCTATTTTTTAAGTTTACTCAAATAACAGTAGTAAGTTCCTTTACCAAACATCTACAACCTATTCTAACTGTGTTATATAGTTTAATTTACTTCTAGCACTAGTTCGATATTTATAATAATATAAAATGTAATCCTTAAGACCAAGTGCTCTTGGCACACAAGCCTGTCCAGTGAGAGTGTAGTAACGGACCAGACTGTGCTGTTTGTATTTATTCATCAAATATTTATTATTCCAAACTGTTTTATACATTTCAACTAAAAATAACACACATTTATTCGCATTGTATAGACTTACTTTGCTTTGATTGAACAAGACTTATTTTATATGTAAGTTTGTAGATCTCGTGTGAAAGCACATGCCTCACTCACATGATGGGTGGCAGAATATGACTGCAAATAAATCCACTCATAGTGCACACAAGAAATTTACAAGTCACACTTGATAGATAATACAGGGAGCAACTCTTGTCACTCTTCTTCTCATCATCCCTCTATCTACTTATGTCCACTAATTTGGCTGTCTGCCTTCAGTGTTTTCACTTTATTGCTTATCCCTCGTTCCCACTCAGTCCTCCAACTCTCTCAGATCCATCCGTTCTGTAATTTCCTCTCTGCAGAGTCAGTTTGTTTCCCCACTCATCTCCCTCGTATTTACTGAGTGAAGAAAAAGAATGGAGTGGTAATGATAGCATGACAAAAAAAAAAAAAAAGGTTTGTTGTTTCTTTGTCGATCACCACTCTGCATTATCTCCCTCTGGTTTCCTCCTGAGCCTCTCTTTTCTCATTATTTCCTATTCTCTCTTTTTCGGTTTTAGCTCGTTGCCTCTTTCACTCTCCTCTTTTGACTCACTTGCTCCCTTCTTTCTAAATTCTTTACAAAACAACTTAATTTGTTCGTTTGGGAAGCAAGCTTTGATGCTCCAAAGAACAAGTCATTCCGCTTGAGGGAACCTAACCCAACTTCTCTCCACTCAAACTTCACTTTAACAAAAAAATAGTCTCCTCTTGAAAATTCATGCTCACACAGAAAAATTGTTTTGCTGCTTATTCATTTCTCCTTCTTTCCTCTTTCCCCTTTTCTCTCTTTGTCTTGTTTTGGAAATTCACCAGCACTGCAAAACAACATCTCTGAAATGCCTGCTGCTGACATGGCCAAAACATCCGGCCTCTGGGAAACGTAGTTTCCATCCATCGCCTCATTTCCCAAGATGCTTCAGGCTTCTGCTTCTATAAATCAAATGCTCTTGTTCCACAGAAATGCAAATGTTGGTGGTGGTGCACTTAAATTCTCCCAGAGATATATTACTGCCTCTTGCCTTATGTGTGTGGTGTTTTTTTTTTTTTTGTATATGTATGTGTGTATGGGTAAAACCACTGGGACGCTAAAGCAGAACCAGACGGATTGAGAATTGCATTTCTGTGACGTCAAAATATAAAAAGCCACTGGACTGCGTCCTGAGGACTGGGGACTTATTTAGTTTCTGAATGCATAAAGATCGAAGCAAATTTCACCCTATTTCACCCTCCTCTATTGTCCTCTGCAGCAATTCATCCTGTTTGACAGAGGGATCTTTCACGTGTGTGGCAGCTTCCTATACTCTTTTTGTGTTATACTCTTTGTGTGTTCTCACACATGCTGGAAGAGAGAATTTATCTGAAAGGGGTGGGATAAAACAAGTGAGGAGGAACACTGGGTGGAATGTGTCTCTAACATCCGCGGCGGCCTGTTGGCTGGGCAGCTGGATTATGGATGTTCCTTTAACAGATTTGCTGAACATTAAAGAATCCGGCCCTCCATCGTTCTCCGGGGAGCTCTGGCTGCCTTACGGACCACTAACGGGGCCTCTGTCCTGAGCTGCTCCCCTGCGTGGAGCCCTTGTGTCAGCGGGCTCTCGATGAAATACTGCCATGTCAGGCTCTCCATTACACCTCTGAAGATAGGAGGGGAGATTGTGTTGAGTATCAAAAACTGCACATAGTGAAAGTTGGCATTGAATGTCTGGTCAAGGCCTGTCTGAGAAAAGACTAGTAAAATACCTGAGTGACAGATAAAAGTAAAACTCCTCCACTTCTACTGTTAAATGCAATTTTAATACATCCATTGTAACTGAAACAGATAACTGACAAATAACAGCAAGTAAACATGTGCAACTGTCAGGCTCATTACAGTAATCAGGATGTGTTTGCAATGGATTTGAGAAAGTCTCCAAATGTTTCAGGTCTCAATGTAGTGTGTGTGGAATTTTTACTCTGTTTGAGAATATTTTGTGTGTGTGTGTGTGTGTGTGTGTGTGCTATCCATTATTTGTACTGAAACTCTGGTGTTGTATTGGTAGTCTGTTATATTCCAGTATTGCAGTGCACTTTTTTTTATTCAGCAAATATCTCCTTACAGAGCATTATCTGTCCTCTCTGTGTGCACTGAAAAACCATGTTGCGTTCTCACACAGGCTCCTCTGTGAAGAGGAAAAGAGGTCTCATTCCAAGGTCAAATATCAAGTGTTTGTCTCGACTCGTGCTCATGCACAGGACAGCACTAATGATTTATGTCAGTCATATATGAGATTGACTGAGGGGTGGGATTTATTTATTTATTTTTTTGCTGTTGAGTTCAAATATCAACAGGTTTTCTCTCTCTTTATGTAAATATACTTTGCATACTAATTTCTCTTTCTTAACATGTGTCTGCAGTGTTACTCATACATCATCATGAGTCACTTATAGAGGGACATCCTTTCCACCTAATCTGCACTCGACACACACACAGTCACAGGCACACACACATGGCGCTGCACAGCAAGAAAGCCTATGCTAATTACCTTCCAATTAGATTTACTATTATTCCCTAATAACCTAACTGGAGCAGAGTAATCATATGTTGTAGTCATGCTCTAATGCAATCAGGCCCAGTGTGGGGTCAAACTCAGTTTGGCTTAATGACATGAGAGGAATAGGCTCACTCCTCAGGTTGTCGGGTTCCTAGCCAGGCCATAAGGAGTGAGAGAAATTAATATCATATAAAGATGTCATTCAGTTCTGTCTCTCACAGTGTGTCATCACTGTGTGTATTTCTCTTCTCTTCTGAATCTTTAAATGCCACATTATATTAAATGGACTCTAAAGATTCTGCTAAAGAATCAATAGAAATGTAGATATTGTTGATGGTTGTGACTGCTGTTCATCAGTATTTTATGGACAAGTTTATTTAAGCAGAGTAAGGTCAGCTCACGAAAAGATTTTGTTTCCCCTGTTTGATGGAATTTAAAAAACTACTAAGCTCCATGGACATTTTAAGAGGGTTTATCTGTTTATATCAAGCATCTGTAAGTGTGTTAACACAGTTAATAAAATACTGATAACACATTGATGTGCTCATGTGACACACATGAACAAATCTTTATGGTGTCTTGTCAAACATTCATTCACAGGCAGGTTTAAAACAGTTCAACTGTGTGAAAAGATTGTGAGGACATGTTCTAAAAGCTTTATTTGTGACCTGGGAGAAAGTAGTTTTGGTAGAAAATTATTTAATTAGTTAACTCATGGTCATATTAAACAATATGAAGACATATCTGATTACAACTGAGTTATGTCATAATGTCAATATTTATTAGCTGACATTTTAAAATGCCCTCATGTCTGCTTTCAAATCACTGTTAGAATCTATTCCTCAGTATAACACCTGTTACAGTGTGTACAGGATATTGCTTATAAGTGTTAAATAAGTGGTTAACACTGTTACTATCAGGGTTGCAGATACCCTTATAGAGAGATAGATTAAAAGAGAGATAGAAGTGAGAAGTGGGGGGTGCACAGAGTAGTACACAGAGGAGAAGCAAAGAGTGTGTGTGTGTGAAGCAAATGAGGAGAGGGGAAAGAGACAGGTCTTTTTTGTTTCTTCCTTGACTTTGTGAGTGTGGTTCCACCTTGCAGAGGACAAGCACCTGAGGGGATGAAGGGAGGAGAATGCCTAATGTCAGTGCCCTGTCAAATCTCAGCCCATTTTGATTCCTCTCAACAATCCCTCTTTTTCTAAACAATGCCTTGCCTTTCCAACGGGGACTGGCCGCCACAAAGTCACTTTTCCTGCCGAGTCAACCTGCCATGCGCTTTGCATAAGAGCTCCGATACTTTTCTCTCTCTCATTTAGTCTTAAATCATTTAGTTTGAGTCTCTCTCTCGCTGTGGAGCAGTTTTGTATCCCCACAGTTTGTCAGTTTGTATCTCTCTCACTCAAAGGACCCTGCCCCCAAACACATATGCTACCCATGGTATCAATAACCAGCAGATCCATCTGCTGTGAGAATAAAAACGATAAATATTTCAATATGTTCAAACTAGCTTTGATGCCAAGGCATGGCTTTGAAGCTCCAATGTCACTGGCCTTTTAAGTTCTCACCAGGCCCAAATAACACTCAAAGAAAGGCTGAATAAATGAATTAAAATGCTGCAAAAATCCCTTCAAACCTCCTTGAGAGGTGTGACTGTTGTGAGAAAGGTCAATAACAGGTGATAACATACAACAACAAGCAGGTGTCATTTGCATTGGTTAACATGAAATGAGTGATGTTGTCTGTGCTCTACTTTACATTTCAGAAGAGACACTCATCAATATGCTACCTCTCTTCTGATATAACTTTATACATTACTAGCAGGGAAATGCATTGGAGGTTACAAGTACTTGTTGACAGTTAATTTAGTGACTGAGAGGACAGAAGAAGACCGCATTAAAGCTGCTCCAGACATATTTTCAATACAGATATACACATCAGCTGAAAGCACAAAGTGACTCCTACAGTTTTATGTAAATCTCATGTTTGGTGAATATACACACAAAGTGAAAAATCATCATCAAGAATCAGTCATCTAGAACTGAAGGAGAGGAAGGGGAAAGCTGTCAATGGTCTTTTAATAAGCAAAATGTTTTTTAGTACAATAAAAAGTTGAACACTTTAACACCTGAGGTAACCTGTGAAATGATTAATTAATAATTAATTAAAGGGTTTATAATGGTGGTCCCCAACCCCTGGGCTGTGGACCGGTCCGTGGATCAATTGGTACCGGGCCGCACAAGAAATAATTCATTATTTCCGTTTTATTTATTATCTGAGTCTGAACAGTCTTTTATTTTGAAAAATCTTTTATTTTGAAAAATAACCGGATTCTCTCGGTTACTTTTCGGTCATCTGAGCGCTAAAATGAAACCCACAAGCTAGCAACAAAAATAAAACCAGGCATCTTTAGAAAGTTTCTTTGCAGTATTTATTTTTCCACATGAATTTTTTTTCTAAATTATTCGACCAATTCTAGAACTCCTACTTATAGATAAGTTATGCCTTTATTGATTTTCATGGAGAAATTCAGATATATGTATGGCATTGATGTTTTTTCATATTTTCTAAAACTGTCACCATGTCCTGACCGTATAAGACACAGACCCCTCCCCCTCACTCAATCAGGCGTAGTATCTTCAGTGAGTGGGCACAATGTGGTGCAGCCACCAAATAACTCAGCACCGAGAAAACTGCCCATCTCTCCTCCAGCAACAGCAGTTTATATGACAAGTACAGGTAAACACAGGAAGAGGAAAAGACAGAACTAGACAGTTCTCCTCTCCTTATCAGAGGTCAGCTTTAGATGTAATGTAACACTCAAAATATTGTGCAGTAGATTTTGATATCAAACCAACATACAAGAGTACACACGTGCACACACACTCAGGAAATTGAAAACAGTAGCTATTTTCTTTAGAAAATAAAATATTACAGTTTGATTTGAGTTTCAGTTGCTATTCAGTTAGCTTGTGTGTGTGAGTACGCGTGCCTCTGTATGTGTGTGTGTGTTGCTACACTGCTGGATAATTGTAATCATTAAAATAAACAAAGAGAGATGAAACCATATGTACCAGTGCTTTCACACACACTTCTTCTGTTTATCTCCCACAAAAAGATACATCAAATTCATTTTTGAAGAATTCTTCTTTTATTTTCCTTTGTCTTTCTTTTTTTTCTTTTTTACATCTGAGTGCATACAGCCTTTGCCTCCAATATTTAATCAGTACTGGATTTTAAGGATGGTACTTACATGAGTCTGTAGACTGAGTGAATATTTTGCAGGAACAGTAATGCATTTTTATTTGCTCCATTCTCCAATGAGCTTGTTCCTGTGGTGATGCTCAATATTTTCAGGTAAATTATTGATCGCTCAGAATAAAAGTAAGGACTTAATACATGAGAGCAATGACAAAATGAGGTTTAAGTCTCAAGCAGTATTGACTAACTTGAAGAAAGAAAATTCATTTGTTGAAAAGCTGAAAGAGGCCATGGATGAAATGAATGTGTGGATTTGTAGAGAAAGATATGTGTTAGTCTGTATATATGTTCATGGTGCAAAGCAATTTCTTGGTTCATTTTTTTATTTTTCCTTTTGACCATTTTTTCTATTATTTTACTACTACTTACTATTATTATTTCCACATTTCTATAAACTGCTACTTTTTAATATTCAGGTAGATTCTGACTTATATCACACGTATGTGATGAAAAGTGAGTGAGTGAGTGAAAGAGAGAGATCGATAGATAGATAGAAAGAGAACAAGTAGATGATGAAGTGGTGAATAAAATACACATAAGCACTGATTTCTGTGTCTGTGTTTCTCTTTTCCTCCAACTCTTTCCATCAAGCCTCTCTGTGGAGAAGCTGTATAAAACCAACTTCCTCCACCAGGCTCAGATTAAACTAAATCATTTAGTCAGTGTTGTAGTACATCAAACAACAAATATATCACCAAAATATAAATAAACTCCCTCTGAGGCCCTGCAGAGCGAGAAAAGGAAGGGAGTAAAGAGGAGGAGCAGAGGGGAAAGGTGTAGGGGTGTACATTTTACTGTATCTCATTATTCAGCCATTAGCTCTGTTCTTTCAAGGGAAATGCTACGCTTAAAGAAAATATCCTCCTTACAGCTGAACTATAAATTAAATTAAGCCATTGCATCAGCTCTGTGATTTTTGTAAAGGCATTAAACACGCACTGTAATTGTTTCTGTCCTTAATCGTTTCTCAAATAAAATGAAATTATTTTGAGAGACAAGTATTCCACCTTGGAATAATGCCTACTTTTCATTCAAACCATTCGAGGGTAAGAATTATGTGGTACAAAAGTAAACAGAAATCTTTTTTTTTTTTTCCCTGATTGAACAAAATCGTCCTGCAGCTGGTGGCAATAACACTGGGATCATGCAAATGCTCGAGTAATGCACAGCTAAATAGATTTACTGGAGGAATAATGCATTGAGGGAGAAATCCATAGAGTAATTTAGATTTCTTTTTTTTGCATAAAAATATATGTGTATGAGCAGCTACAGGGAAAGCAGATTTGTGGTTTATTTTAGTTTTGTGCTTGGCAAACGGCTGCTTGGTTTGTATGAGGTGGACATCAGCGACTGGTCCTCTCTGGAAAGGGGTTAATGTCACGGATCAACTGTTCTCACATTACACACACACACTCACACTCTTTCTCTCTCTCTCTCTCTCTCTCCATTTCTGTCTCTCTCTCTCGTGCTTGCACATTTGATGTTAGAATACCCCAGAGACTTCCCTCTTCCTCCCCCTCACTTTCCTTCCAGCCACTCCTCTTCTCTCAGTCCATCCCTCCCAGCCTTCCTAGCCCCTCTCTCTTCTCCAATCGCTCGCTTTCTTTCCTCAAGGACCTCCCAAGCCTCCTTTGTCCTGCCTCCTGCCTCTGCCTAGTCCTCTACACCCGTTTATTTTTCCCTTCTCCATCCCTCTCTCTTTCCCTCCCTCCATCGCATTTGCATGCCTTGGCTTCTCCATCTCTTTCTCAAAGTAAACAGAGGAGAGAAGCAGAAGCAGAAGCATCACTTTGCCTGTCTGCACACATTAGATTCCCACACACACTCTTACACACACAATCCGGCCGACGCTTCAGCTGCTCAGAGTGTGTGTTGGCAGCCGCAGTGGTGTGTGTGTGTGTGTGTCTGCGTGGGCATCCCTCGTCTGCATCCACTGAAGTAGTAACTCTCTGACTGAGCTCGGCTATCGCTGACAGAAGTAAAGAAGCAAGAAGGGAGGGGACAAGAAGTAAAGACAGACAGAGAGAGAGTGGTCAAGTGAGGCTGAGAGGTGAGAGGATAGACAGAGCGGAGCTTCGGTAAATAGAGGTGTAACTGAGTCTCTATGAGTAAGGTGTCCCGTCTCCACATGCTGTGTTCTATGGTGAACTCTGGCTGTATGCTACTGTCCGGGTCCGGGATGCTACCCCATTCTCTGCAATGCCCCCCTGCCTTCCTCTATCTGCCCCAGGTAAGAAAGCACACATTACATCACCCGTCAGCACCCTCAACCCCCTTCCTTTTTTGTCTTTTCCTGTTTTATTGACGTTATTCAGGGATTGCTTGTTTCTTTCGCTGTACTTTTACATTATGTTGTTCTTTTTTCAACTCTCTCTCATTTTCCATCCAAACATCAGGTGTCATCAAGTGTCCCGCGACAAAACCCCCTTCCCAAACATATCTCCTCTCTTTCATATTTGTACTGATCTATTTTTTCCTTAAAGTTTCTTAAAGTACAGACTTTCCATGTTTTTGAAAACTTACGCTTTAATCACGTCTGTCTTTGTCACACTTCTCTCCATAACTTGCAGCTAATAAACACACAACTTCTCTCTATCACGTGCCTCTCCTCATCACTTTCACATACTCTCAGTGGTATTGAATTGATGAACACATGGAGCCACACACCCCACCCTCTGTGTGTGTGGCGGTGTGTGTGTATGTGTGTGTGTGTGTGTGTGTGTTGTAGTGCGTTCAGTGGGCAGCAGGACAGGGACAGATGTCGGCTCAGAAATGAATTAGACAATAGAAGCAAATGACTTCTGGCTCACTTCTTGGAGTGGCTGCATGCCTGTCACTCAGATGGCTGTGTTTCTATTAATCGTGCCTCATTTCTTCAGTTATCACTCTGTGTGCCTCACTGTTTGTTTACTGTAAAAGTACTCAATTGACACTGCATCGGTCAGTTGCTGTGTTACGTGCCAGAACAATTAACCATGTCTCTGTGGGTGTGTGTGTTTGTGTCTATGCCTGGTTTTACTACTGGCAGCATGTGCGGTGGCAGGCGGCCCCTTTTTCTCTAGACAGTTTGTTATTGCGACCGTATAAAATATGATAAGACTGGAGAGAGCTGCCATATAAAATATTAGCGGGCTGCAGTGAGCTAACCTGCCACGTCCAGACTCCAAATAGCTGCCACACATCACCTTTACAGGGCAGCTCAGACCACACGGGCACAAGCACACATGCAGGCACACTCACACACACAAAGCATACACCAGCTGGGATCCACAAACGCGCACACACACACACACATTTCCATGTGGTGACACAAACAACACGAGTCCTGAGGGAAACAGTCTGTTAGTTGCTTGTAGTGTGTGTGTGTGTTTATTGCTTATAACACACATATATTAGATACCAAAAAGTTTTAAGATTTTGCTTTTTTTTCCTATTTGGCGTAGATGATTTTTTATCTATAGAATTGTTGAAACCAGGAGACACATTTTCCAATGTGTCTTCTCATGTGAAAAGTGTTCCATCACTGGAGGAATGAGCTTTTAAATGTTCTTTACTGCTGAGAGCTCCTCTTTGCACTGCGGACTTTCTTCTGCCGTTACTTTGGTGGACTTTACTCTTCGTCTTTTTAATGAAACAGAGAAAGGTTTTCATCTGAAAGTGTTGTCGTGTTATTCTCACAACTTGATTTCATTTTATGAGCAAAACTTGATATTTAAAATTAGTTTTCAGCATGTTTCTGTGTTTCTCAGAACAGTCAGGTTTTTTACTGTAAATGTTAAACATGAAAGGTACTGTTATGCAAAGCTTTTTACACCACTTTTAGAGCAAGACACACACAGATGGTGAGCATTAAACCACGTTACACTGTACATACTGTAAGAGATATAATAAAAAAAGAAGAGTATTATGGAGAGAGGAGGGCATATGTCATGTATCTTTAAACTGGTTAGCATCATGTGTTTTTAGTTGTTTTTTTACACCAGCCTGGGGTTTCTGATATCTCACATCTGTGGCGAGTGACGTGCAGGCTATTGCTGATAGGCACTCATTATTTTTCCAACACTGACAGTAGTCCTCCTACGTGATGGCAGTAATCTTTTAGCTATTTTGTAATTTCTGATATTTGACTAGGAAGAATTCACACACACACACACACACACGTATATATACATATATGTGTGTGTGTGTGTGTGAATTCAAATTATTTTCTAGTCAAATATCAGTGTGTGTATATATATTTATACATATATGTATGTGTGTATACATATACACACACACCCAAAAACACACACACATAAACAAGAGTGAAGACACTGAAATACTGAATATCTTTGGGCAATATGCTGCTGGCTTTACAAAATCATTTAAATGATTTTAGTGTCAGTATCGGCCTTGAGCAGCCTGTATCGGTGAAGCGTAACTTTTGACTAGGTGGGATGTGTATTGCTTTTGACTCTGACACTATGTTTTAACCCTCAGTAGGATCCCCCTATTTATCTGCCTTCTCTCCTGTATCCATTCATTTGAACAGACAACATGGACCCCCCCCCCCAATACATTTATCTCTTCCATCCCTGTGTATTGGATTTCCATTCTCTCTTTTCCTCCATCCTACCCTTTGTCTCTCTTTCTCCATTTTTTCCAAGGCATTCCCTTGAGAAAAAAAAACATCTTCTTAAGTCAATACCATGTGCTAAATCTGCTTGTGCAAGCTTCTCTGTTCTCTCCAGGGATGGGGGGGGTTGTTGGAGGGAGGAGGGAAGAATCTTTACCAAGGCTCACCTAATAGTTAAACACTTCCTGTCTACTGGTTGTAATACACTGAGGACTGTGGAGAAATAAACCCCCCCACTGTTTTCTTCATTGTTTGCTCTTTTTCTCTCATGTCCCACTTGCCTTTATTCTCTGTTCTCTGTCTCTTTTGTTTTTGTGTTTTGTTTTGTGTGACAACATACTAATTCTTTCTCTGTTTTGTATGGATATTATTTCTTCCATTCATATGTGTAAAATGTGTGCATTCTTTTGGTGTGGAATTGTTAACACACTGTTGTTATCATTTAACCGTACACTCACAGTATATTTACAGCAGTAAAATATTATATTATGAATGCAAATGTTTGTTGTGGTCTCTTACAGAGCGAGTAGTAACCGTTTTTATCTTAGAAAAGTGACCTTATTTTGCTATTACATAATTAAATAAGATTCTCGAAACTTGCAGTTAAAGAGAAAGTACAAGGAAAAGAAGAGAAAGAGAAATAATTCATAAACTGTGTGTTTTTGTTTGGTGTGTATTTGTGTGCCTGCTGTCACATAAATCTTGAGAGTCTGATGACATTACATCCAATTAATCTTTCTGTCCGTTCTACCTGGCAATCCATCTGCACATCTGTCTTTGTCTACATACATACACAGTTAGTCTGTCTGCAGTGCGTATGCTTCTTTAGGTCTCATATGATGTGGAATTCCATTTCTCAAAGAGAAATAAGAAGAGATAATAAATTGGACTTATATTTTATCTGTTATAAACTGGATTGTAAAGTATCACAAACTATTGGATTAAGGAATCAAAGTCTGTGAAACTGAGAAAGTATTCAATGCAGACTTGCAGCAAACGGCAGTTTTGATTACAACATTTCGTGTTGTATTAAAATGTATAATGCAGAATGCAGGAATACAAAAATGTTTTTCAAACATGCGAATGAAGAAAGAAATGTAAAATAAAGCAAAAATAAAAAAGGGGAAAAAAGAAAAATGAGGTGAGCTGCTGATACAGGAGCATCTAAATCTGGAGTGTGGAAAATCTGGATTTTGCTAGACCATCGCAAGCTCTCTGTTTGAGCATGTTTGCACTATTTTCATTTGCTTTTAACTTCCTGAGCGTTAGAAACCCTCACTGTGAGTTCTCCTGTCTCTGGTGGAAGCTCTAATCTTTCCATCTGATCCGCCGACTTCAAAAGCCTCAGTGCCTAATATCATCAACATCCTGTACCGCAGCAGTTTTACCGCTTTTATCAGCTTTTAGATGAGGGCACTCACCTGTACACACACACACAGTTACACAGAGGGAGAGACAGCTTGCTGTCGCTGTTAGTATACTTGGATTAGTACTTTGTTGCTCATTCTCTTCAATACAGAAATTAAGCTAATGAGTTCAGCAACAGCCGAGAGGTACAGCAGAGAAAACAGATGCAGCTACACAGAAAGTTATTAGGAGGAAGCAGTGGGGTGCGTATTCTTCTTTTCATTTATTATTATTATGATTATTATTATTATTATTATTATTATTATTATTATTATTATTATTATTATTATTATTATTATT
>JBAJHX010000024.1:9837565-9849971 GCA_037176925.1 Amniataba percoides | reverse complement strand
ATTATTATTATTATTATTATTATTATTATTATTATTATTATTATTATTATTATTATTATTATTATTATTATTATATTGTTATTAATAATATTATCACAACTTAGAGATTCATTTTAAACATTTTTTCATTTAGGGAAGATAAATAAGAGCCTCCCTACTGAGCTCTCATAAAATTAAATTGTGGTTTATGTCAGTAAACTTGTATTGACCAGAGATTAGTTTTTAACTGTGCATTAAAGCTCTTCTTAATCTTTAATCTGAGTGTACTAATTTTAAAGATAGTTTCGCTAAATTCTGATTAATTAATCTTTGTTGGTGCAACCCAGCATTGTACATTCAGGACAGCTACAGTCTCACGATGGTGCAGGCCATCACTCACTCTCCTCCGCCTGCTGACCTCTGCATGTCTAACTTGCTGTCATATTTTTGGTTTTGTATCAGCCATATTTCCTGCAGCTGTGCTTCCTAACCTTTTGAGCTTGTCACCTCTTAGTGTGTCTTCTGTTTTAGACCTCTCACTCATAAGGCGCACTTCAACTGCAGGGTGATTTTTCTGTAGGAAACTGCTGTATTTAATAATGGTAAAAGTTAATGTCACAGAAAGTATTGAAAAAGTCATGGCACAGTAAGTAATCTGAAACAACATGCATGTCAGAACTTCCTACATTGAAGAAGAGTACTTGTGAACATAAATGCGAAAACAAATATGTATTTATTTAGCTTGATTTTCAGGAGACAGGAAAACATAGTTGACTTTCCTAAATAGTGAAAATGTCAACTTGAAATCACTTGAAATTACTTTACCAAGTGATTCAGTAGCAATAAGAAAATCTTGAAAACATAGATCATACTCTGGGGTTGTTGTAGGGAAACAAACACATTAGCTGGTAATTTAACATTTTGCAGATAGAGTATGCTCGGTATCAAACATCTATGCTGATCGTGGAAATTTGCAGATGTCTTGCTTATAAAACTGTTTTGCTTGTGTTCTCTATGTCTTACTGTCTTACTGTCTTTCTGTCTGTCTCAACTCCCCCCCCCCCCCCTCCCCCCACCCACCACACACACACAGTTCTACACATCTTCTCTAAGCCTTGTTAAGCACATCTGCTCTGAGGCCGAGTGCACACCAAACATGTTTTACATCTCTCAAAGTTAGAGCTGAATTGCTAATGTCAATCCTTCACCTGCTCACACTCACACACACACACACGCATACCTCCACCAGACAGTGTGTTCTGCCTCTCATTAGCTTTTCTCACCCGTATCCCAATTTATAAAAGAAGAACAATGTAATTGGACTGAGCAGAGGCCTTTGTTTTTCTTCTCTCTTCACTGGTCTTTCCTTTTTTCTTTTCTTTTTGTGTGCTTCATTTTGCTGTCCCTTTCATCTTGTTTTCATCTTGTTTTCTCCTTCTCTTCTGTCTTTATCTACACTGTTGGATGAGGAAATATACATCTGACCTTGAAGTTGCTCCCTTATAAAACAGCAGACAACTAATGATATGGCAGTTAGGGTTACAGGGCTCAGTCTGCAATGAATTATCATATGCTGAAAGTCAGACTGTTGAAAATTTCCTTGTGCTCTGTCTTACTTTCTATTCAGTTTGATTTATTGGTCTCGTTGTTATAAAAAACACACTGCAAAAGCTGTAAACAACTCACAGGTACCATCAACAATAAAACCAAAAACGGTTATTCCTTGGAAAAAATAGATTAAAATATCATAAATGACAACCTGACTCTCTCTCTCTCTCTCTCTCTCTCTCTCTCTCTCCCATGTATCTCTTTCTGCTTAGAGTTACAGTGACAGGATTGGTAAAATGATAGGCTGCTACTGAGATATTTGTGTCTCATAAATCACCCATCATTCACTTGTTATTTATGATGGTTTGATCAGGTGGGGATGTACAAAGGGGAGAGAATTATAGCTGTGACCCCCCCCCATCCCCCACCTTCCCCACTCATCCACCTCCTTGTCTGTATCTGACTCCGTCTGATCCCACCTGTTCCCTCACCCTGCACTCCCCCACCTTGCCGGTCTCAAACAAACTATCCAAGTGTGATTCCCTTAACCCAGACCTGGGCATCTAACGGCCTGTGGGCCACATCTGTCTGGCCCATGTGAGGTCATCATAAATTACAATCTAAATGAAGAGGTTACAAGAAAGTCTTGTTCGATCATTCCGAAGTTTAAACTATTTTCGCATATGTATGAACGGTGTGTGTGTGTGTGCTACATGTGTGAGTACGTTCGCAGTACGGCGCGTCCCTAGGAACGGAACTGTGACGGAAGTTGTATCAGCTGTGCGAGCAATACAACTGTGATGCTTTTATTTTGAAAAGCGTGATGGACGTGGACTGAAAAACATTGAAAGCATGTATTACTTCTTGAATAAAGTAGATAAGTTGCTTATCTTTAACATACTACAAAAGTATTTGTGAAAATTAAGTTCAAAATAAAACGAGACACTGATGTGATTATTTTGTGTTTCCTGTTTTGTTTTATTTGACTATTTGACCTACACCGTAATTTCATACGTAAATATTAACAGAATATCTTTATTCTTCTGATTACCATTAGCAGCTAATAAAGAAATATATGATTTACTGGTTTTTACAATGGGAAAAAAATATTAAATTCAAGTGATCATTGGTTCAGCTCTCCAAAACATTGTGCAGTGGCTCAGAAATGCTTAGAGGACCTTAATATCATTTGAAGGTTGAGGAGAATACAAAAAGGCATTAAAATAAATGTCATGTCTGCTATGTCACCTATTAGATAAGAGTATACCACTGCAGACATGCAGTCATCCAGAAATTTCTGTGTTTGTCTGCAGCGTGTTACTCTAGGTACAGACTTGAAGTGAATAAAGTTCTCCCAAGAAAAGTTGTTTAAGCAATTGCTCCAAAACAGCATATATTTATTATTCAGTATTTTTAGGAGTGTAAAGAAATACAAAGATGTTATTTAAATTGCTTTGAACTGGTACCAACAGAATCTTTTTTATCAATTTTGCATTTACACCATCATTAGCTATATTGTTGTGAGCTGCTATCATGTAATGTTTCTAAAAAAAAGAGCGGAAACCTTTGCAGACGTAAGTGAAGGTCAGGAAAATTAGGCTATAAAAAGACAACTGTTATGACTAAGAAAATAAATTATCCATGTAAGAAAATAAGAAGAAATGAGATTTTAGTAAATGTCTTTTTTTCAGCCCGCAGTCCCTGGGCAGGTTGGTAGGTAAAAAATAGTGGCAATAGAAGGAAAAACACGAGTATAGAGAGAAAAGAGAGGTGGGGCTCAGAGAGGAGGATGAAGGAGGGGGTCACAGTTTGACACGCTTGAGGTTTTAGGTATCATGTTAGCTAAAGGTCTGAGAAGCCGGACGGCTGTACAGTTAAAGGTTATCCAGACAAGCCAGCTTGTTAGTGCAGCAGTAATATGACAGCATACTGTAGCGAGAGGGGTCACAAGGTCACAGGTCACAACCCTGAGGCATCACGGGAAGACGCTGCTGTCATTTGTTTAAGGTTACACACTTCTGGTAGGAGTCTCATGGCTTTTATAACAGTGCTGATGGGAGGCAGTGGGTAATTGCCCCTGGTGTTTACCCCTGGATTCACTTAGTAGATTGACAGGAGAGGCAAGAGGCTGCCTGTTTGTGTGGATGTGTGTGTGGATGAGAGCATACACACATTTAAATGCGTGGCAGATATTTACACACATGTACCAGCTAAATCAAGCCTGTGTCTGTTCCTCCTTGTCCTCTCCCCTTAATTAGCGTTAATTGTGGCCATTAACATGAGAACAAGGTTTAAATTGAATCACAAGGGGTAGACAAATATTGATGTTAATTGACAGAGCAGTTTTTTGAAGCCCCCCCCCCCCCCCCTCCCACAAATGTCTCAAATAGACTCCCATTAACCCTCATTTGCATAGATTATTCAGTGACCATTAGGAATTAAGATGATTGCTAGCTGCTGCGTGTGTTTGTTTCTGTGTGTGAGTGGGCATGTATTGCTCAGGTTGCTGGGATGAAAATCTGTTCTTAATTTTGGAGATTCGTTTTCCTTTTACAACATACTAGTCACGATAACTTAAATCATTATATTTTAGGGAGAAGACTTGGTGTAAGGTTAGGAAGTAAAAGTGAATTTATACCAAAGTTAAGAGAATATATCTTGATGTAAACATGGCTGTCTGTACAACATTTTGTGCCAATCAAATCTGATGTCCAGGTAACTAAATCAATGAAGGAGAAAAATCACCAGAGTTTCTCCTGTGCAGACCTTGAATATAGCAATGATGGCAGTTCTTCTTATACTGGTTAAGATATTTCATTAACAACACCCATGTCACGACGCTCAAGGGATTTTCAGAGGATCACCAAAGCCAGAAGAATTCATGAGCATCTGTGCAAATGTAATGGCAACCCATCAGGACCAAAGTGATGGACTGACTGGTCAACATGGTTATCCATGAAGCCATGCCTCTAGCATGATGAAAAACAAGTGAAGATGAGTTTCTTTAAAAAAAAAAAACAGATGAGAATTAAGAGAGGGTTGCAGGCATATTTTCATTGAGCACTGTGTGTTCCAAAGAGTGGCACAAATATTCTCAGTAAGCCAGTGACCAGAGATCGTGAAGCTGTCTGAATTCCAAAAGAACTATTCCCTAGTGTGGGTGTGAGAGGCTGTAGGACAAAGGACACCTGAACTCCTTAGAGGGCTGTTGAAATCCCGTACTGTGACACAGGAGTACAGCGAAACACATGATGTATATTATTCAGGACAGGAGTCACATGGGTGACAAAACTAGAGTTGTATGTCCCAAACTTTTGTTTTCTTTTACAGTAGTGTTGTATCCAGACCATTTTGACTAGCAGAATAGTAATGTTTTTTGGTTGGCACTGCCAAACCTAAGGTTACAAAAATACCTTAAAACACAAGGAAATGAAGGTCTTCAACATTTAGAAAGCACACTAGTATCTACAACTACTTGGTTAAGCTGAAGCAAAGAGTTAATGTAAGCTACATTAAACATTACGTTTAAAAGACCTCAGTTAATGGTTTAAAGAAACTGTATGCAAACAGCCGTCTCCCCTTTGAATCTCAGGTGTTTTATAAGCCCTACTTCTGCATCAAGAGCTTTTGTGACAACATCACAATACTTATATCACTTATCAAGAATACTTGAACACCTGTCTGTGTTGGACAAAACTACTAATGTTGCTGTGTCTTTGCTGATTACAGTATAAACTGGGATTGAACCAGATAGTAGAGAGCAACTTAGAAGCTGATGTCGCAGACTGTGTTCATGCAAAAAATACACGCTGTCATACTTACAGTATAAATATTTTACTAAGGCATCGTCACTGTGTAGACGTCATAGAGCCTTCCGTTTCATTAAAGAACAGTTTGAGTAAGATGCTTTGGGTCAAAAGTTCACAAACACACACACACACACACACAAGAGCAAATACACATGCAGACCATTCAGTGCACAAGCTGTCCTGTAACAATAAGTTGGGCTACTCATAGTCATTTTCATTAATTCTGCACCATTAATGAGCGAGAAAACGAAATGGAGAAGGAAAATATGGCTATCAATCGCTGGTGTTGTTGGCAGGTGTATAATGAAGTATCAGAGTGCAATTGAATTGGCCCTAATTACACCAGCCTCCAGATATTGCTTCATCTGTACAAGTCCTATCATTGTGTGAGTGTGCATGTGAGAGTGTGTGTAACACAAACAGAAATATAGAAGCACTGACTTGAACACACATTGCACATTTGCATTGCACACACACACACACACACATTCACACACAGATACACTCTGTCATGCCTCGCTAACAAGTGGGTGGTCTGTGCCCTGCGTATCCCCATACTTAATTACAGGAGCAGCACTTAAGAGGAAATGAGATTATATTAATTGAATTCATCAGATAATATTAGGCCTCTGCTTCACTGGTGGTCTATCGCTGACATGGCAATCAGATCAGACCACAGTACACCACAGAGATGGTGTCTCAGTGTGTGTGTGTTTGTGTGTGTGCGTATGGGTGTTCGGTGCTAAAATGTAGGCCCTTATTATGTAAAATCCCATGAGTTCATTTTACTTAAAAGATGAATAAATCTACCAGCACAGTGATATTATGCAGTTGTGGTTGAGGAGGGTGTTAGTTAAAGTGAATAGATAGGTAGAGATGCAGATCGTCTCAGATGTGTTAAATGTTAAAACAATGAGAAATTTCATGCCCTCCCTGCAGTGTAGTTCCTATACTGGTGATCGCAGAGCACCCGTGATGATCTAAAGGTTTAATTTCCTCATCACACGGACTGTATAGATAAATAGATGGACCCTCATAAAGGGATACGGGTAATGCAGGCATTTAAATTTTAAAGAGGGGACTTTAATACGCAAATTGTTGATGGTTTGCTCAAAGTGTAAATGTCTGAGTTTTTTTTTATAAAAGTGAGGGAGCTCTAAAACTCTCTTGAAGCACAAGCATATTAAAAAATATAATTTTATAGCTAGTTCATGAAAATGAAATCTTTTATGTATAGCTACTGCACTGACCAACTGCTTTAAAAAAACACAAAAAACAAATTACTTTGCAATAAACAAAAGGTGTTATGTAAAATAAGTTATATAACTTGATGTAAAGGTGTACAGAATTTAATTTCATTATAGAAGAATACATAATCCAAAAAAAACAAACATGTAACAGACAAAGACAACATCATCTATGGCAAACTGTGATCAATATCCATGGCTTGAAGGAGTGAGAGATTGCATCAGTTATGTCAGGCCAATAAACTGGCCTGATTGGGTAGGGCATGTTTGGTTGGTACCAATTCTATTTCCAATCTCCTTAACTACAGCTGAGCATGACTAACATGTCAACATAGTTTGTTGTTTTGTCATTTTTTTAGAGATCATAAGCGAATGAATCTGATCAGCAGTGCAGCTCTATGGGATATTTGTCATGCTATATCTGTCATGATATATGTCATTTTTTTAATGAGTTTGTTTCTTTTAGCTGGTTTAGACTGGCCTCAATGATTTACTGACAAAAAACTGCAAAATTATACTTGCTCTAGTTACAATTTGAGCCATTTATTAAATCAGTAAATTAGTTCACATGTTCAGGGAGTATGAAGGAGCTTTCAGTTTAAACAGCTCACTCTCTCACCTTCACATACCTGGCCAATTCCTGCATGAAGGGGGTTGAATGGATTTCCAGATTGTCAAAGGTGATCAGACACAGCTCCCTGCCAGTCATCTAAAGATATGAGGGAGAGATTTATGAAGCTGTTTGACCATCTGACTTGCATTTCCCCCCACCCAGTCCCCAGGGTGCTTCTAATGTTGATTTGATCTCTATTCATGGCCAACCTGGCTCCATTAATGACCTCTTGACCTCAAAACACCCTCTTCTTTTCAGCCCTGAGTCAGAGGTCATGACCTCATCAGGGTCACGGTAAGGGGTTGGAGTGGGGTGAGTTTGGAGGCTGTAGCAAAAGTAACAATGGATGAAGGAGGCACTCAGTGATTAAAATAAGCCTTTGGCCTTCATAGGAAATAGATTATATGAAGGGATCATGTGGAGTTTGGGCAGATGAATGATTGATGGAGGACTGAAAAGTGAGGGAGAGAGGGATACAGTGATTGAAGGAATAAAATGAATCAGGTGAATCGTTGTCATCCTCTACATCCCTTCTTCTGCTCTGACATCCTCCCTTTGAATAAACCTCCCCATGTCTCTCTCTCTTAGTCTGTCCTATCTTCCTCACCATAACATTTGATTAAACCAAAAGAACATGATATTATGATGCAATCTGTGTGTGTGAGAGAGTCTGCATCCTCACACTGGGGCATAACTGGTGCAAAATGTATTCCTTTCCCAGCTGTCTAAATAGTGGCTGCTATCACTGTGTCACTCATACATATGTCTTTATTGTACTGAATTTGGTGTGTTCTGGATTATGCATATGTTGTGTTCCTGCCTCGATGCGTGAGAGATCTGTTTTGATGAAACTTGAGTCCCTATCTATCCTTTTGTCATTGCTGAACCACTTATTGGTTTAGTATTTATTGTTTTAACTGGTTGTCTGAGTCACAGGGAGTCATTTAAACCAGGTAATAGTATCCAGATGTAAGCAGTAACAGCCTCACCTTATGGAATAATATCTGCAGCACTGGTGGTTGTGCTGGTGGCAATAAAAAAATGTGTTTCTTTACACACTAAGATTAACATACAAAGATGTAAATACAGCACAAGTTGTACAAGTGCAAAGATTTTTTGAAAAACTAGCTGGATGAAAAAAAACCCTCCCTTTTCTGAATTCTTTGTTCCTTATCTTTCCTCTTCTCTCACATTTTTCCTCCATTAGTGAGAGACAAATCAGACAGGTCATGCTGAATATGCAGGTGCTGCCCAAAACATGACTTAGTGTGGCTATCCCTAGCCTGTGACTGTGTGTGTGTGTGTGTGTGTGTGTGTGTGTGTGTGTGTGTGTGTCCTGCCCATCCATTACCAGTGCTAGCAGCAATGTGTGCGTGTCATTCATAATAGATGCCCTGACCAGTACCTGAGATGTATATCATCCCTACTATAAAGAGGTCAGGGATTACACTCTAATGGAGTCAGAGAGAAAGAGAGAGAAGGAGGGGAGGGACACAGAGTCTGCATAAAGGCTACATCTGTAAACTATCAATATCTGATATCTACATTTTGAAATCTAATCTGATTCACATGAAACCAGATTAAGTCTTCTTAATCCAACAGCCCAGTGAAAAACATGCTGTGTACAACAGGATGTGACTTAATGGCAAAGGTCTGGACTTCACTGTAGCTAGTTACAGTGAAATAAGACTGTTTGTATGTTTGGACGTCATGCACGCTGTCTGATCTGCTTGCAGATGTTATAAATCACATAACACATCACCTCAGACTTGATTTGAGTCAGAGACTTGTTGCCATCACAGCTCAGGCCACTGATCTTTTTTCTTTGGCTGAAGTGTTCAACTGGACTCAATGAATAATATATCATCTTTATTGTGATATTACTGCTATCAGTATTGTTGTTGTTTATGAGCAAGCTCTGTTCATGCCAAGATTCCCTTAACTTAATGATGACATCATCACTTTTAGAGTTGATATTCATAACTTTTATTCCTACACTTAAGTGGTATAACATGGCAAAGCTGACAAAAGTTGAAAGATTCTTACAGGCAGAAGTAACAGCCTGATTCCTTCATGAAACAGAGGCAAGTAGTTGTTTCTCACTGAAAAATAAAAAAGAGAGGAGTCACAGAATTCGTTTTGAAATGGGGATTGGCTATTCTGTAATTGTGTAATTACTGTGAAGTTTAAAGATGAACAGATGCCTTTCTCCATTCCATTTTTTCACTCCTCTATTTACTTTAATGATCTCCTCTCAAAATGTCCAAATCAATTATATGGGCTGGCCTGGTATAACAATCGTTGCATATGGCACTATGGAAACACACACATGCACACACAGTTTTGGAAGTAATTTGTTCTTTCAATCCATCCGTCCATTTTCTAAGCCACTTATCCTGAGCACACAGGGTCGCGGGGGTGCTGGAGCCTATCCCAGCTATCTTAGGGCGAGAGGTGGGGTACACGCTGGACTGGATGCCAGTCAGTCGCAGGGCCACACTGAAAGATAGACAACCATTCACACTTTCATTACACCTAAGGACAATTTAGATTAGCCAATTAACCTGCATGTCTTTGGATTGTGGGAGGAAGCCGGAGAACCCACGCAGACACAGGGAGAACATGCAAACTCCTCACAGAAGGGCCTGCCTCAACCAGGGATTGAACCCTGTGAGGTGACACACCACTGTGCCGCCCTTGTTCTTTGAATAAAATGCCCAAATCAGGGGTGCACAAGCACCTGAGTTATGACTGTAACAATGTGTACACATGTGCATCCATTTTTCCAGTGTTTGTGGGTGAGAGTGGTTCCACACGTACAGTTTTCAGTTAGACAGCAGCAGGAGGAAGCCAACATATATACAGTCTTACATACTTTACATATTCATTCAAATCACCATTGAAATTATGTATTTTCATTGAAATTATGTTCAGTAGTGATGCTTTTTATTGGTCAAAGCTTTTTTTTTAAAGGTCAGTCAAATTTTTAATTTTATCTGATAGTAAATTGGAATATACCCTTACTGATCCCCTCCCTAAATATCTTTCCAGTACCTTTTAAGTTCCTTTAAGTTAAGGACTTAATAAAAACTATATGAAATATTCAAACCAAACACAGAATTTTTGTGACAGCATAGTAACTAGAATAATACTGATTCTTTGACATATATATCTCCTTAGTTTCATCAGTCTTGCCTACGATGGATTTGGCAGTTATGAAAAGTAACAAATAGTAATTTTATTTTCAAATTTAATTCAATTTAATTCTGTTACTTGGTTGTTTGTGTGTGTCTGTGTGTGTGTCGGTGTGTATTTATGGATGTAGATGCTGCAGATGCTCAGATGTCGGTCTGAACAGTATTACAATGATTTTCTGATTCTGTCTTTAGTTTGCAGCTCTGCCTCAGTTTTCTGTTAAATCTCCATTTTGTAAATGAGGGCCATTTAGTGTATCACATAACACAGAGAAAATCTATAAACACACATCTGAGTTGCTTGGACTGTTCAACATTTTTGCTTGAAAGCAGATTCTTAGTCGGATAATTATTTCAGGTGAATCATACCACATAAAAAATGTGGATTTACCATTTGCGATGTCACTACACATTTGTAGGGCTTATTTAACGCTTTGGGATTGTATTTGAAGTGACATTTAGGAAGTTCTGTGGCACTAAGCTGTTTATGTAGGAAGAATAACTTTAAGCTGTAACTATGTTAATATCACAATTTGATTGTAAGGAAGTGAGCAGTAAGTGAGTTGTTCATTTTTAAAAATCAAAGATTTAATCTTGAGGTAAAATGTATGTAATCTTCTGAGAAACGTCAAAGATTCATAACTAAAAAAAAGTATTTGGTGTTATAGGGTTGTTGTAAGGAGCACCAATCCATGAATTAAATATTTTTTTGCATGATTTTTCTCAAGAAAATCCATGATCTGATGGGAGTGAAGGATTAAATGAATGAGATTTTGTCAAATTAAACAATCTGGCAAGCCCTTTTCTTACAAACATACAGTATACAGACACACATAAACACACTCAGAAAGCCTTGAGCAACACTGGCATCTTGGCGGGTTTTTCATGCCTGATTTGTTGAGTTTAGAAATTTCATGAGTTGCTGCTGGATTTCCATCTTTGTTCACTGTAGACACCTTGGATCATTTGGATCATGTGGTATCCACACATCCTTAAAACTAGACCTGTCCCTAGTACTAATTACTTATGTAACTTACATTCACTTTCCTTCATATACCATTACCATAAATTCAGCTCTAAAGCAACATTGAAAAAGATGTTTAAAGGTACTAAACACTGATCCTGCATTTTATTGGTTCTGCTTTGCATACAAATATCCAAACAAATCCTTTATTTATTTATCCTCTTCTTCTCCTTAAATATCCATCTCTCGTTTTTCCACTCTATCCTTCTGCCTCTCTGTCTTTTGAATCGCTGTTGTGTCACGTTTGGCTTCGAGTTCTTTGCACGTCCCCTCTTCCCAGTCTCCATTACTACTAAACCTCCGTCATCCCTCCACCTCCTCCCCATGTAACCTCCATTTTTTCAGGTGTCACCTTTGGCTTGTCTTTCAGAAAATTAATTTGATTGGGCAGAGTGCTTGCCAGTCAATATTTCCAGAGAGGGAAAGAAAATGGGAGTGTGGGTAAGTGTGTGTCCAGACAGATGCTGGGCAACTGTCCAGATTTTCCTCCCACTCGTCCGCCGAGTGAACATAAACCACGCTGTCCTAGTTCTATAGGATAACTGAGGACCCAAACAGTATTTTCATGGGGTGTGTTTACATGCAACTATAGAGTAGAATATATATATTTGTTAGTGTTTGATATCCAAAGAGAGAAATATGTTTGTAAAATACTTTTTTTTTTCTCTGCAACATAGTGTATGATTATTAACTGAACATCATGTTAAAATGAATAACAGTGTTTTCGGTTGCATCTTTGCAGCCCAAAACCATTAAATTACACACACACAGAAGATGAAGAGATGTTGGACATTATACAGTTGTGGTTGCAGTTGCAGTGGGTGGGGCAGAAGAAGGGAGGGAATAACAGACTGAGAGAAATTAAAGGATACATTCAGTGTGGAAAACATGACTTTCCTCATGTCCTCATGCTCAAGAGGATAGATAGATAGATAGATAGATAGATAGATAGATAGATAGATAGATAGATAGATAGATAGATAGATAGATAG
>JBAJHX010000024.1:9814170-9837422 GCA_037176925.1 Amniataba percoides | reverse complement strand
GATAGATAGATAGATAGATAGATAGATAGATAGATAGATAGATAGATACTTTATTGATCTCCAAGAGAAATTTACAAACATGTCTATCCAAAGCTCTTGAATAGGGTTGAGGTCAGGGCCGGTCCTGGTGTTATCTTTGGTCATATAATAAGCATTAAAAGAAATTATGATCCCTTTCCGTCAATAGTGTAGAAGATGGGAGTGAAGGATAAACTGAGTCAAAGGTAGAGACTCACAATGAGAGAGAAGGAGAGAACAGGAGATGAATGACATAAGATGTGAGTGATGATTTTAGAGGAATAGCTCGTACTGGCATCAGACTTTGCTATAGCCCCCCAATGCACACACACACACACACGCACACGCACACACTCCCTCCTTCCCAGTGTTAGTGTGTTACTCCCCATGGCCCAGTGGTGACATGGCATTTAATAGACTCCCCGCTGTGAAACAAACTACCTCAATTAATTCCTCTGACGTTGCCCTGGCCTTTCTCTCACTCTCACACCCTCGGGTGTGTGTGAGTATGTGATTTAAGCCATCTTTGGTCCAATATTTTTGTCTCCCCACTGGCTATATAAGCTGCATTAAAGGACAGAGCCAGTGCTGCCTGCTCCAACATGATCTACTTATATTCATTATCTCATTGGTTTCCATTTCAATATATATATTCACCCCTGTGGTCTTCCTTATGAAACCATTTTTCTACACTCTTTCTCTCTACTGCTTTAAGTATCAGCTCCATGTTATGTGTGTACTGTACTAATGTGTGAGTATATGGCATTGTGTGCATTCAGTCTTTTAAGTGACAGTTATGGTGTGGTAGTGTGATTACAGCAGATCATAATCGGCTCCTGGTCTTCAACACCAGGCCAAATGTGAACTGTGGTCAGGGAAAAAAAAACATTTAAAGGCCACAATTTATCACACTAGCAGAATACCATCATGCCCATAGTGATGTAAACATAAAGAACACATTTGTAGTTGTGCTTCCATTAAATTATGAACTTCATGAAAATTCAGTGAAATAATTTTAATTGATGTTGTTTCAACAGCATTCATCTTAATATATTTAAGAGCACATGAACTTTGACACCTCATGTTTCCCCTCGTTTTTTTAAGTGTTTTTTCATAAAATAATTTTTCTTCTCCCTGTACTTGGTGTTTGGGATGATGGATGGTTATAGTTGAGTTAATGAATGTAAGCCCAGAGAACTGTATTGTATTGCAGTCAAAACAACCAGTCCTGCCTCCACGGTGAAGCACTTCAAAGGTTCACTCTCAGCAGCTCAAGCTGAAACAAATTCAGTTCACCCTTTGCTCTAAGAGAAATGCTTCATGATCAGTCTGAACGTGCTTAAATCTGGGCCATGGATGTTGATTATTAACAGCATGCATGCACAAAACAGTACAAACAAACACTTTAGATCTTGTTGCACATATTATATTACATCTTTAAGCATGTTTAATTTATTTATTAATACAGAGCTATGTGCAACACCAATCCATTAAGTTTTCTCTTAGTCTCAAGAGTAAATGTCTAATGTGCTTTCTTTTTTATGTTATTTTACAGGTTTATTTGGTTGATATATTAGAATATTTTTAATATAACAAATAAAAATCTAGCCATAAAGCCTCCTTTATTAAACAAAACTAAAGATGTGACCTTGGTGTCCCCAAAGTTAGCTACAGCCTTGGTAGAAGCCCTAGAACATCTTTCGTCTTTAAATCATCTGAATTTATTTCCCGTCTTGAGGAAATTAACAAATCCACTATGTAAGTGTTTCTTTTGAGCCTTTAAGCGTATGGATTTGAGGGAAGGTATGATAGCATTTAAATCTTTTGTTATGTCATAGAATTCATTTGCTCCACAACCGCCAACTGCTCACTGGTATAAACATCCTCACTTAAATTTGATTCTTTAACATGCTTTCCTTAAGCCAGCAGCACATAATCCACACAGAATTTGAGTGTGTCTGTGCTTTTTGTCCCTGCCTGCTCCAAACTGATGTTACTGGTTGTGCCCGTTTCTCCGTCCACCCCCGAGCCTCCACCTGCTCTGACTTTCATATACATTATGCTGTATATATTAAATCATATTTGCATTGGCATGTTTTGCCTTGTGCATTATGCATAGTGTATATCATAGTGATTTGTGTCTTCTGTACTCTGCTCTGCATACACCAGGGGTTTGAGTTGAGCCTTTACAAAGCACTGGGACTCAGGAAACTGCAGGGTTCAGAACATGTAGCACGCTGCCTAATACAACTGTCATTATCATTCATATATAATTATTTGTGACCAGAATCAGTGTTCCTGACATATCACCATCTTCATCTTCAAATTTTAATTTACAAGTCTACAAACATTAGAAGCAGTCTCAAAATTTGCCTCTTTTATTGCTGCAAAATTAGAATTAGAAAAATTAAAATGGCACACAAAAGACAAGTTTATTGAATACAGTCCTTTTTATATTCCTTTCATTTTGACTGTTAGTTTGAGGCGTAATACTGTCACTGTGCAAAATACAATCAAAGTAAAAATCACATGGAATGAGGGCGAAAGTGCCAAACAATTTGTTCCCAAATGCCAATGAACTAGAAGCTGGCATTATATTATCAGCCTGTCGCTCGCTGACAGTTGAACTATTCTTCTTTCACATATTCCCTTAGCATAGCTGATGTGTAGACTGCTGCAGCTGTAAATCAGGCAGGTCAGTTGGGCTGACTGGCAGTATTTCTCTTGCTCTCTCCATGCAGTGATGGCTTCATTAAGGGGAAACTGCCTGCCAGTGCTAGCCTCTGGTGCTAAGCGCTAATCACACAGCTGACCTTGGCTTGATCCCGGACAGCAGACCACTCACTACTGGGATGTGTGTGTGTGTGTGTGCCGGGGGTGGGGAGGGCTTAGCTGGCATGTGTGTTGGCACTGAAATGAGTGTATGTTGTGTGAGAGGGCTGTGATGGCTGTTTGAGTCACAGAACTTTTGTGTGTTAGCGTTAGACCAATAAATGGATAGTATAATTCACTCCACTGGTTTATTGCGATGAAATGGTGAAATGAAATTCTTCAACATATAATAAACATGTTTCTGTATCTTTATTTTCTTCATGTATTCTCTGAGGCATGGGCACACATTTACACAGAGCAAAATATTTAAAGCAAGATGTTATTAAGACTCAGAAGTGGAGTATCTAAACTATAATTTAATCTTTGAACAGCTTTTAAATGATCCTTACCATTTAGACTTAGTCAGGTTGACAGGTGTTTTAGGTTTTGTGAAATATGTGTTCATTTGACATTTTATTTGCCCCACATGCCCGTGATTCAGGTTAGCAAAAGCAACAGAAGCTCTTCCAATTCAGTTCACTGATTCACCTATTAATGAGGTAAATGCTCTGAAAGAACTGTCCCTCATGCAGGGAAGTGGTTACTCAAAAAAAATGTCCAAAGAAATTTACTCAGTTTATTAATGAATTGCAAAAACATGGCATCAAAGGTGGAGAAAGGAGTCTTTACAGGTTTCCCTCATCTCTGCCCCCTTCTTTCTCCTTCTCAGCTGCTTTATCACTCTGTGTTTCTCTCTTTTAAACAGCCCTCCTCTCCTGCACTCCAACTCCCACATTGCCCACTTCACCTTCCCTTCTCACCGACTGTTCACCCGTTGTCTCACAGTGGATTCAGCTGACACAAGCTTAGTGTAGTTGGATTTCTCAGGTATTGAGTGGACCAACAAATGTGTAGGAATGTAACATAGCAGTTTTGGCAGGTCTGACAGTGTTTTACATAAAAGTTCATACACACATAAAACATTGTGAACTCAACAGTGACAAACACTTAGTCAGAAGATGATGGTGAAGCAATAAGAAAACCCCCTTTAGCTGTTCTGAAATAACTTTGTTAAATATTTACTGCATCTGAGGTTATCAAAGAAGTTATGATTTTACTGCTCTGGTGTTGGACGGTGTTGGACGGTTGACAACAACAATCTATTAATCATACAGTGTGGTATGAGTCAGGTCTGACTGCACAAAAATGATTTTGCAGTCTACTATGAGAACATGATAGAAATGCACTCAGTAACTGCTGACTGATCAGTTCCTACAGCTGTTTAAACACACAAGGCTTACATAATTTTGTGTCTACGTGCCACAGCTTTTGTTCTTCGTTCTACACAGACCCAATCAGACTGCACCTGCAACACAATCTTTTATCAGTGCAGTCAGAACATAACTACGAAGGTCAGAGATCAAAGTGTCTGACTTATTTCCAGCTCTGACAAACGAGTCTGTGGTTTAAACAGCCTGTTAAAATATGGGTGTAACAGCATTTTCTATTTCCTGGGACTATTCCTCTAACTGAACCAGCGTTCGTGACGAATTGGAAATTTGCAAAAATGTTCCTTGTGCCAAGGGTATACAACCAGAAGTGGCAACACATCCTCGTGGCTGACATGGCAATCATGGTGGCTGGTGTCTCAGTGGACACAGTTCAGAGAGGAGAGTATGTAACCTCACCACCCTGAAACAGAAATATCTTAATGCAGAGCAGTCTCAAATAAAGGGCTGATCATCCCTCCTCCTCCTCCTCCTCCCTCTGTCTCCTCCACTTGAAGTCAAGTGGCGTTTCCATTTTCAAGTCGCTTCCCAGCCCTTTGTGAATGAATCGAATTACACTGGAAAGCACTGATTGATTCTTTCTCAACACAATGGTTTTCATGGTGTAGACCTGCATGCCCCCTCTCTTTCCATCGCCTATTCAATCCAGTCAGTGTGCCCATTAGAGTCATTTCACACAGGCTGAATGGAAGCAGGAGAGTGCAAGCATCTGTGTGTGTGTGCGCGTGCGTGTGTATGTGTGTGTTTGTAACAGCTAATCCACACCAACAGCATTTTCTGAACCATCCTAGTCTTCCGTCAGTTGTTTGTCTCAGAACAGAGACACTTCTCTTTCTCTAAATGTGCTCACTAAAGCATAAAACCTATGGTCAGACACAAGAATCCAAAATCCCAAATTTTGAGTTACGCTGTGTGTGCTTCATCAGTCAGGAACACTTTTTTTTACCGTGGGCAGATAAAGCTCTTATCCTTTTGTCCAAAATGTATTGCATTCATTTTAGTTGTTTTTTTTTATAGCTTTAGTCATTTTTATCATTTTTAGAATCAGTTTTTATCAATTTTCTTCAGGGAAACTAAAGACACATGATTCTAGTTTTCATCAGTGAAATTTCTCTTACTCTCAGTTACAGACTAATTTACTGATCTGTTCAGCCACATGCAGTCATTCAGTCACTCAGGTCATACATAACATACATAGGTATACATAACGACAAAACAAAACTACTCTCACCGCTATTTTTCCTCATTCACTCATTCACTGATTTATTTAGTGAATACACACACACACACACACACACACACACACACACACACACACACACAAACACACACAGCCATTCAGAATCACTCATCGGCAACTGACCACACTCAGTCTCTCTCTCTCTCTCTCTCTCTCTCTCTCTCTCTCTCTCTCTCATAGACACACACTCACTATACACACACACTCATTATACGTTTCCCACTCAGATCTATGTAAGTCAGATTGTAATTTGCCAGCACACCCATCGTAAGTCTACAGAGATCGTAGTGTGGAGGAGGAGGGGCTCATGCAGATGTGTGTCAGAGAGTGTGAGAGAGAGAAAGAGAGAGAGACATGCGTATGATTGATTCAGGATGCAATGTGTAAGCTTGCTTGTTCGACTGTGCATCTTTGAATATACAGTATACTTCATTTTAAATGGAGTGGCAAGAGATATCCAAAGTTAACTATGGTGATTCAAATTTAAACATTTTTCTAAGAAAACAGCATTTACAGTTATTGGAGGGGAGAAATAGAATATTTTGTCAGGTATATATTATATTTATATCCTCATCAACCTCATTTATTTTACTACTGAAAAATAAATTTACTACTGAAATAAATTGATAGTGTACTGATTTGAAATACAGTACAATAGAGATATGTACTGCTAAGTTTTGTATGTAAAACCTGAATCATCTAATGTTGGGTCTGAGTCAGGAAAAATACACAATGCATCCTAAAATCATTTCTCATGCAATTAAAAAATAACAGCAGATTACTCATAACTGTTTATTGCCTTCTCAATGTGATGGATGGCTTTTTGAAGATGATGGATGAATGGGAAAACACTTTGAATTAAAATGGTCACTCATTTTGAAAGATCATCAAAGCAGCTGGCACAAATCCACCTCTTTGTTCATACTGCTCGTCTGTAGTAAGGAAATTGGCATCTCTTCATCTCAACTCCTTAAGTGTCCAGATCATCCATCCATCCATCCATCCGTTTTATCCTGAGCACACAGGGTCACGGGGGTGCTGGAGCCTATCCCAGCTGTCTTTGGGCGAGAGGCGGTGTACACCCTGAGCTGGACGCCAGTCAGTCGCAGGGCCACACTGAAAGACAGACAACCATTCACATTCACACCTAAGGGCAATTTAGATTAGCCAATTAACCTGCATGTCTTTGGATTGTGGAGAGAACCCACACAGACACAGGAAGAACATGCATACTCTACACAGAAGGAACCGGGGATCAAACCCAGAACCCTCTTGCTGTGAGCACCACTGTGCTGCCCCATCAAGTATAGTTAAGCTGTTTAAAAACATTAAACACATTCACATTCTTATGTAGACATGTCATGTTGATGCATGGATACAAAAAAGACTAGGATGGCAAGTAACATTTTCATGACTGATTAACCTGACAGTTATTTGTTTAATTAAGCAATCAGCATTAAGTATTTAGTCTTCAACAGTTGCAGGGGACATCTGCTTGCAGTCCAACAGTCCAAAATTCAAAGACCTGATAAATTTCTGTCATTGACAAAGAGAAAAGAGAGGGGCCATAGAGCAAATCCTTGCATTTTGAGAAAGTGAAGAGAGCAATTTGTTCCATTTTTTTGGCTAAATAAAAATGTAATCGTTACCAAAGTTTATGGCAACTAATCATTTCAAAACAGCAATTCTTCTTGGTTAGTTTGATTAAGATACAAGCCTCTGTAACATCTGTGGTTCTCAGCCGAGTCAGGTCAAATCAACTAATTATATTATTTCTCCAGTTCCACTGAGCAATGTACATAGATTTTCTTCCCAATCTCAGACCTTTTTCTTCATGTTTGTTAGTGATTGCTACCATAGGATGGCAATCTTGGTCTTCTAGTGTAACCACACTTAACTCACTGTATTTACAGTATACATAAGAATGAACTTTTTAAAGAATTCAACTGTATAGTTGTGTATGTGTGTTTGCATGAGAATGGACAGAGGAAGAGAGATACTGATCACTGTGGCAATGAAACTGTATTCTTTTTTGGTTAGGTTAAGGGCTCCCTCATTCCAATAGCGCACTGAACATGTGAATGTGTGACAGACACATTTCAGCGAACATGAAGCCTGCGGAAGGGTCCTTCACAGGAGGTGGATAGAGGATGATGAATTGGATAGGAGATGGTGTGGATGTTGAGAATTTAGTTAAGTAATAAGTGAAAAGTGTTCACTGTTGAATAATTGATTGTCCCTCTGCCCTCCATCTTCCCTGGACTCGCTCCCTCATTTGCACTCAAACATGCTGATAAAGTGCTATGTCTCTGGCAAGCACTCTAGCCGTGGAGGAAAGCCCCCTAACCCCCCACCTCCACCAGACACACACACCTACTGTACATCCTGAAGATAGGGCTCAGTGAAACTCATTACTGTAAGATTTATTGAGGCAAAGAAGTAGTGGAGGAAGAGCAATGCTGAACGTCTTTTCCTCTCTCTCCAAACTGTCATTTTGTTGTGTGTTTTTCTCACTTTACTATTTATCGTTTTAATTTTATATTTAACCATTATATTTTTAATACCTTTTGAAATTTATTTCTTAAATGAATGATCAGTGCTCCAATTACTAATTCGTTCTCTCATTACCTCACATGTGTATGGATGTGTGAGTGTGTGTGCATGTGCACATAGGTGTATATGCATCTAAGTTTCAGTAAATTTATGTTCATGGTCATATTTTATGATCTATTTAGTTAAGAAGAAGAACTACCTGCTGATTGAAAATCATTGTAATGGCATGCAGCGTCTCAGAATATACCCTACTTTTTCTTAATTATTTCCTGAAATTTTTTATACTTTTTTACTAATGTCTTCATCTCTCTAACTCAAGGGAAATCCCATCATAATAAGTTTTTAAAGAAACTCCTATATAGTGATAGGTAAAAGGTAGTTTTATTGCATAGAATAAGACATTTTGTGACAATGAATTAGCTCCGTATACTCAATAGAAATTGTGACTCAACTGTTTTTAGAAATTCCAAAGTAGCTTTTGGAGTTTGCCTTCTACATCTTTATATCTAAATCTGTATAAGGTCAAATAACCATGAGTAAATGTCACAACAAATACTGAATCATACTAAAGCATGATGAAATCATACTAAAGCTGGTGAAATAAATGAGCTCAGCTCATAAGCATTTCATGTATTTAATGTTGTATGAACTTCAGACAGACTCAGAGAAAAGTACTGAAATGATTCATAGAAAAATCATGTTAGAAAATCAATTTAGAAAACTGTAGGAACTTCACACAACTTATCCTTCATTTAACGAGTATCTTTGATTCTCAAAATCTCTACAGTGGAGATGGCAAACGTTCAGTCAGACCAGAACACATCTATGGGAAATACACCAGCTTGAATGGATATCAGTCTTCTCCTTGCATTGTGTTTGAAGAGTTATTATTAGACATTATTATTCTCACTTCACTCTCATAATGAAAACAAACAAGCATATTTTCCATTCTGCATGATAAGCTAATAAGAGATGGCCTCTACAACTGAACTATTAACCTGTCCTTCAGAATTAAGGTTTCCCATTACCCAACAGCCACTCGGGGTCAGACTAGGAACAAAATTTAGACCAGGCCTTTTAAAAACAAATACAAAAAAAATACAGGCACAATGTCAGGCTTTGTCTAACATATGTTAAGTAGATATTAAATTGGCAGTAGAGAGGATCTTTGAGCAGCTATCCTTTGCAAGCAGTCTCCACTGACACTGTCACAGCGACGTGCAGCATCACCTGCTGTTGCGAGATGCTCATCATGTTGCTGTCCTCAGTCTTTCTCCTCTCCATTTGGTGCTGTAGCACTTCATGCACTTACCAATAGGTAGCTCATTTGGGATTGTGTTCCAACATCAAGTGGGTTGGCGCTGCTACATACACACGACATAATCTCTTGCACTCTTTGCAATAGAGTGGTCAGTTTGAACTGTCAACGCTCTGTTCACTCTTCTGCTGAGCTGCTCATCACTGCTTCCACTATACAACGCTGATTACTCTACACCTCCACCCTCTCTTGTATTGGTAAGTCTGCGAGCATGTCTGTGCACATATATGCAGGTACTTTTGCAGCACAGACTCTCAAAGTGAGCTTGCAAGCCTCTATTTGAATGCACATAGTGGCAAATATTGAAATAAGTTATACCTTCAGGAGTTGAATTCATTGTTATGAACTCTTGTTGAATAAGACCTGAGGGCCTTCAGTGAGGCTGTCACACCACCTAAAAGACTTTTAATCTTCAAGCAATCAACTTATGAAGTGCAGTGTGGCAGAATCTATCCTGTTTCCAGTTTTGCATCCACATTTTCACATTTGTATATCTCTGGCAGTGCAGGAAGGACAGTCACTTAAAAACAGCTTGTTCCTTTTTTTTCTTTAATTTCTCTGTCCTTCTCACGATTCACAATAGCTTGTGTGTATAGATGTGATGGATCAAAAATAGAGCACTTCCTTCTCTGAGCTGCACTTACTGCCAGTTCCTGTTATTGTTGCTATCAGTCATCCCCTAAAGATCGCTGTGCAGTAGTTGGGTCACTGCTTCGCGCCCACATCAACGTATTAGTGAGGAAAAAAGACAAGAGGGGAAAATGGCAGCAGAAAAGTTTAACAAAGCATATCTTCCTTTTTGTGACTCCCTCTGACCTTTGGGGATATTAACATCTGAAGTGATGAATCCTACACTGGAGAGATGAGAAAGAGATGAATGGGAGTCTCAGTTGTTCAACATCTATGATTTGAGAAGCTTGACACACACAGAAAACACACACACACGTTCACGTACACACACGTTTTATATATACGTGTGTATATATCTATATCTCCATATCTAACTCTCTCTCTCTCTCTCTCTCTCTATACATACATACATACATATATATATATATATATATATATACATATATATATATACAAATACATATGTGCATGTACAAACACATATAGAAATAGTCTACATAGAACATACCCACAGAAAGAGAGGAGTGTGTAATATTAGTGTGAATGAAAATGAAAAGCTCTTTTTCTCCAGCCTCAACTTGCCTATGTCAGCACTCCTGAGCTTGGAGTCCTATTAGCTCCACATTGATAGGCAGCTAGCTATAGCCCCCACATCCTCCACATCCCCCACACCTTTCTACACCCGCACACACCCTCACAAAGGCTGCACACATGTGCACTCACTTCAGTTCTGACCATCTGCCCTCACTGAGAGTGAGTTCCACCACTGTATGTATGATTGTGAGCATGATTTTTGTCTATGTGTGTTTCTCTGTGTGTCAGCTGTGTGTAATAGGTTGCCCGTGTCTGTCTACTAAAAATAGTAGTCCAGTAGTGCTCTGAAGAAGGCAGAACAAGGAGTATATTTAATTTCGCCCTGTGTATTTAACATTATGTTGCTCTGGCCTTTACGTTAACATTCAGTTCATACTTGTGCCATGATGAAAGTCACTACAGAAATGTTACAAGGCTGTGCTAGTAGCATTATTCAGGCATAATTCCAACATGTACAATCAGCATCAGGTTCCCATAACAAGTGGCTTGTATGAAATAGGCTTTAATACTGACTGCCTCTCCATTTTTTCCACTCTTTTTCTCCCTCGTTCTCAGTTTCTCAGACTGAGCAGGCAGAAGCAGGAATTACCACCCCCCTCTTCTCCTACACTTGTGATAAGAAATGACTGGGTTTGGGGGAGTTCAAATAGAAAACACCCACTGCCTGTGGTTTTGTTCACCCCCTCAGTCTGATAACAGTCTCTAGAAATCACAAAGGCCAGAGTGGATGAAGGAGAGATTTAAAGTAGCGCTTAGAAACTAATCTCCAGTCTTTGAGTGGAGGAGGGGAGGAGCACACAGATAAGGTTGGCTGGACTGGGGAATTTCAGTACATTTAAAGGCCAGCCTGATTCTCTGCTATAACACTGCTACCACATGCTCTTACTATTCATGCCTTGTGGAAGAGTCTGTAGCCACTGTAGTCTGTAGAAAATTATAGACATTGGTAGTACGAAGCATTTTCTTCCTCTGCATTCTGGGCGACTTTCAGGATGCTTAATCTCTGCACAAAGTTTTCATTTTTAATCATACCTAGTGTAAAAGAAGTGGATCACTATAAGAAAAGATACAACATATCTACTAAATAAAAATATGGCAACAGATTACAAGCAATATTATTAATGAAATATAACTATGTTTGGTATTGAGTTAAAATAAATTAAATTGAGAAAAAACAGAAACTTCTACATTTGTAAATAGTAATCATAACAATCTATTTAATTACACATATCAATATATATAATTCAGTAATAAGTCAATACATTAATCAAGTAATTGATTTGAATTTAATCAGTGCAGTCAGTTAAATCTAGATCTTTCTTTCTAGGAATAACAAACTCATATATTTATAATATAGTTTACATGATCGTAAACTTCATGTCCACCTCAAACAAGTCAAACAAAATATATTCAGATTTTTCAACAAACCATCAAATAGAGTTTTAAGAAACATGGCCTACATCTGAATACTGTAAACGCCTATAATGACAAATTTTAATTATAAGTGAAGATGTTAAAACCTTGAGTGCTTGAATGAAAAATATAAATGACAAATATAAATGACATATAAATGAAAAAACTTACATGGCAACATTAAACAATGAAGGACCTGACTACATAATACCACTCCATTAAGGCAAAAACACAACAAGCAAGCACGTTGAAATGTAACATTGTGTTTAAACATGTACAGGACGACCTTAATCAAGTTGCTTAAGTTTTAAAAAACAACTTAAACTTTGGATTATGACCATTTATGCACGTCAAGCAACACGTATCATTTGTCATAACAAATTCGGTGCTTTAATCAAACAAGAAACATTTCAGCAAATCAAAGCTGAGTGTAGTCTCTTAAGACTAGGTTAAGCAATCTTAGTTTTAAATTTCAACCATTCGATTAAAAGAAACAGTCATAAAAAAGCCATCATACTCAACCTTTGAACACAATGTAAAGTTCACTGACATTTGAGGGACATGGTCAAAAACAGCACTTAGATAAACAGCAACTTACAAGCTAGGCATGTTCAACTGTGCAGTTCTCAAGCTCCAGTCTTTGTCTTTACCGTAACTGCCATTATCCGTAAGTTCCTTGTTATTGTCATGCCACAGGAAACTGTAATCAGTGTCGCAGTAAAAACAGTTGAAAAAATGTCAACATACAGGATAACAAATTTAAGAAAATTTTTTAATTCATGTTTATTTAGAGGCCTTATTCACTATTACAGACTGTCAGTCAGTTTATAGAAAACAAAACCTGCCCAGACACCTGGCAGGCTTTAAGGCTTTAAAATATCGTTCAATCCAATCATGGAATAACAGTCCCTGAATTAATTAATGCAGATTAAGTCCTAATCTCATGGAGCAAGGCAACTTTTAATTTTGAGAAGTACTGTACACCCAGCCGTTCCATTATGCTCTTCAGTCTTTCTCCATGTACTCCACCTTTGGCACGAAATAGTGTCAGTAGCTTGGGAGTGTGAAGATCCAGCGCAGACATAAACTTTGGCTCTAAACGCACAGTGATTATTCTCTGAAATTCTGCATTGGCCCACAGCACAAAGGCAATAATATCAGATAAGTTGTTAGACAATTCATACAAAAGAGCATTAAGAGGCAAATATTCAATACTTTTTGCCACTGTCAGTCTTTGATCAGTTAGACAAAATGCCCTAAAGCAGTCCTTACAGGGTCATTGTTTTCACACTAACTCACTTGAGGGATGAAACAGGGCAGGCCAACGGTCCTTCATGGCTCGAATACTTTGACAGTGATTGATGACTTCATGTCATCTGAGGGCAAATGTTTTCCTCATTTTGTTCTTGACCAACCAGCCTTTCATTGTTCTTCATCTATGACTCAGTGACAATCTCTTCCCATTCTTTCTCCAAGGTGTACTCATCTTCACCAGCTGGGTAGGGCGGGAGGTAATTGACCCCTGCTCTTTTTGCCTTTTTAACATTTTTTTTTGCAAGCTTCCTGTGATCAGGGTGTTAACATTTAAGAGCATTGCATGTAACATCTGGAGTACCAAAACCTCGTACCTTTCTTCTGTAGTTACCCATTTTGTATTTAGTACTAGTCTTCCATCCACTGAGGCCTGCAAAGCTGCCTCGATCCTTCAGAAATGGTCAGAAATGGTTGTGCCTTGACAAGTGCTTCAGCAACAGAAAGAACTTGCAGTGTTGATGGATAAGCAATGAATGTGTAAATGGACTGAGCTAGCTTTTCAAGTATGTCTGACTTGATATTTGGTGCAGTCAGCAGTGTGTTGTCTTTTCTGTAAGCTTCATTTGCTTTTTCAAGAATCATTTCAGTTTAAACAGAGAATTTTGGAATTCGGTTGGCCATTGCTTCCTTCCTTGGCAGCTGCTGGATATCAAGATGACTGAGCTTGCAGATGATGAATCACATGAATGAAATGTCAGTAATACATAATGCCGGCTTAACAGCCAAGTTCAGCTCATCCATAGCCTCTGGTATTCCATATGGAAGAGTGACCTTCTCTATTCTGTGACTAGCTATCACCCTGAGCATTGCTTGAGAATAAACAATGTTTTAAAATCCTGATACTGCAAAGGTTTTATTTCTATTATGCATCAAACTTTACACCCCTGAGAAGTGTGATGTGTGGAACAGCTGGTTTTTGAAAATAGGCTTTTTCAAAAATCAGGCAGATGGAGATATAGTCTGATATGTGCAACAGATGTAGCATTTCAGTGTTACCATGCACTTTCTTGCATGACTGGAAGCTACAAGTGGATAGACATCTTGGAGGCTGTGGTGATGAACAAGATTAACTTCCCTACAGGTCTCCAACAGAAATGATCGGGAGTGCTCCTGGAACCAAGCATTGAGTTTCTCAACAATGAAGTACAGACTGCTTTCCAAGATCATCATCTGTATGATCTCTACAAAGTCTGGGAGTCCTCCTGTAGAACTGTATGGCAAAATCATTCCAGCTGAATACCTTGTTCCATGGTATGTCCCAGCTGAGGGAACAGCTTCTTAATGGACTCCTGGATTTCAACATGCAGTACTTCCAAAGGCAAAGATGACACTTTACTGATAATCAGGACAGGCTTAGCCATATTTCTCTGCCAATTGTGAGCCATCATTAGCTGATGCTTTGTTGAAAGTGAGAGCAAGACATTCTTGAAATTGCTTGAATACCTCACAGCACATTTAAAGAACCTATGTTTGGCCTCAAAGAGCATAGTCCTCAATCCAACTAGAGGACCAAAGGCTTCTATAAGTGCAAGATAGTCTTCCAAAAAATGGTGTTTGGGTGTTAGACTCAGGTGAGGGAAAACTTCTTGTAGTCTATGGCGATGCTCAGTGTGCCAAATCTGAAGAAACAATGCCTTCAAAAAGGTCATGGAGAAAGTCAAGAAGGGGACCTCTAACAAAACTGAAGTGACTCAGCTTCCTAGTCAATGGGCACCCTTTCTTGACCCCATAGCAATGTGGCAAGGTGTGGTCGTCATCTACAATTTTGATGCAAATTATGGGTTTCCACTGTTAGAAGTACAAATTATCCACACCATACCTCCTTTTGAGAGTATTCAAGCCGATTTCCTAAACAGAACCTGCAAATGTAGGGACCTGTAAAGTTTTCAACCAGTCCACCAAGAGAGTGTGCACCAAGATTGTCTGCTGCCACACAGTATACTGTCCTTTTAATGTTCTTTCCCGCACAGACAACAAAGACTCCAGCTGAGACGGATCTTTCAAGAGCGCTAAAACAACATCATAGCCAAATCTTGTAACGTCAACAGCTTTGCAGAGAATGGCAAAGTATATGCAGAAAGTGTATTGCGCAATCCAGGTGGTACATTTGTCAGGACTCAATAGACTGCAGTGATCTTATGTTTTTTACATTAAGTTCCTAATGGGTTACAAACCTCAAAATCTTCAACATAGAGGATTAATGCTACTCGTGGTTCATCTACTGAGAAAAATTGAATATATTTATACTAAGGAGATGAGCTTGGTTGAGCTGCAAAGTCTGACGAAGGGGTTTACCAGAAACATTGTGCACACTTTCCAATTTCAAGTGAAGTGAGTCAATTCTTTGGTGAATTTCATTGGATATATCCACTGGAGGATTTACACTGGTAGTTTCATTATCACTATCACTTGCTAAATGGTCAGCTTCATCTGGTAAAGTTTGATGTTCACCAATAACATCAAGCTTAAAGTCGTCAAGTGAATGAGGGTTGTGTTTTCTACTTTTGTGTGTAATAAATGTTCCATATATATTGGTCTTAAATGTACATCTAACAAAAACACTGACACGGTTTCATGACTCCTTAGGAGATTGCCACGGTGTTAATATTCTTTTTCAGTGGGATATTTAGTCAATAACACACGTGAACGAGAGGACTATTCCTGGCCCCTTATCTTCATCTTCTGCATGATGTCTTGATAAATGTGTACGGAGAGCATTAGGTGTTTTAAACGAGCTGGGGCAGTTGTAATCGAGACAAGGTACTCAATTTCCAACCTTGAAAGTCCTGTGCTGTAGTCTGTAATTCTGCAGATGATCATCCCTTTTTGTGGCTCTGAATCTAAAGGTTTTACATTGCCATCTCATTTTGGGGTGCCTGAGAAAAAACACAGAATGTTATGAGACAAGAGCCCTCCAGCTACACATTGCTTATTTGCACATGAAAATCACCCCTCTGTCAGTGACGTGTGTAGGCTGTATTACCAATGCTGTAGAAACCACTTTCCCCCTTTGTGTGTACAATAGTACACCTGTAAATGTGAAAAGCAAAGACTGCAGAAATTTTCTTTGAAATGTTTGTATTGCAGTAAATTAGATTTCTTCAGGAACCCAGTTTTTGTCTTTGAGCAACTTAAGTTCATTAACGTCAAAAACAACAAAAGTGCAGAGGGCATGCATACCTTACAGAGCAAGTCCCAACACCTACAGGAAGTAAAGTCAATAGAGGTGGTGCAAGTGCAGTTCGTAAAATGATACGTTGCTACATCTCCCATGATGACCCCCTTTGTGGAAAGGTCTCTAACCATAACATGAAACTCAATATAGTTTGTTTCCGAAGATCATACTGATAACACATGAACAACGCTTAAGAAACTCCTGAAACATTATATCAGAATCTATAGTCGAAATCCTTCAAATAGGTTAGTACTGTATTTTTCGGACCATAAGCCGCGCTGGATTGTAAGACGCATTAACCACAGTATGTAACACTCCGCGGGGCTCCTGACTACAGTGGCCATAATGCTCCAACAATCCATCAAGCAGCGCAACTTCGTAACTTACCAAAGTCGTATTAAAACATTTTGACAGCTTTTTGAGTGCTGTGTACCACATAAAATCTGTTCGAGGTCAGTAAGCACAACCAGAATTCATGCATAAGATGCACCAGATTACAAGGCGCACTGTCGATTTTTGAGAAAATTTAAGGATTTTAAGTGTCCCTTTTAGTCTGACAAATACAGTACATGTATAACAAGTAATGATAATAGTAGTAATGATAATGATAATAATGATAAATACATATTATTATATTGGTAATATTGGTTTGTGGTGTAAGGCAGATATCTGGACTTGGACTTGGAATTGAACAAAACCCAAGAAAAAAGTGAATGGATTTATTCTGCAGTGTCTCACCTGTGGGATTAGAGTTATCATCCATATCTTGATCAATTCTTGCTGTTTTTGTTACAACAGTCCATTTCATGAAGGGCATGTTTAGCAATGTACTTATTAGAATAAAATTGTTCTCTTTGTAGTTTGTACAAATTTTATCCTGGCATACCTCATAAGGTGTTAGGTGTTATATTAATCCCCGCCCCGTCTCCTTCTTCTTCTTCTTCTTCTTCCACTACATGAACAGTACATTGCCACTTCCGCACATGACCCTGAAATTGTCCTCGTTTTTTGCCAGGAAACATGCTGTATCCGACGTCTGCCAGCCTGAGCATTTGCATTATTCAAAACATTTTATGCAAGATATTCAGCAGGTGGGAAGCCCCCCCACAACTTGCCATCCTCACCCAGAGGAATTCCTGAATAGACAAGCATCTTAAGACTTCAGAATGTGTCTGTGCGCATGTCTGTGCCTGTTGGAGGGGAAGTATATGTAAAAGTGCATGTAATTGTGTGTGTGTGTGTGTGTGTGTGTGTGTGTGTGTGTGTGTGTGTGTGTGTGTGTGTGATGAAAGTTCCATGGGCGGAATGCAAAAGGGCACTCTAGGGCACTTTGGGGCACTCTGTACCCATTAGTCAGGGCAGGCAGGCAGGGACATGGCATCAGTGGAGCACAAGATCAAGGGGACAATGGATGGGGAGGGGACAGATGGGAAAGGAGATGGAGGGAGGCCAAAAATAGGTTTAGAGTTTTAATGTACTGATGAAATATTTGGCCATTTGCGAAGAACAGAAAGCATACACATGATGATTGAAAAGTGAGTAAACATCATTGAGAGGTTTGTCTTTTTCTTCCATACAGAATGTGTCTAGAATCTCACAGTTGGCCTCATGACCCTCATGTAACAGAAACTTTCCATCTTACATAGTATTTGCAGTGCCAAATATTTCAGAGAATGCTGCACACTAGCAGTTGTCCACACGGGCACCCAGATATTCTGAGGTCCTTTGTTTGATGGTCTTTCAGAGAACCTCCCTGGGATCTCCCCAAGGGGCAAAATCCTATTGATAGAAAACATTTTAGTCAATGTTGGAAACCGTGACAAATCAATAGTTTGAAAATAAGTTTATTCCTAATTTATCGGTGCTCAGGAAGCTTTCCTAAAGGAAAGAGAGAGAAATATCTATGTATTATCTATGTGTTTTGTCACTCTGCAACCTTTTTCTGGTGTGCGTTATAAAAGACTGTGTGACACAGTAACTTTGGGGAGTAGACCAGGCATGGCATGGAGACTGTAGAGGAAACTATTGAGCCTCTCTGAAAAAAATGGAGCAATGTGAATATAGAGAAGTGAAGTGTAAGTGTTTGAGTGGTGTGTTTTTATTGTGGTGGGGCTGGGTGCAGGCGTTTGCAGGATTGTGTGCATTTGTGTGGGGCTGAACACAGAATCAAAAATCATTACATGCAGTTGAGTATACGCTGAACAGAATAGATGTGTCACTTTGGGAAACTGTGTTTTTATTTACTGTCCCAGGTCGCTTCATGTGCAACAGACATGATACCATTCATCAACAAGACACGTACTGTGAGTCTGTGGTTATTACTTAGTCTCATAGAAGGATTCTAGGCTGGAATACCACTCTGTATTTTTGGGACCTCACCCTCACAAAAAAAAAATTATATATATATATATATATATATATATACATGCTCTGCTGTGCTTGAGAAGGATTGCTTTTGAGCAAAGCAATGACCTCATCACTGGTGCCTGTGTCTGCTTACAGCTGCCACATTGAAAGAAAGTAGAGGATATAAGGACGCCAATAGGACAGCTTGAATTACAACTTGACTACCAGTACTCTTAACCATCTCTGTCTTATTTTCACACATTTGGTTTGCCATTTCTGTTGGCTATGAAAAATAATGTTCTCACTAGTTAAACTGTTGATAGCTACTGCAGTTCAGTAGTAAGATAAACACCTCAGGTAACCACACAAGTTGAGTTTACTTCCTAATACAGATACTAATTTGGAAGATGTAAAGGAGCAGTCCAGTATTCCTAGAATCACATTTTTATACAATTCTCCTGTGCACAATTCATATCCATTCAGTGTCACTGCAGGAAGGAAATCAAAAGTGCCAGAATTGTATCAGCTAAGTTAAAGCGTTTCACAATGAGCACTAACAGATATTTCAGCAGCTTTTGGTTTCCTAAAAATATAACTTTTTTATATCAAAGCGAGCAATTATTATTACATCTGTTGTGGTGTTGGTCTGGATTGGTAAAGGGTGTGTGAAAAGCAGGTATGTTGACTCAGTGCACCACATTCTTGGCATGTTATATATTAAAATAGGCTGTTGTGAAAATTATTGGCAACATTAACTATTTCTCTCTGTATTTTGTTGTATTTATTAGTCCACTGTATTGGACCCTTCTTTTAATTAAAAAAATAAAAGCATATCTCACATATTTAAACATGAAATCAGTTCACGTGACATGAACGTGAATTCACTTTACACTTTGTAGGAAGCAGTTTGGTTTTGTTTTGTTCTCTTTGTTTATGATTCACTGTGTTGGACTCGTGTAATCTTTCACTCTCTTATGCCTTCTCTTAACTAAAATGAACATAATCCAACCCAGTCCAGACCAATCATTCAGAAAAGAAAGAGACAAAATTTTGACTTTGATAAATAAACAAAGTCCCAAGTTCCCATTTGGCAGTTCAACCATTCGTTTGCATGCCTGCCACCGCACTCCGTGTGACCAGATCGGCAATTGATTTGTAGGTCAAGCTGCCCCTGTAGAGCAGGCTCATTGATCAAGAACATGGATTGGTGGTAACCACAGGGTGGAACACAGATGCTGCCCAGTACATCCAATTAAAGAAGTCCCGTCAGAGAGAGAAGACATCATTTTGTCTTGCTCCACTCAGCTGCAAAGGGCTTTGCCTCTTGTTAGCTGGCATGGTATAATTTTGATGTCATTGTTGTCAGATCAGTTAAGAAGATACAGAGCCACAAAAAAATGACAGCATAATGAGGTCCTTAGTTCACTTCCTGATGCCATTTGGGGTCAAGTTTACTTTAAACATATTCCTGCTCATTTTTAAAGTGATAGAACAGTCTAGGCTGGGTTACAACAGCTTTCATTTGGTGTCTGTAGTCTTGATGTGTTTCCATTTATACATTAGTTCATTTTGTAGAAGTGGAATGTTGTCCCTGTCAGTTTGTTTCTCTCTGTCTGTCTCCACAGTCTGTCTTACTCTCATCACTCTCTCTATGTCCTATCTGTCTTATGTCTTTTCGTCTTTCTGCCTCTCTCTGCGTCAGACAGGAAGAGTGCAGTGATAGAGGGCTCTTATGAATAATGTAGTGTTGTTATCACTCTGCTCTGGTTCCGTTTACAATGAAATGGTCTTAAATCATCAAACATTTAGCAGGGCATCTCTCTCTATTAAAGGAAAGAGCTACTGAAAAGGCCCATAGGCCTGCAGCTTCAACCTTACCAGGGTAAAATTTGAGATGTGAAAATGTGTGACATTACTAAAAAGATCCTGACAGGTGAAGAAAGTTGGCAGCAGATGATCAGATTAGATTTGAAACCAACCTCTAGGTTATTCAAACTTCTTTGGAAGATAAATCCTGCAAAAAAAGGCAGTAAGTGATCCTTGAGTTCAAATTATTTTGTCAATGGATAAATTTGTAATGAAACAGTTTAAGAAAAGTTTACTTAAAATGTCCCTAGATTTATTTAGTACAGAAACAGTGAACATTTGTATTAGTTTGACCAATACAAAATCTGATCTAATAAATATTGCAACAAATGATAAAATAAAATATTATATGTACGTATATATATGTATATATATCCAACATACCAACTATCTTTGAAAGAATCACTGTAGCACAGCTTATTTTACATATTAAAACCAAATGAAAACACGTATTAATGTTCCTCACCCTTATTCACCTTGACTGAATGGCTGTAATAGTTTCTTCCTTTGCTCTCTTGTTCTACTGTATCAGCACTGCTTCAGTTGTCCACTATTGATAAAGCCCCCGTTCAGGGCATTCTCATTCGACTGAGTTGGCCATAGCTTAACTCTCTAGCCAGGTTAGAATAATTTAGGCTAATGGTTTTCAGTGGCGATGATCAATAGTCAGTACACTATGTATGTACGAATGTGTGTGCAGCAGGTCGGTTGATGCTATCTGGAGAGCAATTCTATGATCTAATACCCCTGAGGCTTTTTTACTTTTTAAAGCACAGAGAGAAAACAGACAGAAATTTTATAATGCAAATGTAAACATATATGGTAGCATTTCAATTTACCTGAGTACACTCAAATAGATCGAAACAGAATGAGGCCTGATGAGCCCACACTCCAATAACAGAGATTAGAGTGTGGGCTCATCAGGCCTGATGATATCTGGTTGAGTCCCAAAGAGAAGCTGTAGATTGCTAATAGAACTCCTGTTATCTCTTATCATGATACACTTAGGGCCCTGCCGATTCTCACTGCCTCCTCATAATTAGATCAGAAGCATATAATAGTGTGCATATCTGTCTGTGTGTGTGCTTTGTGAAAACTTTTGGAACAAGTTGTTGGGTCCACTCTATAATTCAATATTTATTTTATTCAAAGTGAAAGGTTTGGATGAATCTTTACACATGTAATTAAAAGTTATTAAAAACACATGAGCCACACTGTTGACACTGGGTGGCACCACAGTCATACACCCTTCTGCACCAAATACTCACTAGAGCACCAAATGTCATCACTGCGCCAGACAACAGCACAACTCCCTCATTTTGAGCAGCCAGCTGTGCAGTATTTGTTAATAAGAATGGATACACGAAAATCCTGTTTTGGTGCTTTAAATCATTTGGTTGCTGTATAAGTGTACAATGCAAATTGCTTTATAAAGCATTAGAAAATCAGTTTTTTTGTTTGTTTGTTTTGTTTTGAATTTATGACTTTTATCTGGAATAACAGAAACATAATCACGTGACTTGATTTTTCAAGTACTTCAGTTTAAGTAAAAAATAATTACAAGACTAATACAAAATAGCATAAGTGTTACAGACCTTTTCTCCAGTTTTGAGTGCGTCTGCCCTGAACCTGTCCTCCACCAGGTGTGCCTCACAGTGTCAGTGGCTTTGTGCTGAGGTCTGATTGAATCGGGCACACAGACAGATTTACATATGTTTGCCATTGTTACGGGGCTTAGTGAATATCATGTAGCAAGCGTAGGGGGAACTGGCAGCCAGCGGACCTGCAACACACTCTGAATCCTAAACAGTTCCTCCTCTCCACCAGCCTTGCTACTCTGCTTCTTCATGACATGATTTCTTGCTCACTCTCTCGCTCTCTCTCTCTCTCTCTTGCTTTCTTGTTCTATAGCTATCATTGCGCATACACACACACACACACACAGGGTTGGGGCATGGAGTGTCCCTGCTTGGCCGGTGAGGGACTGGGAGTGTCGGCCAATCTCTGCTCAGTCGAGTGTTAAATTAGATTCCGTTGCCTCTCTGTCAGAGTTGGGTGTGCGTGTATACGTGTTTGTGTGTGAGTGTGTCTCACACATAGTGCATAACTCACTCACAGGGACTGGGTCACTGTCACACACACTGATATTCATAGCAGGAGACTGTTGTCAGGGTAAAGTCAGTGATTCTGCGGAACCGCGGCTGCCCTCATGTTGATGATGATGATGATGATGCAGAGTTTTGGCAGTGTGTGTTGGCTAACATTTCATTCGTCAGGAAAAATATATATTGTGTTTGTTTCCTCCTTGGAGACCTTTGCTGCTCCTTTTCACAAATTTTCCATCTTTCTGTTTCTTCTCTTCCCTTCTTCTGTGTAGACAGCTTGCTCATTTCTGCATACTGTAATTAAAGCAAATGGAGAATTAGCATCATTTTAGCAGGGGAGGGTTTAACTTCATGACTGTATTATGCTGTGAACAGATGGAGGCTATTTTACACTGCATAATATATTATAATAATATATTTCCAATGTATTGTTATTATTTAATGATTATATGACCTGGGGGGTGTGCTTAGCCTGTTAATAAATGAGTGCTCTGTGTTTCTCTGAGTCTGTGTGTGTGTGTGTGTGTGTGTGTGTGTGTGTGTGTGTGTGTGTGTGTGTGTGTGTGTGTGTGTGTGTGTG
>JBAJHX010000024.1:9794365-9806714 GCA_037176925.1 Amniataba percoides | reverse complement strand
CCAAATTGTGAAATAGCTACGTTTTGCACTGTGGACCAACGTGCCTATTTCACGTTTTGCTATGAGACTGGGTTGGCACTGTCACCTCACAGCAATCGGGTACCAGGGTCAATCCCTGGTTGACATGAGTGTGCATGTTCTTCCAGTGCTGGTTCTCTCTGGGGTACTCCAGCTTCCTCCCAAAATCCAATGACATGCATGCATCTATGTCAGTCCTGTGACTGACTGGCTTCTAATCCAGGGTGTGCCCCAGCTTTTGCCCAATGACAGCTGAGATCCAGCACACCCTGCAACCCTGTGTGTCAGCATAAGCAGGTACAGAAAATGGATGGATGAATTATCTTTCTTGTCAAACATAATTGTTGCCTATTGCAGTTGTGTCACGCAGCATAGTTGCAATGGACCAGGCTAGATTGTACTGATTGTAATTTGTATTACAAATTTTAACATCAACGTGTATTTCAAAGCAACAAAGTGTTATGCAACTTACACACAGAAGAAAGGTCTAAATCAGATAGTGATTTATTGTCGACTTCAACATTTCGCACCCGCATCCTATTGCTTTCATTTTTCCTACACTTCTTATCAAAGAGACTACACAATTCACTCAGTTAATCTGTTAAATTGGGTTCGTGCTTTACAAAGCACAACTCAGACTTTATGAAATTATGTACATGCATGTGCTCATTGCTCAGTGTTTCAGGATGTCCTACAGTATTGTAACATTACCAAAAAAACACAACACACAGTTGTTGTGCAAGTCTGTAATCTTGTATTTTGTTGTATCTTGTATTAAAAATGTGATGTCAGTTGGTGTGGCTGTGTTGTCCCCTTTGGATCATTATGCTTATGTTTGATTACATGCTGATCCTATTTTTTGACCAGCAATGGCTGTAGATAATACTGTTATCCAAGCCAATAGAAATACATGGACAGATACAAGCAAAACTATGAAAACAAGACCAATTTGCAACAGCCTGGAGGATCTAAGAGGGAAAGAATTAAATCAACTCTTAAGATATCAGTTACACCTTTTACACTTCAAATATTGCCTCCTGAAAACAAATGATTTGTGAGAGTAGAAAGTAGAAAGATTACGCAAATTTACACAACCTGAGCAAGGAGGAAAGACATTAAAAATAAAATAACTACAAGCTGAGACTGCTATAGAGATTGAAAAGAGCTGTTAAATATATGTGTGTACTTGTACTGGATGAGTGTTAATTTCAGCTGATAGAACATCACAAAGTGTTTAAAAAAACATTACTCGTATCCAAATCTAACAAGCACAACCAAGTCCCGTTTCATTATTGATGACTTGAGTCATTTTCTTCTAGAGGTTTATATTTCTCTTCATTTATATATGAAGTGATCCTAAAGAAACCCTAAATTGAACATAAGGCTTCTCTGCCTGGGGAGTCGACAGTGACTCTGCCAGGAACTATGTGGCTACAGTCAGTGAGCCATTGGGAAACTGCTTTGTTATGCTCAACACCATCAATCTCCATGCATAAGAACAGCCATCTTCAATACCTCTATTGGAAACAGCTAAGGTCAAAGCCCCATCCCACCTCAAACAGTTGCTATGATTGATTTTTAATTTTTTCAAGCCATTTCCCATCAAGTTTTGGAGCAGTGCAGAAGAAAAGCAGCATGCTAATATGTCAGATGGATTCATCATCATTGGTTGGAGGAAATGATTATCTGACAGGCATGTAAATTAGAAGGAGAACTCAGATGGGTAAAGGACCACAGTTCTCACTATAACAGAGAAGAGAAAAGTCACGGTCTTTGAAGGAAGTAGGGAATAAGTGAGAAAAGTTGAGAGTCGAGCAAAAATGCCAACTTTAATTAGAAACATAGATTTCAAAATGGAGGTTGTAACCAAAGGAGAGAGTTAATTGATCCTTTTTATCTCTGTCAAGGATAACATTGGCATTACCTGTCTTTGATCCACATGTTTGTCACTTCCTGTGTGTTTCAGTGCAGACCCCTGTTCTACAGATGAAGCCAATATTCTTTGCTTGCCATGTATAAAGGATGCACTCTCTCTCACATACATGCAAGGCCACTTGTTGTATTCTATTTGATTTGATATCTCTTTTGGTGTTTACTAAAGCAGAGACAAGATATTTTCCTGTGTCATCTCCTAGGCTTATTGCTGTTTGGATTTCTGAAACAAATCATGGCTTTTACTTTAATGCAATGTGTCGATTTTCACTGCTGATCATGTCTACTCCATACCCCTATATAAAGACCTGGGTGCACTCTCAGAATTAGCCATAAATGGCTGTAGAAAAAGCCCTAAACAAATGTTTGTATACATTTCTGTCAGTGAACACTGATGATACAGCATGGTTCTCAACATTATGAAACAAAGATAGTGGTCAGTTACGGTGATCAACCATTTATATGGATAACGCTTAAGACAGACTATACAGAAGCTGTTTAAATTATTTATTACACATTACAAGTAAGACTACAGTCATGTGGTGAATCCACGTGATCTACAGTTTTCAACAGGCATGTCCAGACAACCACCAATAACTGCATCCAGGAGAGATACCTGATCATGTGGGTGGTGGCAATAAACTTTACATCTACATGAGGAAGAAATCACCTCTATGGGGTCAATCAATGGAGAGTAAGATGGAAGGAAAAGTGACACCATCTTGGGATGGTTGAGATGGTTGAGTGGATTTCACTTCAGCCAAGGATTCCTCCTTCTTCAAGATTGTGCCAAGGATGGCTGCTGTGTATAGAGCTCCACCCTCAACTTTGATGGGTTTTTTAAAATATTTTGTGATTCATTTCTTACTTTAAACTATACAACCTGATAAAGAGAGCCCTATCATACAATATGATAGAGAAAAACTTCTACAGATCAGGTCAGTGGTGGACACCATCACCGCCGGCCTATTTGTTGTTGAACCTAAACAGTAAAAGCGGTGGAGGAAAAGAGGGAGAGAACAGAGAGTCCTAGTCTGGCTGAGGAAACCGGTGAAAACCGGCTTCCTCTGCTGAGTATTCCTCTGACTAACGTCCAGTCCCCGGATAACAAGCTGGGTGAACTCCTGAGCAGGATGGCATTTCAGAGGGATATTAAGAAGTGCTGGTGCTAGACTCAGTTCACAATTGGTTCAACTTGCAAATCTTCCAAGAACTCATTTGCATTTCCACCAGTTTTACGCGCTAGAGAGCCACGTCATTGCGCCATTCTGTATGTCTTCAGTTTCCCAGCAACAATAGTACCAACTCCAGGCAAAAGATAACAAAAATGGCAAGCGCCATATCTCTTCAGATGTCGTTTGAGAATCTACACTGGCATCCAAACAAGACTGTTCCAATACATTGTTGCTGCTCGGCATGATTGCTATATGCAGCAATGACATTCAAGAAGAACACGCTAGCCAGATACCTAGCAATGACTACACATCAGTCACATTGCAATTAAATAAATTTAATAAACAACTGACACACCAATGGTAAGGCAGAGGTCACCCGTTGTTTGGGCTTACATGCGAACTTATCACTGGTGGGACACAATTGTTCCGGATTTCAGCCCGCAACAGTTTGTGCAGAACTTCCATGTTTCCCGGGAGTCATTTGACTTCATCTGCGGTCAGGTCGGCCATGTCGGGTCAGCCATGTTGGGTCGGCCATCTGGAAGCTAGCCACAGGCAGTGAGTACAGGACCATCAGCCATCTTTTTGAGGAAGGCTTGAGCACTGTGTTTAATTGTGTCAGGACTTCTGCAACACAGTGACCATGGTGCTGCTTGGTTCCCACATCTCATTTCCTGACACTAACAAACTGGTTGGAAGGGAATGATTTTCGAAAAAAATCATTGGAGAATAGATATAGGAATAATCCATAAAACACCAGAGCAGTATGCCCAAGACTGCTACAACTGGAAAGGATGGCATTTAATTGTTCTACAAGCGGTTGTAAATGACAAAGGTCTCTTCTGGGATGTACGTGTTGACTATCCAGGGAGTGTGCACGATGCAAGAATACTGTGCCAGTCACAGCTGTGGGAAGCCCTAAGTGATGGGGAAGAACTTGGGCAAAACAAAGTGACTATCTCTGGCTGTGACGTTGAACATTACCTGATTGGTGACCCAGCCTACCCCATGCAGAATTGGCTCATGAAACCCTTCTCTGACACTGGCAGACTGACCCTGAACAAGTATACAATTGCAAACTGAGCAGAGCAGTCAGTTGTGGAGATGTCCTGAATGAAATGACTGCAAGCTGGAGCTCAGCAAGAAAATGGCACTGGCATACTGTGTGCTTCATAACGTGAGGAATATGGTGACAATTTCACTGAGAAGCACACAGGAACATCAGCTAGAAATTGCCTAATTCATTGTCAGTAAGGCGAAGCATAAAAAATCAAATTTATGAGGAGCTGCTGAACTTTGAATGGAATCGTCCACCATACTCTCAAGCATCACTGTCGCTGAGTTAAGGGCCCCAGTCAGCTGGCATGCCAGTCTGTCGCAGAGGAGCGAGTCCTGAAATGTGGATTTATCCTCGGCCGACCAGCACCACTTCTCCCCAGCTCCCTTTTCTGGTCCCTGTATTCCTTTTTTAGCTTTTTGTGCTTGTTGATCTGCTCGATGTTGCAGTTGTATCCCACTGTCACCATCTCCCGCTGTAGCTCTGCGAACACTGGCTTTTTCCTCAATGCTTCCTGGGACTTCTTCTGGATTTCTGTGAAAGACCATAGTGCAAGTCTACTCCACAGACCATTGCTTCAAGTCCACTCTACTTGTTTCTTCACGTATCTCCTCTTCCTTCTCGTGTGATCATCTGCTGGTTTTTAAAAAATGGCAGCCTCAAAGTTTTGGTTGGTTTTACTGGTCACAGTAATCCTGCCTTAGTTCTAGACCAGTTGGTACCAGTTTTCCTGAAGTTTACCAGAAGAACTGGTTCCAGATTAGGCACAGGCTCCGACCATCCCTGGAACTGTGTTAGTAAGGGGTAAAGGAGACCATCATTGTCCCTGTCCCCAAGAAACCCAAAATCCTCTGACTGAATGACTACTGCCCAATAGCACTCACCTCCACCAACATGAAGTGCTTTGAGCGGTTAGTCACCTCCCTCCCTCCTGGACTCACTGGACCAGCTTCAGTTTGCTTACAGCCCTAATAGGTCAGCTGATGATGCCATCTCCCCCACCCTCCACACTGCCCTCTCCCATCTCAATCTTGACCTCAGCCCTCTGCTGTACTTCCTGTTCACGCATGACTGCATGGCCACCCATAGCTCCAACACCATTGTCAAATTTGCTGACGACACGACCGTCATCGGCCTGATCACCATGAAACGGCCTACACAGAGGTCAGAGCCCTGACATCTTAGTGTAAGAACAACAACCTCCAGCACAATGTCAGCAAAACAAAGGACCTGACCGTGGACTTAAGGAGGAGGCAGAGAGAGGAACATACCCCCTCTCCATGGTGAAGAGAGTCAGCAGCTTCAGGTTCCTTGGAGTTCACATCAGCGAGGACCTGACCTGGACTCATCACACTGACGCCATCATAAGTCAGCCAAACAGCTGCTCTTCTTCCTCCACAGGCTGCTGAGGCTTAACATGGACTCAAGGATATACTCTGGAGCTTCTACATGTGTACCGCTGAGTGTCCTGACTGGCTGCAACACTACCAGCAGCTGCACTGCCCTCAACCATAAGGCTCTGCAGAGGGCGGTGAAAGCTGCTCAGCACATCACCAGGACAGAGCTGCCATCCATGGAGGACCTCTACACTAGTTTATTATTTATCTTAAATTTTACATTTTTATTTTTTAATCTATTTATTCTATCTTGTTACTATTTTTTAGCATTGTTTGGGGAGCCTGGGATTAAAGAATGTCATTACTAATTGCTCATGTAAATTGTTGTGTAATGACAATAAATTCTTGAAATCTTACTTAGAACCCTTTCTCACTCAGAACCTGGAAGCACATTGAAGCACAGCCTCAACCTGACACTGAAAATACAGGTGGTTGGTTTTGAGTGATAATTCTCATGTCACATTTAAGTTGGCAAGCTGTTTCACAATTCAGACGACTAAACCAGTCACTAAGAACTCAACACTTAAACAGTGCATTTTCATTTTCTCCTTCCCTCTGTTCCTATTCTTACTCTATTTCTCCATACAGGGCAACCAAGAGGCCCCTGCTCCTCCTGAAGCCATGGCCCAACCCTTCCCACCGACCCAGTACCCTCCTCCTCCACAGAATGGGATCCCAGCTGAGTACGCCACACCTCACACTCATCCATCGGCCGACTACACTGGACCAAGCACAGTGGCTGAGCACACCTTGACGCTGTACACACCGACACACGCACAGAGCGAACAGCCAGGAAATGACAGCAACACTCCCACCCTCACAGCCAACACAATAACGGTGAGTCAACAGTTGCAGTAACCATGTTTATGAACCATGCGGAATGCAGCGCTTTGCTCTAATAATTCACTAGGAAACTAGCATCAGTGAGGGTTAAAAGATGAAGGGATAACTAACTGGTGGTCTAATACTTAATGTAGGAAAACAGCTTCTGATCATTTGACAGAAACATCCCTTTTATGAATAAAAAATAGGCCATCAGCTATTTATTAAATGGCAATTAAATGAGAAATTAATTACAGGGCTAAGTGGAACAGACACATGTATAATATACTGTATCTCACTATACTGTGTAAGCATGCATAGTGGGATGTTTCTTTATGCCACACCTGGAATGTGCCATCATGGCTATCAAGTTGGAAATGGGATTTAAAAAAACAGGTTAATTCATCAGTCCACTGGTAAAATCTTTATGTTTTGTGTTTTTTGTTTGTTTGCTTTGGTTGTTTTTTTATGGAAATGTGGGCAGGCTGCATAATTGTGTTATGTGCAGCAGCACACTGGTTGCCTCTCAAACAGTGAGTAAGTGTTACATCATGCTTTCATAGTGCATGGATGGTTGATTTCTTTAAGTCCTGCAGGTCTACAATTAGACCCTCCCATCTGGCAACCTGCCATCAAGCATGTCTGTTTATACTTAATTGTTTATAGTTCATTCATTTTTAATAACACCAGTAGGATGTGGTTTCTCCTTTGACTAGATCTGAAAACATATACATATTTAAAACATATTTAATCTCTCAAGTGTGTAGTTGCACTAGTATGTTTTATGTAAGATTAACTGTTGTGCTGAGCTATATGCTGATTATGTGAAATGTGAGTTAGCAATTGGAAAAAGCATAACCTAGCATAACCTAGCATAATCACTACACGTCCCTGTAAGATTTAATGAGCAGAAATTAAATTAAATTTACAGCAATAATAGCATCCATCTCCAACTGCACCTCATTCAGTAATTGGTGAGGTAGACATTTAATCCCAGCAATCTCCTCTAATTGACCATTTTTAAGTTATCAAAACTCAAAGTAAAATGAACAATTTGATTTAGGTGGTTTGTTGGCAGCACTAAAAAATGGCAAAAAAACACTAATAGCATGTGTGCACCGTGTGTACAGAGAATTGCATGACACAGGAGAATATTGTTTGAACAATTCATTATTTGTTTTCCAGTCCAGAAAAGGAAAAGTGACCCCAAGATCTTGACTGAATCACAATGATGCAGTTGGCCTCTAAATACTGTCTTTCTTTAGGCCTTCTGCAGTCTACCTAGTGGTTAGATTTAATAAGATTAATTTGTCAATCTGGATTTGTCAGGCAATAGTTTGTCCTAGGTATTCTAAGAATACCTTTGCTAAAATGATCCACCTGCACCTTTTTCCAGCTTGTTTTTATGATACCACTTTTTTACTGTATTACTGTATGCTTAAATAGTGACCTATTTTTATTTAAATCTGCACAGACACTGATGCTACACTTTCAATTTAATTTACCAAGGTTTTCTTATATTCTCAGCTATTGCTCAGAGGTGGCTTCGTCTCTTTCTCCCCTATCATGTCTACAGTTGATTGACACAAACGCTTTAGTTTGTGTTAAAGTGGCCTTGTGATAAAACCAAACCTGCAAGCTAAAAGTGATTTTAGAATGTAATGTAAAATCAAACATTTAAATCACTGCCTTATATTTTAATTAATGTATATTTTACAAACCAATACATGGTGCACTATTCTCCTTTGAAAGTTTTAAGGGTGGAGATAGTTGAGAAAGAGAGTTTACCTGCTGCATTCAGCACAGTCCAAATGCTTTTGTAGTGGTCAGTGACATGCTGGGAGGCATGCAGGGAACTGTGAGTGAAACCTGTTTATTGACTCTAGGACTGTCTTTCTGAAATTTCTTCACACCGTATGAAACTTACCCTCAGCTCTGAAAGCTATCAAATCGAAGATAATGCAAGAAAATAAAAAAGTATCCCGATTTTAACTGTACATTTACACACACAGACATATCCAAATGCAAACATTGCATAGATATATGGGATAGATTGGTGACAAATAAATCATTTTTCAACTGCATTTGAGAACAGAACTGCAAACACACACGCAGTAAATACAGGCACTGCTAAGGATGTCCATACTGTACTTAACTGTTCCACTACTCGTCTCTTGCTGGGGAGCTTTCAAGCTGTCTGAGCCAATAAGACTGGGGCAGGCTGGGAAATACGGGAGTGTATAGCTAGTGATGACAGAGTGGGGTCCAGTGAGAGAGAAAAAGATATGGTACAGTCAGCATTACTGGGAGTGTTTTACACTCACTGTGGAGAGTTTGTCACAGGCTGTAACTGTTACTGTCAAGATACAAAGTTACTGCAGGATAAAGGAAAAAGACACCATATACATGTTCAGTATGGCCCAAAAGAAATTTACAATGTTGATTATAAAAAAAAAAAAAAAAAATACTGTTTGAGCACCACACATGGCTGGGTTGAGTCTTAACTAAAAAATAAATACAAGCCTGTCAGTGTTGCCATTTCTTAATGTATATATTGTAAAATTGCCTTCTGGTGTTAATTAAGTCAGATTCAGATTCATATTCCTTCCTGGAATTCCTTCCTCCACTGAGTCCAGGGGGCATCCCAGGAGAGAGCTGGCCCTCCTCATCAGTCTGTCCATTCTCTTGCTTTCCGTCCATGATCCTGCTGGCCCAGCAGCCAATCCCATAAAAGAAGGCTGATTCCGCCACAGAGTCATACAAGGTCCTCAGGAGTGTCGCCGCACTCCAAAAGACCTCAGCCTTTTGAGCAGGGACAGTCTGCTGTTGCACTTCTTGATAAGGTGCTGTGAGTCCAGTTCAGGACTCCCAAGTACCTGTAGGACCTCACAATGTCAATATCCGTACCCAGGATGTTCACCTGTGCTGGCGGAGAGTGGCTACGCCTGCAGAAATCCACCACCAGATCCTTGGTTTTACCAGCATTGATCTTGAGGTTGTTTCACAGGCACCAGTCCACAAAGTTCTGAGTACAAAGTCCTCTGTACTCTCTATTGTCCTCATCTGTGATGAGGCCAACAACAGCAGAGTCATCTGAGAACTTCTGGAGATGGCAGGTTGTTGTTTTGTGGCACAGGGATGATGCAGGACATCTTCCAGAACTGTGGCACTTAAGTCCTTTCCAGACACCACAGATGTTCCTGTAGCAGTCGTTCTCCTTTCAAACTCCCCAGCTCCCTCTGCACAGACTTCAGCTCCTCTTTCTTTCCAGATACAAAAACTCTTCTGTTCTCCTTCAGCAAAGCCTTAATGTCCAGGGTAATCCAGGCCTTGCTGCTGGAGAAATTCCATACAGAAACTCCGTACAGTACTGGTAGATCCATTGATGCAAGATTAGTGATTGTGGATGTCAAAGTCTTTCTCTATGCATGTGTTGTATAGATAGCTCAGTTGTCATGACAGATGTATCAAGTGTGGAACTTAAGTGATAATAGGTGGTCATATATGGGGCAAGGTGATGGCCTCTAGTGTCAGATGTGTATGCTCTCCTTGGTCTTTCTCAAGTAATTCACTGATTGAGATAGCGGTTAAAGATGACACAGTTTACTTTGTGTCTCCTTGCAAGTGGTGGTGTGTGTTTCTGTGTGTGTATTGGTCTAATCCCTGGTGAGAGAAAGCTCTGTAGACGTCAAACTGCTTGTAATCCACCTGTCTGGCAGCAGTCCCATCTGATAGCTTCCATTATAGGCACTGGGAGGTAGGCCACAGGCACACTGCTGAGATCAGCAAGTAACACACAAAAACAAAACACAGTAACAACACATCTGGGAGGTCTAACGGGGTGTATAATCAGGAAAAGGTGTTTTGAGCAATTTTGGCTGCTCGTGTGTGCGTGTGTGTGTGTGTGTGTTGCATAACTGGCATAAGCGAGGCTTCGTTGGACAGATTGGTTTTGTACAGCTTCCCTACTTACACAGACACACACACACTCACACACATACATACTGTACAGCTCAGTAGCGTTTCCGTGGTGACAGTGGAGGAAGCTTGGGCTGCTTGTGTATGATAATTTTCATGTAATTATTTCTTCTTCTTGCCTGGCTGCTCACATACCATGGATGGAAGGGGCATGGCAAACAGAGAAAGAAAGAAAGAAAGAAAGAAAGAAAGAAAGAAAGAAAGAAAGAAAGAAAGATGGGTAGAGACCAATTTTAGCTCTCTAACTGTGGCAGAAGAAGGCTTACAGCCTAAAAGCCATTCCATTTGTACTGTGCTAAGCTAAATGAAAGAAAACAGCCAGCTCGATGCACTAACAAACACAAAGGAAGGTTCCAGTGGAACGTGGATCAACAAGAGAGACCAACTCTCTTTGTGAATCATTGGCAACTTTGGGCATGATTATTTCGCATACTATGTAATGGGATCACTGTGGATAAAAGAGTCTAAGGTGAATAGTAGCTGTGTTCTCAATCATGATCAAGTCACCACTACTGCCAATGTGCATTTGAGTGAGAAACATTCAACCACTAAGCTTAAACATATATTGCATTTGTCACTAATGGGAAGTTAAAGCTAAAGATTACACTTTGCAGAATATAAACTTGTGACTATAAAGTTAAAGATGCATGCTGATTTGTACCACACTATTTACAAAGTATCATGATGTTTTCAAACTGATGGCCATAAAATAACCTACAGTGTTTACAGTGGGGAAACATACATTTCCAAAATCACCTGTTCTTCAGTATTTAGATGACCATGCTGCTGTTTAATGTGATGGTGTCCTACCTTCCATGCAGCCTTTGCTGACGATAAGTTTCCATTTATCAAATGACGGTTAATTATCTTGAACACTCTATAAACTGATGTTCTTGAAATCATGTGAATTGGAACAAATAGGTATGGATTCAATGCAAGCATCTACACATTGTAGTTATGTGTCAACCATACTTTGGTACTTTACAAACCTATGATACGACATTCAAGTACAGCTTTTTTGCACAAGAAAATACTTTAGGACACAGAATTCTTCTAGGATGACTTACTTACTTACTTATCAATGTATTTGTCTATCACAAGCAGTTTAATAAGTTTAATGTTAAATGTATCTAAATGTATCTGTTTGTTGTGAAAGTACTCTATTTGTTTTCCAGAAACATCTGGAAAACAATTTTTTTTCTTTAACATATAAAAAGTTAGGGTTAAAGTTTGTCACACACTGCCTAGTGTGAGTGTAGGAGGGCCGAAGGCTAACTGAAGAAAAATGTTGTGTGTCTTTCAAAATCCAAGAAAAATAGTAAGACAAAGTCCTTTTTGGTGCAACAAAATCAAGTGTTTATTGTCTTTTCTTTATTGAAAGACAATCCACAGAAAAAAAATATACAAAGTACTATTTACAAACTTGGCCAGGGAACCCAACAGGTCTGCATAGCTCTACAGCCCTCCTCTGATTGAGTAGGCAACGCAGCACCTCTTCATTTAAAGCCTAGGCCCCTCCCACTGGAGCCCAGTCAGGCACTATAAAATACGGTCTGCAACAGTGCTTGGGTCCTTTAACCCTGCCCATCACCAGGAAGCACTGAGGTAAGAAAAGAAACTAGTGATGGTGAGATGAAACCTGATGAGGCTCTGAACGACTTGAGCCAATTGGTTCGAGAAAGGGTTCATTTCTCGAAGCTTCATGTGTACACGAAACCACCTGCTGGCCAAGTGTATAATCACAGGCAGCCGAATCTGAACCACATAATGTGTGATGCAATGAATTTTTGTGTCTGTTATGTCTGTTGGGAATGACTATGAATTACAAAAAAATGTATGACCAAATATTTTCTGTACATAAATGATCATATATGTGTGTAATAGATTTTTATGTATTCTGTGTGTGTACATTTTCCCAAAATGGTAATATCATAATATGGCAGGTTAAGCTGTTTTTCTGAAAATGGCAT
>JBAJHX010000024.1:9767963-9788534 GCA_037176925.1 Amniataba percoides | reverse complement strand
TATTCTGTGTGTGTACATTTTCCCAAAATGGTAATATCATAATATGGCAGGTTAAGCTGTTTTTCTGAAAATGGCATTGGTGTAATCAGGCAGAGGACAGTGAAAGTGCTTGTGGACTTTGGAAAAGGGCTCCATCCCATCACCTATCCTACTCTCCTCACTCTCCTAAATCTCTCCCTAAACTCTCCGAACTATCTCCAAACTATATAAATGCTATTCATACTCTAGTATCCAAACTATATAAACTCTATCCAAACTCTCTGACCGCAGCTCTCCTTCAAAAACCTGCATTTTGAATGGAGCCTGAGGGGTCTCTATAGCTGTAATACCTCGCGGCCGAATCTGAACTGCTTCCCGAAGCAGTCACATGGTACAGCCAGCAGCGAGGCTTCGGACATCATCATTTCTGGCTCCTCCCCCAAATGAAGCAATCCTCGATACGCTCCTCCCCCTTCATTACTCAACACACGCTTCGAAGCCTCGGCACATCTCTTAACATCACTAAAAGAAACATAATTAGGCCTAAAACTCATATTTTGCAATCTTTAAACATTAAACAATCAATTTAAACCACAACCATCTGTTTGTTTGTGTGTGTGTGTGTGTGTGTGTGTAGAAGAAAGAAATAATAGTACAGGAATCCACTACTGTGTTACAGGTAGTTTAGTGTGTGCACCCACCAAACTAGCAGTAGCATGGAGGACCAAACATGGAGGTCCAGGAGGATAAAGGGGATAATACACCAGACCTGAAACACCCAACCCTGTGATCACGCTGTGTGTGTATTGTAGGCATGTGTAGATAAAGAACCAAGAGCATGAGTGAGTGTGCTTTATCATTACAAGATCTCAGTGCCTGCCATTGGCCAAGGATTAATATAAGCTTTTGGCCATTAAGTTCCCTCTCTCTCTCTCTCTCTCTCTCTCTCTCTCTCTCTCTCTTTCTGTCTTTCTCTCACACTCACACACATAGGCAGCTGATTATTCCTGCATCCCCTTCAGTAGAACTCCTTGCGTATTCAGCTTTGTGTGCGCATGTGTTTGTTTGATCTGTGATAATGCCATTATCTCACTTTCCTGTCTACATTTTTACTGTTCTCTCTCCAATCAGCACTTACCCTCTGTGCATCCCTGAACTCTCCCAAACTTGTTGTTCTCTATGCTCTCTCTCTCTCTCTCTCTCTCTCTCTCTCTCTCCCTGGCTGCTGCTATCTTCAGCACTTCTCTCTCATTGATCAGGGAGGTTTAGCTGACATCATTGTTTCATCTCCATGTCTTTCTTTTACATTCTTTCTCTTTTAATCCCTCTGTCCCCACATTGGTCTAATGCAGTTTGTATCAGCTTCTTCTGCTGTCTAACAGAAGATGGTTCCAAAGTCCAGAAAGGCTCTATTACACTACAATGAATACCAATGAAATACCCAGGTCAACCATGCAATTTTCCCATGGATCCGCTTTCCCCAAAACCAAAGCGAAAATAGAAACTAAGCCAAACACAGGCATAGCCAAAAGGACTGATGCAGCATATAATCTCAAACTCGATCAATCCTTCTACCTGCTATATACCGTATTTTCTTTACCCGCCAGAGAAGGAAGCGCAAAAATGAGACAAGTGGTAAGTCAAAGTGCAAAGAAGAAAGCGCTCATTTTTATTTAGCAAAAGCCCGTGCAAGCAGCAGGCACGACGGAGAAATTATTTTCAAACCTTCACATTAAACTGTCATCTTTACCCCTTATCATGGAAAGCACATGGAGAAGTTCATATGATGGCGGTTTTAATTTGAAGGCTGTCGATCTGGCTGTACAGGAAGGGAATAGAGCTGCTGCACATGAGCTTGGCGTGAATTAATCCATGAACTGCTGTGTTACAGGCACCGTTCAAAACTACCGTAATCACTTCAGTTATATAAATAAACAAGTAAGAAATCTTTCTGTGTACCGGTAAATCTATCTATCTATCCAATATATATCTCATTTCACAACTGAGATATCGGCGGCTTATAGCCCGGTGCGGCTTATATATGTACATTTACTTTTTTTTAAAAACTTAGTGGGTACGGCTTATATTGAGGTGCGCACTATAGTCCAGAAAATACGGTACATTTTCCCCGTGAGTCCAGACTATACTTACCTGAAGAAGAGCATATGTAGCATGTTATGTTCAGCAGGGAGAGCACATAACACAAAGGCAAGGTAACACAAGATCAAAACAGGGGTACATCATTGTTCCCTTATTAAAACATCCTCGTCTGATCTGGATAAAACAGATAACACTTCAGATGATGTTTCATTGATTCCTTGCTTCTCACATCTTTTTTGCATCTCCCCTCCTTTTGTGGAAGGGACAAACAAGTTAAAAACAAACAATCCAAACAGTAATTCAATTCAATTCAATTCAATTCAATTCAATTCAAGCCTTTATTGTCATTGCACAAAGTACAGCGAACTTATAGCAGCCTGGAAGTGGTGTTAACCCAAATTCAAATAATTAAAAAGTATGTACAAATAGTCTAACTAGTATAGAAATAATAATAAAATAAAAATAAAAAATAAATAAATAGGATTAGAGTAATAATATAATAGACTAGTGTAGTGAGACAGAGCTAATATACAGAATGGTTGTTATTGCACGCAGTTGTTGCATTATTGCACATGGAAACAGTATTTCACTGGGGAAGTGGAGTTCAATTGCATGGTGCAGTATGATGAGGTATATCTGTGGCCGGTTAGAAGTTGGGTGTGATTAGTGTATGTGTGTGTTCAGAATGGTGATGGATTGAGGAAAGCTGTTCCTGAGTCTGTTTGTCCTGGTTCTGATGGACCTGTACCGCCTGCCAGATGGCAGCAGGTCGAACAAGGGGAAGGCAGGGTGGGTGCAGTCTCTGATGATACCTGTCACTCTGTTGAGGCAGCGAGACAGGTAAATGTCTTTCAGGGAGGATAGAGGGCAGCCAATGATCCTCTGTGTGCCGTCTGTACCACCCTCTGGAGCCTCTGCCACTCTGCTTCAGTGCAGTGGGAAAACCACACTGTGATGCAATAAGCCAGGATGCTCTCAATGATTGAGCGGTAGAAGGTTACCAGCAGTTCCTGACTCACATTGTTCTTTCCGAGTACAGGCGCTGCTGTGTCTTCTTGATGACGGTCTTGGTGTTGATGGTCCAGGTGAGGTCAGCCGAGATGGTAGTGCCCAGGAAAGTGAAGCTGTGGACGCTCTCCACGCAGTCACCGTTGATGTAAAGCGGGTGTGGGTCTGCTCTGTGTTTCCATGTGTCCAGGATGATCTACTTGGTCTTAGTGGTGTTCAGGATGAGGTTGTTAGCCTTACACCACACAGACAGCTTCAGGACTTCATCTCTGTAGGCAGACTCATCATCCCCCGAGATCAGCCCCACCACAGTAGTGTCGTCGAGGCAGTCTTTAATATGGCTTAGGATCAGTTGTTCCAGGCACTTGGTGACAACAGGGGTAAGTGCAACCAGGCGGTAGTCAGTGAGGCAGGCTGTGAATGATTTTTTGGGTATGGAAATGATGGTGGATGATTTCAGACAGGCAGAGGTAGAAGCCTGTGACAGAGACAGGTTGAAAATTTTTGTGAAGACCCCGGAGAGCTGGTCAGCACAGGCCTTTAGTACCTTACCAGGAACACCATCGGGCCCAGCTGCTTTCCTGGGGTTCACCCTGCTGAACATCCGTGCCACATCCTGTGCCTGCATAGTTAGTGGTTGCATGTTTGATGCTTGTGTATGTATGATCTAAAATATTGTTCCCTCTGGTTGGACACTTTACATGTTGGTAAAAGTTAGGCAGTACAGATTTTAGATTTGCCTGATTAAAGTCGCCAGTAATTATGTGTACACCATCAGGGTAGGTCTTTTGTAGTTTGTGTATTGTGTCTGATAAGAGTGAGAGAGCTATGCTAACATTAGCATCTGCTGATATGTAAACAGCTGTGATTAGCACAGCTTTTTAGCTCTCTGGGTAGGTAGAATGGACGGCATTTAACAGAAAGGGACTCTAAGTCTGGTGAACAGTGTTTGTAAATGATTATGCTATCTTCGAACCATTCATTGTGCACATAAATGCATAAGCCACCTCCTCTGCTCTTACCCGAGCCTTCTTTGTCCCGGTCACTGCGGTGGACAGTCCGATTGGTTAGCTGGATAGCTGCGTCGGGAATCTGTGGGTGTAGCCAGGATTCGGATATTACAAGGACACAGCAGTCGCGAACATGGCAATCTCCTACCTCTTCTCTTCTCAGTCTTGCTAGAAGGCCTGAGCGACATCCCCGCTTCTGCTTCCTGTCTCTCCTCCGCCTCCGTCTCCTGCCGGCACCGATAACAATCCAGGGGGCTCCTGCTGGTCTCGCAATCTCCGTAGGGATATTCCGTGTGCGGCAAAACTCGTCTGTGACAGTTAACTGCATTGTAAAACCAATGTCCAGTAACGTCTGTCGACTGTAGTAGTTTTTAGAGTGAAAAGCACGGAAAAAAGCAGAAAAAACGTAACACCACTGTGCGGGAGCTGCGAGCCGATACATCCGTACACACTGCCATCTTGAGTCTCTAAAGGAGGCAGTCACAATAAACACATTTTACACATCAACTTACGTGTTTCGCCTCTCTATCTAACTGTCATTTTCATCCTCATCCAGGCATTAACCAGTGGACTGCCAGATATGATTCCTTGAGAGCCTAAGCATTGTTCAGGAGTGAAGAAATTAGGAAATTAACTAAACAGAGCACACAAGCACAGTATCAAGTTGCAGCACACATGTTCCCAATCATCCATTCATCCATTTTCTAACCCGGTTATCCTGAGCACACAGGGTCGCGGGGGTGCTGGAGCCTATCCCAGCTATTTTAGGGTGAGAGGCGGGGTACACCCTGGACTGGACGCCAGTCAGTCGCAGGGCTTGTTCCAAACCAGAAATGTTATATTGTGAGTTCTGTGACATGCACAGTAAGAATAAAACAGAGCTGCACTAAGACAAGGTGGATAATCCTCTATATGTCTGAGGACTGCCCGTGACTGCAGGGGTAAATCATTTTATGGGACTGATTAAACATCACTTTATACCACTATTACTCTACTAGTACTGCATTAACGGTTAGCATCAATGCTAGTGGTTAGCAGTTGTTAGCAACTCTACCACTTGGCATTAGAATAAATGCTGCCTAACATTAACTTCTGGCTCGGCTAACAACTGTATTGCATCAGTTGGCGTTATAGCGTTTGTGTGTCATGTTGGTTGTGTGTGATCTGGGCGGCACAGTGGTGTAGTGGTTTGCACTGTCGCCTCACAGGTTCTGGGTTCAAATCCAGGATGATCAGGGCCCTTTTGTGAGGGGTTTGCATTTTCTTCCTGTGTCTGCGTGGGTTCTCTCTGAGTACTCCAACTTCCTCCCACAATCCAAAGACATGCAGGTTAGATTAATTAGTGACTCTAAATTGCCTTTAGGTGTGAATGTGAGTGGTTTGTCTGCCTTTCTGTGTCAGCCCTGTTATTGACTGGCATCCAGTCAAGAGTGTACACCCCACCATTGGTTGTGTGTGATTTACCTTCAGGTGACTGCTCCTTCATCTCACGAGTAATCACTTGACTGAATTACATGCTGAGAATACTCAGCCAGTCAGAAACGTTTAGCTTTAAGGCCCACCCACAAAGTTGGTGGTAGTTTAATACTTGATGTATATTTCCATCATCATGATATCATGACAAAACAAGACATTTGGTTTTGAAAAATATCACATCTGTAACATCTTCTTAGTTAGTTGTTCTACTGTGGTTCACCTCTCAACTGTGACAAAAAATATTTTGAACAAAGTTGATGTAATAACTTGAGTTTGATGACATTTGCCTTTTGTTATTCAGTTGAAAAGTTTGATCTTTGATGAACTAATGTGGAGCTCTTAACCTGGTTTAGGGATTTATGTTAGAATAACACAGAGCATTGAGCTTGCATATATTTTTACATTTATGTAAATGCATGTACTGAAATGATAAAAGTAAAAAATGATAATCAAATGCCGAAACATATATTTAAAAATATGCCACAGAGTAGTTCCAGTTATACAGTTTTACAGTCACAACCAGTCCTTTTCATGTTTCCCTGTGCTTTTCTTCACTCCAAAACCAATGTTTTATGTGTTCTTGTACCTGGTCTCAGCTATTGTTAAAATTAGGGAATGATTGTGGTAGGCAATTTAAACACTTCAGGGTCGATGTGAATAGTAATTACTGGTCTGTGAACAGCACTATAAAATATTCCCATCCATCTTTCCGCCTTGCTATATTAAGGATACACCCTTTCCTGTATGGGCACTGAATGCTTGCAAGGATGGTAAATCTGTAAATCGTAAGTGTACCTCAGAATTCTGATTGTGAACATGAGGAGGACAGCATCTATCACATTATTAAAAGTTCAGTGAGTTGAAGCCTCAGCCTTTTGAAAGTGACTGTGAGGAGATTATCAAATTACATAGCTTTTATTATTGTGTCATTAATAGTGTGGTTTAGTACCTTTCTTCCTAAGAATTATTCAAACCATACAGGTCCTACCTAACTAGATGTTCGTGTTTCTATTACTATTGGTGGTTAGCGCTAGGTGACTCAGATTAATTAACTAATGCTTCAAATGAGATCTCTATAGTTCTATTTAAATTTGAGGCAATATTTACATTTTGTTTTTTAAATTTCTCCATGAAATTAATAAAATTAATAGCAATAACATAAATTGTGGTAAACCGTATCTATTTATATTTTCATGGCACAGGTAATACTGGGGAAATTGACTTGTACCTATAGTACAGTTAAATTAAATTGATTTATAAGATTAGAGATTCCAACAGGGGATGTGGAATCAAACAAGCAATTTCTATGCAATTTACCATTTGTACATTATTAATAAATCTTTCTTACATCTTGTCATAGTAAACATCCAAGGCCCAAATCACCTCTATCCTTGCTTGAGTAGCAGTTCAACCCTGAGCTTGTTACCCTATTTTTAAGGCCATTTTGTGAGGGACACTGATTTTCTGGCTGCTTGTATCTGCAGTCTCATTGATTCTGTCATTACTCAAAGTTCATGGCAATAGGAGAGGGCTGGAATGTTGATCAGCAATAAATCTGGAGCTTTGCCTTTGGCTTAGCTCCCTCTTCACCTCCACCATGCAGTGCAGGACCTGCATTACTGCTAACATGGCACCAATGTGCTACCAAAGTGCTGCAGGTTTATAATTTTGTATCAAACTTTTAAGATAGACATTTTAAATCTGAACATAATTAGAACATGCCAAGAAGTAAATATTTTCACATGGCCTCTGGTTAGAAATGTCTTAACTTCTTAGTAACAGAAAAGCAGTACTTTGTGTACCTGTATTGTGTCAAATCTGTCACATTGTCTTGAAAGCTGTATTTGTAGCCGCATAAGTCAACTCCATGGCAATACTTATTTACCTCCAGCACTGGTACTGAATATAGACACAGCAATTCAGCATGAGGTGTGAAACTGGCTTCTGTGCGAGTTCAGTCAAGACACAACCCTTCATGTTGTTCTTCTGTCCTTCACACCTTCTATAAAAACATATGTTTTGGTGTGGTGTTGTAAGTTTAGGTAAGGTTTGTCTTATCCTTCTAAAACAGTCAAATCACTCAGGCATGGGGTAAAAAACTCTCTTTGATCCTGTACTCCCCTTGCTTTCCAAAATTTTCTTTCACATTTAAAAACTTTTTTTTTGTTTTAAATTATTTTTGGGGGGGCTTACACCCTAACCCTTTATTGTTTTTATAGATAGCACAGTGAGAGAGAGACAGGAAAGACAGGAGAGCGAGATGGGGAAGACACACAGCAAAGGGATTCTGGTAGGGAATTGAACCAGGGTCCACGGCAGCAAGACACAGGCCTCAGATATGTGTGTGAACTCTACCAATGAGCCACCTGCGCCACCACATTTGTCTTTTTAATGCTTTATCTTTTGTGCACTCAGGAATGATTTTTAACTGCATTAGGAAATAATCTGTGACATACTCTGTGTTTCCATATAGCAGGCAGAAGAGGTTGCACAGACAGAGAGTTCCCAGCATCTCCACCTGCAGCCGAGTGATTCATTGGATAAGCAGCAGCCCAAGAGGCTACATGTCTCCAACATCCCTTTCCGTTTTCGAGATCCCGACCTGCGGCAAATGTTTGGGGTGAGACCACAATTGCGCTACACACACACACACACACACACACAAGTACATACTCACACACAGGTTTACTGTACTGAGATATCTTTCATCTGACACACCAGGACACTTCATACTTTTCAAGACTACATTAGCAGATGCAGCCAAAAGAAAATATATAACTGGAAATCAAAAACTGCAAACGTACATTGTGTAAACCATAAATGGAAGACAATTATGGGGAGATGGCATGACTGCTCACCTCTCCTGCTTCTAATATAAAATTTGGAACAGATAGTGAGAGAGTGATAGTTCCAGATCTAGTGTTGATTATTTCTTGTTGCTAATGTGGAAAAAACAGTGACACCTGATTGTCTTTAGAAACTGCAATGCAGACAAAATCCAGTGCAGCATCTGATAGACACTGGGGGTGACACTGCAGCATCTAGGGCCTTTGTGCTTGAATCCATCTCTATTTCAATTAGCCAACTCACATGGAATTGAATTATTGTTGGTTATTTCAAAGCATTGCAACAAATGCTTTGATGCTTACTATTCCTGCACATCATATTCTTTGTTTGATGTCAGTGCTCTAAATTCATCACTTCCCATAACCAAACATCAGGAAACACAATATTATTTTTTAATGAAACATATGGACTGAAGTCTCAAATGACCAACTTTCTTGTCTAGAGGACTGTTGTACATTGGAAAATGTAACTGAAAGCAGTTTGCAGTTATATTATGTAAATCATAAGACATTCATTCACACACTGATCTCCTAAACAGATACAGTGTTCCCTCACTATATCACGGTTCACCTTTTGTAGCCTCGCTGTTTTGCGGATTGCTTTTTGTGCAATTTTGCATCCTTTTTTTATACAGTGTATGAATGTGCATTGTGTTCTGCGTCCTGACTGGCTAAGGGAGAACCCGCGCATTGTGTTCTGCATCCTGATTGGCTAAGGGACAGTAAATCATTGTAAATCAGTCTCCTCTGTGCCGTGTCTCCTGTACAGTACAGAATGCGTTCAGCTTGCCATATTTACATCTTATAAATCTACAAAGGTTTGAACTTTGAGAGCGTTTATGCAAGAACGCCACGCTTTCCCAGTCGAGAACCATGGACTGAGATTTGGAGGTGCTGATTCTTATCCCAGCTGCTTCACTCTTGGCTGCAAACCGCCCAGGACATGCTGAAGGTCCTGGTTTGATGAAGCCAATATCATCTGCAAAAAACAGAGACGAAATCCTGGCTAACTCCCATAAACCCTCAAGCGCTCTGTGGACGGTATAGAGCGGGTCCAGTGTTCCGTGACCGGGACGCAAACCGCACTGTTCCTCCTGAATCTGAGGTTTGACTATCAGCTGAATTCTCCTCTCCAGTGACCTGGCGTAGACTTTCCTGGGGAGGCTGAGAAGTGAGATCCCCCTGTAGTTCGAACACAGTTTTTGGTCCCCCTTCGCCATCGAGGAGCTTGTGAACTACCTCAGTGAGGTAGGCTTAGGTGATGGACAAGTCCACCTCAGAGTCCCCCGTGGAAGGCATGTTGGTGGGATTGAGGAGATCCTCAGTATTCCTTCCACTGGACATCTTGACAATGGAGGCAGAGAACATGGTCCACTTGGACTCAATGTCCCCAGCTTCCCTCGGAAGCTCTTCCGGAGGTGGGAGTTGAAGACCTCCATGACAGAGGACTTGGCCAGAAGTTCCCAACAGCCCCTCACAATTCGTTTGGGTATGCCAGGTCTGTCCAACTTCCTCCTCCACCAGTGGATCCAACTCACCACCAGGTGGTGATCGGTTGACAGCTCAGCCCCTCTCTTCACCTGAGTGTCCAAGATATACAGCCGGAGATCAGATGAAACAACAGCAAAGTCGATCATCGACCTCCAGCCTAGGGTTCCCTGGTGCCACGTGCCCTGATGGACACTCTTATGCTCGACCATGGCATTCATTATGAATGCCATGGTCGAGCACAGACTAGCACAGAAGTCCAGTAACAGAACACCACTCGGGTTCTGATCAGGGAGGCCGTTCCTCCCGATCACGCCTAACTAGGTATCACTGTCATTGCCCAAGTGTAGTGTAAGTGTTTTAGTCCCCCAGTAGAACAATGGAGTCCCCAGTCAGAGCACTATCAAGTACCCCTCCCAGGGACTCCAAGAAGGCCGGGTACTCTGTACTGCTGTTTGGCACAAACAACAGCAAGAGACCTATCCCCGACCCAAAGGTGCAGAAAAGCGACGCTCTCGTTCACTGGGGTGAACTCCAACGCATGCCGGCTGAGCTGGAGAGCTATAAGAAACCCCACACCAGGTAGACGCAGCTCGCCCTGGGCAACTCCAGAGCAGTGGAGGGTCTAGCTGCTCTCAAGGAGCTGGGTTCCAGAGCCCAAGATGTGTGTGGAGGTAAGCCCAACTACCTCTAGCCGGTACCTCTCAACCTCCTGCACAAGCTCAGGCTCCTTCCCCCCTAGTGAGGTGACATTCCATGTCCCTATTGCCAGAGGTTTGGTCTAGGGTTTGGGTTGCCAAACGCCCCGGCCACGACTGCTACCCAAACCACATTGCACCGGCCCCTCAAGGACCTTCCTGTAGGTGGTGAGCCTACTGGAAGGCGGGCAGTTCATGGAGGGGTAATGTTCATTGTAGATATCTATAATTGTTTTTACATTACAGGTACCATAAATGGAGTTCTAGATATTCAAAGTTATTTTATACTATAAAAATGTATTAAATGTATGTTAGTAACTTGTAAGATATACACTTTAGTTATCAAAAAGGATATACATATAGTATAGTAGCGTCCCAATCAAATCTCTCAGTACTGGGGCTGATCAAGATATTTTTACTGACTGATATCAGCTATTAAGCTATTTTGAGCCTGATCTGATCTTTTTCTTCAGCTGTGACACAGGTAGTCTTACTCGGGCAGCTTTCCTTGCAAAGCAATGAGTACAACCTTCATAAACTCTGTTTCTTCTCCACTCCTTATTATTTTACCCTAATCCAAACCTGTGCCATGCCACACCATAAACAACAGAAAAACACATTCATGCAGTACTTAGTCATGTTATTTATCTAGTTTAGGTGCAGTTGTGTAATTTATAAATGTAACCCATGATAAAAGAAAAATATTTATGAAAACTCAACACTATACATTTTATTCAGGTAACTCAACAAAGGCTGCATTGAGGACAGCAACAAGGCCAAAAAGCTTACAGAGAGTTTTTTTTTAACTTGGGTATAGGCTAATTTTTAGTTTTTTTCTCATTGTATTGCAGAGCTATTCAGTTGAGTAGCTGAGTCAACATATACCTTACAAAGACATTAAAAACTTTAATGTATTTGACATGTTCACTGTTCATATATAGGATGTGTTAAAAGTATCAGATCAGGACACAGAATCAGCAGATACTCTATTAAATTACTCAAACACAAAAAATCTGGACATCCCTAGTTTCAATATAATTGACGCTGACAGTAGAAATATACAGAAGCCCTGAAAGGCAATGTGAAAAAAAAAAAAAAGGGCAATGTCTGAGTTTATCTCGTACATATGACTTAATAACTCGTACGTATGACATAATGAGTCATATGTACGAGTTATTAAGTCATACGTACGAGATAAACTCGGACATTGCCAGTTTTTTTTTGTTTGTTGTTTTTCACCCTGCCTTTCAGGGCTTCTGTAGTAGAAATATCTACAGTTGTGTGATTATAGTAAAAGAGCACTCTCTCTTCTCTGTTTCCTCTTTTTTTACTGAACATTTTTTGCTTTTTGGGAAAACTGTAGAAACTATTAATGTTGCAGTGTTACTAGAAAACTTTTTAATCTAATACTTACTTCCCAAACTGTTTTTTTGTGTCACTTCAGCAGAGTGGTGTAGCAGTTTTGATCCATTGTGTTTGTTAGATTTCTACTGGTAGAGGCTCACATGCACACTGGCACATGCAGTATACACACTCACACACACATTCACACACACACCCCTTCCTCTCTTTTCTCCCTGTTAATGGTCCAGCTTTTAGGATTAATAGCTGTGGGTAGGGTAGTGGCATTGCAGTCCAAATTCTATCTAGGCTCAGACTTCGGCACAATGAACTCCAATGGCACTCTCCTCTAGTCACTTAAAGTGGGACTTGTGAGCAACTGGCACAGTCTCTCATTATGGTTCTGTTAGACCTAAAACCAAATGCAAAGGCAAGGCTAGGGCATTACCGCAAATAGAATTCTGTGTAATTTCAGCAAATGTTGTAATAGGAAAGCAATAGCAGAGTATAAACAAAGACATATAAAGAAGTGGTATATCTCTGAATTACACATCACACAGTAATACTCACTCAGACATGTCTGAAAGTCCAGCTTAGGTCACAGAAATGAAACCAGATAGTTGTGTATGGCAGCAATTGAGTCACATAAGGCGAAAAAAAAGTATGACCTCTGAAAGTAATAAAACTGGGTTCATTACCCAAGCTTATTTGACTTTAATTCATAATTAGATCAACACATTCAGAGGGAAATTACTGTGCCTGGGAAGATGGGTTAAATGGTAGAATGATAATAGGCATTCACAGCACCCTTTCATCGAATCAATCCTCTCATTTTCATGATGGGGCTGAAATCTATAATATAGCACCTCAAAACTACCTACTCACACTACATATTTACCTGTACATCTGTTTGTGGGTGATTTTTATATCCTACAAACAGCTCACCACCATCAGGATGTGAGTGTGTGCATGGTGTGAATGGGCAGTAAAAACCTTTTAAAGCGCTTTGGATAAAAGCACTATATAAATGTAGCCTGTAAAGCCTATAAATGTTTACCAAAAAGTCTGGCAGTTGATCCAGGGTCTGCACTCATATAGGACCCTTTCATTTAGCCCCACACCGAGTGAAATTTGACAAGCGGATATGCAGAACTGACGCTGTCCCCTAAGCCTTAGCTGTGTTTAATTAATAAGCAGGCACTTAGTAAGGCAGCCACAAGAGGGTCCTTACTGTCACATTCCCAGAGGTAGGGGTCCTAAATGAGTCATTACATGCTCACATACATATGTGCAAACACTTATGGTCCGCCTCAGCAGTGTGGGTGTGTGTGTGAGCACCAGGGCTTGGGTTTTGTGCTAATGGAGTTTTAATGACACCTTCTCCTGCCTAATCACCTCTTCTGAAGGCTTCCAGGTAGCCCAGTGTTCCCAGCAAGGGAATTCTGCTTAATATCCCCTGTTCAGAGCTCTCATTTGCCTCCCCAATTATTCCATAAGGCTCCGCTCTAACCATGCCGGCCTCTGAACAGGAAAGGTGTAATTATAATCTAAAAGTCTTCTAATTTACATCAACATATCAGCATAGCAATGGAGCCAATTTGCATTGAGTAGAAGGCCTGAGCTTTGCTATTGTTGTGTCACTCAGTGGTGCCACTATGTCTGTTCATTAAGACAATGAGATTGTTCATAATTGAGAAGGGACAGTGATAGAAGTTGGTACCCTGTTTATCATTAAGTTAAGTGGTTGTTAATGATGGCATCTATTTCAAAATCACAAGATTTTCATAAAATATATGAAAAATCATGAAAGTTAAACAGTGTTACATGTTCCTGAGGTTCAAGAGCTTAATTTTGGAGATGTGACCAGGTATTTTAAACACAATTAGAGGCTCATTTCTGTCCTTGACAAATATGATACATTGTCATCCTCATAAAACCCTTAAATGCCTTTTTTTTTTTAAAAATGTTTAGCATGATCAGTCTGTAGATTAACAACAATCCAGAGTCACATCCAGCACTTTTCCCCAAGTTGCTGCTGCAACTTTTGGATGTTTGTGTACATATTCTTTACATATATTTATGTTTTAAGCTGGAAGTCATCCATTTCATTTCATCAGGTGAAAACTTGCTGACAATAAAGTCTCTTGAATGGTGAATCTTGAAAGTAAACTGACTGATGACTTTGCAAGCGTATTTAAACCAGATTCCTAAACCCAACTTTCCCAAATACTGTGTAAAGGAGCAGCCATCCTCTGTGAAGGCACCACACAGTTTCTGTAGCTTGCAGAGGCTGATTTACACTTCTCTGACTTTCCTGGCACACAGCTCTAATTTAGACTAATGGAGACAACTACTGTTTCCGTTCCATCTAAAAACTTAGATGGATGAAGGCAGAGAGAGAAAGAATAACAACCAGTAGAATGCTGTAGCCAGGAATTTTGTCGTACTGATATAACAGATTTCTAATCAGTACAAGCGTATGTGTCATTCTCTCTATTAATAAGACCTTCAAGGACAGACCGGCTTTTTGACGTTTTGACTTAACCATTAAATCAAAGCAAACATGGTTGTGGTAATCAGAACAGAGGCTGTGAAATCCTTTCAGTGCCGACAGGTCCGATAGTAAAGGGTTAAAGCAGCCTGCTACTATTGGTTGGTGCCAACCAAGACAGAAAACAGAAAACATATCTCAACCTCTCAAGACCCCTTAAACAAAGAAAAGATGGCGCCAAGTGAGTGGCAGCCCGTTACAGTAGCTCTGACTTCTTTCTTTGTTTATATTGACTTTTTTTTATACTTTTAACTTTTCCTTACTGCTACGACTGATGTTTACTGATGTTTCATCACTGCACTGATGTTTACTGAGGTCTGAGCTATGCACTTTTTGGTTTTTCATTCCACTCATTTACTTATACAGTTAATTCATATCTTCTATATATCCATATTCATCTGTGCAATAACACCTCACCACCGCACATCTAACCGGGTGAGGCTGTGTATATAAATAGTTATATTAGTAGTTAGTTTTCTGTTATTATTTACTATTTATTGTACATACTGGGTTTTTGTGTCCTTGTGTGCTTTTTTGTCTATTATTTAATGTCTCTACTCTTTACTCTCTTTACTTTGTGTTTGAGCTGCTGTAACAGTGAAATTTCAATAAAGGATCTTTTCTTATCTTTAGACTTCATCCTAGAGACCACAGCAGGAGTATGAAAATGTGGGCCCTTGTAAGTTTTGTCCAGCATCCTTGTGGTTTCTCTGCTGTTGGCAGCCTAGAAGGGCAATATCAAGACCAGTTTTAAGAGAAGTTTGTTGTGACAGCTTGTAGTTTAATTTTCATAAATTCAGTAGGTTACAATGCAAGCTATCTTCCACACTGAAAAGATGGACATGTTTCAGGAAAATGCACTCAGTACAGCTAAATGGTTAGCTAGATGTGCTGGTTTTATCGCAATTGTCTTCTGTCTTCAGTTGTCAGTTAAACTGGTGTTGTTGGTCTTAATGGGCTGTTTTTTCTGCTGCTTGTGCCTCCAGGCTCATGAGGCTGAGATGAAAGGGTCAGTGTGAATTTTTGGATTAAAGTGTCAGAGCAATACGCATTTATTTCTGGCATAATGGGCTGTCTGAAAGATGGACTACTGGACAAAAGGAATGTCAGGACAGTAGCATGGCATCTTGTATTTTGAGATTCGTACTGCTATAGCTAGCCAGATTAATTCAGCCATTCAAGTGTCGATCTGAACTCCATTCAGAAAACAAGCATTTTAAAAAATGCAAATGCATCAGATAAAGCATGAATTTAGACCTTTTTTTTCAAATCAGCATCATGATGTACTTATTTCAGCATCGTTTTGATGTATTTGTTACAATGTAATTACAGCAAAATCTTTTTTTTAATCACACTGGGGTCATAAGTGGAGTTGTTGAAGAAAATTATAACAATATCATAAGGACAGGATTTTATTGCTTCATCTTTAATGAAAAATTTAGCCATGGAGAGCACTCATGTCAGATTTGAGGATTATGTGATAGGATGGAGTTCAGGGTGGAATGTGCAAGACTGATGTCAGGTGCTGTTCTTTAGTATACACTGAAGCACCAGGACAAGCAGGCCACACATAATTCCAAGCCTAGTTTACCACATAGCCGAGATGGTCGAAGCTAGCATGATAAAAGCTAAAATGCTAAAATGCACACTGAGGGTTAGTGGAATAGAATGTTAAACCATTTGCCAGTCCGGTTAATCACTTTGCTAACCTACACTATGGCAAGGAAGGGAAGAAGTGCGAAGAAGGACGAGACTTGCCTCCTCACACTCATGGCACTCCTTGGTGCACAAAGCATGAAATGACGTTCTCCCACCGCTTCCTTCCCAGAACATGGCTCATCCGTGCAAACAGGAACAGGCAGATTAGAAGCAGTACAATGACTTACTGAAGATGAGGGCTTACACTGAAATCAGACAGGTATGGGTACCAGGCAGCTATGCGGGCAGATGCAGGTAAGATGCAAAGCTGAACACTTGACAAGTTGACCAAAAACAAAGAAACATGACTGATAAATGCGATGTAGCTGATGAGCAGGGTGTAGACAGGTGAGCAGTGAGCAGGGAAAGTTAGGTAACTGCAGAGCTGATGATAGCAGTGAGGATGTGTTCGTAGAAGAGTGTTGCTGTCAGGTAAAACAGGAGGAAGTCTTAGGTCGTCTGTGGGGTTGATGGGAAGCTAAAATGGAGAGACCTGGAAACTGGAAAACCTGTCTGACAGATGGACAGGCTATGACACAAAAAACATATTAGGCTAGATAGCTTTATGTCACTGAATTAAATATAGGATGAACAATCTTAAAATAACGTTGGGAATGGATGGAATACTTAGCCTACAAAGCAGAAGGTAGAGGCTTACAATGCCTGATTTGATTAGTCTGATCTGACTGATTTGACTGATGACACTCTATAGATTCTAAAGAAAAGCATAGGTTAAAATATTTTGAATTACATTTTAAACAACACACACTGAAAAAGAAACTCCATAATCAGTAATTATTAAATTTTTTTTTTTTTTTTAACTTTTCAAATCATCAGAAAGACCAATGTGAAGTGTGGCTCATACGTTGTATTAAGGGAGTACAGAGCTGGGGAACATGGGACCTTATCAACATGGAGATGAGCCCCCTCCTTGTTTCTTGTTCATCAGCTCATTGATCAAGCCTATTGAATTTGTGCTACCCAGGGCAGTATTTGTGTGCATGAGTATATTGTCTATAGTGTGTGTGTGTGTGTGTGTGTGTGTGTGTGTGTGTGTGTGTGTGTGTGTGTGAGTGTGTGAGAGAGAAAGTGAGTAGTGTGTTGGTCTGCCTTACCGCTGGCATGGCTGACAGGGTAATTAGTTCTAATGAAATAATGCAGCTATTGTGGACAAGAATTAAGGGTAGCTTTCACCCCACTCATTAGGCAGAGTGGAGGAGCGCTTCCATTTCAAATCTTAATGATCTGATCTGAAGGACACACCCACTAATATAATTGTCACATATCCACATGCACAGATGTGGATGCATCGCCATACAGAAACACAGCTGTTTAACGGTAGTTCGTCTAAATGACTTTGGTGGGTTGTGAATGAATCACTCACTGAGACAAGAATTTCAGACAAAACAGAAAAAAAGCGAGAAAGAGAGGTTTGATTTGTGAGGTCCAGTTGTCTCACTTAATTTGAACATTTTGTCTTATTGTAATGAAATCAACTTTTTGTCTTCTTGTAATGAAATCAACTTTTTTTCAGAGCACTTCCTTTGACACTCATTAGTATGTGTCCATATATTCAGCCAATGCACAAGAATAGATTATGTATAGTAAATGTATAATGTTATGTATGTGCAAATCATGTATATGATCCAGTATGTGTCTTGATAGTGGACTTTAAGACCTTCATCTTCAGGGTTGGTACTGTGACCTTGCTTTTGCTCTGCTGCCTGCTCCATGTTTATTTATTTATTGAAATAAACTACTTAACTCAAGGTCTAGTTATGGGGCGCACAAGGATGAGCATTATCATACTGCCTGGCAAGGTTAGTGCTGCTTCACATAGCCATGAGTTCATCCCAACTGCTCCTATACAGCCCAGCCTCAAACTTAGCTTTCGCCGATCTGGGTTTTTCATAGTGACATTTTTTACATTGATGCTAATTTATATTTATATATAGGAACTAAGTTCAGATTCAGATTCCTTTATTAGTCCCACTGCAGGGAAATTTATGGTGCTACAGCAGTGAAACACACAGTGGAAAATAGACAGTAAGAAATGCAAGGCATAGTCTCAGATATTAAAATTAGTAAGATCTCATACTGACAAAAGACTAGTATCAGAGTGACACTGGGAACAGAAGATGAAGGAGAAAATGAAAATGAACATGAAAAAAATATACTTACACTCAGAGAAATGTGACCATTATAAAATGAAGTTTTATTTGACAAATGTCAGGTATTGGGACAAACATGCAAGATCTTAAAGTAAGCAAACTGTATTGTTACCTCAACCCTAACCTTCATACTGACTGGCCATGTGCGTTTTGAGGCACATAAATCAGTTTTATTTACTGGTTGCCAATCAGTGGTTGGCTATATCCCTTTTGATCTATTCACATCTGTACAATACATTCAAGCTCATAATAAAGCAAAATTAAGTCCTGTTCAGCAGCTGCTGGAGTGTTTGCCATGTTTAAAAGTTAAAAAACTAGATCTCATCCTATTGAAATCCACAAGTATGATAGTGTGGACAGGAGCACCAGGTCTCTAAGGTAATTAGCCATTTTAAACATAAAGTCAGTCAAGACCATTAAGAACTAGACCAGGGGTGTCAAACATACGGCCCGCGGGCCAGATGCAGCCCACCAGGGGGTCCAGCTTGGCCCACCGGATGACTTTGCTAAGTGCAAAAATTAAGGAAAGACATAAATTGCATTTCCATAAAAGTAACTGCTATTCCTAATCAGTCCACTTGGGGGCTTGCACTGTATCAGCATTACCAGAGGGGCTCCATAGGTTAAGGTGTACAAATGTTTTGTAATTTTTTTAAATTACAAAAGTAAGTGCTTCAAAAACAGTGTAAATCTGATATCTGCTCCAGAGGAAAAGCGTTCATTTCCATTTTTTATACAATACAAAGTTTCAAGTGAGAGCTAAATGGACTGATGAAAAGTGAATTTTATAAGCATTTCATTTTTTTATGACTTTTACCAACAACCAATAGATACTTTCCTTAATGAGGAGTTGGCAACACTTGAATCAGGCAGATAAACAGGGCTGATGTCTGAGTTTTTGGTCTTTGTGTTTTTATTTTTTTGTAGGAAGACCTTAAAATGATTTAAACATGGAGAAATACGTATGGGTTATTATGCTATGATTCTTTTGGTGCAGCCCACTCGAGATCAAAATGGGAAGTATGTGGCCCCTTAACTAAAATGAGTTTAACACCCCTGAACTAGACCAAAGAACCTATAGGAATCATATTTCCAAATGTATGGTTATACTAGTGAGGGAACTTTGGCAGGAAATTACTATGATGGTTGGAATCATGAGCAGATATGCAAATACAGTTTGTCATCAGGCGTTATGACCAATCACTTAACCAATCTTTTTTTTTTTCAGGAGGACAAAAAGCAAGATTATGGGCAGCACTGAAATCAGCAGTGCATGCTGAGGTGCATTTTGCTGTTATAGCGTCCACATCCTCCACCATAATGTTCATTAACACTGCACAGCCCTAGTCCCCAATACACACACACACACACGCGCCTCTTTATTACCACAACAGAGCAAACACAGCATTAAACAGCATTAGAAGTAAATGGATATTTTATTTATCTCATTGTCAGGTGGAAAGGAGTTTGTTAATTCAGAGCATTAACTGCTTGACCTTTTTAGCTGCGAAGGGGTGTGGGGGAGGGGTGGTTATTCAAGAGTGAAACTGTGTGTTTTTTTAAAGGTTGGCTTAACAGAGTAAGTTTTTGTTTTTTACTTTAGAAAAGGAGAAAACTGCCTTGTTCTAATTATGTTTTCCGCCTTTCTGCCTTTCACCTTGCCCCCCTCCCTTCTTTTCCCTCGCTGTCTTCCACAGCAATTCGGCAAGATTTTAGATGTGGAGATTATTTTTAACGAGCGAGGCTCCAAGGTAAGTGCATTGTAACCATACATTTATGAACACTCTCTCACACAAAAATTGTTTTCCAGGTGACTGTATTTTCCCTTTGCCCTTCTTTTCTCTTGCTATACTCCACTCCTCTCACTGCCATCACAGCTCTCTAATAGTAATTATGGATCTATCAGTGACACTTGCCTGCAGGCAGCTTTTTCACCATACCAACCTGCCATACATTGTGACATACAATGAATTGCTTCCACTTAACACTGACAGTAGGATTCTGCAAACACATGCTGTCTTAACCAGTCAGCCTCCCATCCCATAATGAAAAGCGATCAGAATTTTCTGTATGGGAATATACTCCAGCTGGAATCTGGGACAATATTAAATCAGAACGCAGTGATACGATGGAACTCAAATCAGATTAAAACACTATCTGCATTATGATATAAATAAATAAATACTATATAATAAATTATTATAA
>JBAJHX010000024.1:9752637-9767863 GCA_037176925.1 Amniataba percoides | reverse complement strand
CAAACATGATTTTTTTTTATTCTTATCACCAGATACAGTAATATATTACAGGAGTGGTTACCTCCAGTCCTGACTCATTTACATTTATTGTTCTAAAGCCCATTGTAGCAGCTGTTTGTGAGCTCACTTAGAGTACTTGTAATGTATGTGTTTATTTAGTGGAGCTTTTGCACCCCTTAATTTATACCACACAAACTTGTTCTTATTTGTTACAAACTATTACTAGTTACTAAATATCTGCACTAACTAAATGTGTAGATAACATGATAAAATACACCCAAGAGTTTAAAATAAGCAACAGTGTTTATGAGGATATCTGAACTGACATATGACAGAAATATCGTTCAATAATGATATAAAATGGAAAGAAGATATTTTACAAAAATACTTACTCAGAACCTACTCATAGATTGTGTTTATTTATTTAACTATTCAATCATTCATTGTACACATTTTTGAGCTTTTGTATTTCTTTCAAATATTAATTATTTGGCACATGTTACTTCGTTTGACTGTTGTGCTCTGTACCACCTGTGAAAGGCTTAACAGTGCTGTTATTAACCTCACTTGTTTGAAACTAGCTCTAATTATAATTTGCCTACTTTTTAATGAATTTATAAATAGTTGGTACAACCCGATCTTGATCTTTTCTGGGGAAAAGAATGCCAGAGACGAATGAGCACATAAAAGTGTTGAGAAACTATGCTTACATGAACAGAATATTTTGAATGCGGTAACATATTTTCAACAGGGGGTTTGTGAAAGCACATGTATTGATGTTCAGTTGTGTCATTAAAATAGTATTCCAAAGCTAGACAAAAAATATTAACCATACAGGCTTAACATGTATGGGTGAGTAACCCTCCTCACGCTGCATTATGTTGTTAATGTCATGTTTCAGATACTGTCCATTGTGTCCGTACTCAGATCCCTGACCTGTCTCTGTGCTTGGTTTCATGTCGTTCCATTCACAAGTTGGTTGTGGATTAGTTGTTTCTCTGTGCAGAAAAGATGATGCTTTTTTTGTAAACCCAGTGACATGGATTTTATACTCACTCAATATGTGTGAGCTTAATGCACTTCTGGTAATTCTGTTGCCAGTCCTGTGATACAGTTTGGCATGCCTCATTCTCAGGTCGAAGTTGTTAAAGTTTGTTAAAACTTAAAATAATTAAAGATGTCTTGTTGCCTTTTCATCTTTAATATTTAGATTTAGATAGCTGTAGACTGCAGAAAAGATTATTTAATTCATTGTGACCCTCGAGGGCTACTGAAAGCTACTGGAAACTGACCATTCCATTTGTGTTTATGGGCTTCCTGCTTGAAAATATGCTTTAGTGCTGATTGGATTGTCAAATGCTTAAGAAATTTATGTGAATTTCAATTTAATTTAATTAGTCTTGAGGCGCAGGTGGCTCAGTGAGTCTCAGTGGCCTGAGTCTTGGTGCAGCGGATCCTGGTTCGAATCTTGGCTGGGCTCCTTTTGTCTTCCCCCTCTCTCTCTTCCTCTCTCTCTCCTCTCTCTCTCTGTATATAATCTAAACCTAAAGATTTTGCCCATTGACTGGAAGTTGTGTGCAAGTGAAATATGAAAGAAATACATCCTCAATCAGCCGGATGGGCAGCAATTATTAAAAGAAAAAAAATTCAATGCCACATCATAGGACTCATTTACACAAAACATGAGACACACATCCACCTGTTTTCACTCCCCAAACTTGCCTCAAGAACCACTTAAGTGTTCCTGAATTGATTTTTCACCTTTTTTAATTTTTTTGCAGTTCATCATTCAGTGTATTTATATCAAACCTAATACCATATGAACCACATGAATTTCACTGCCAGTGACTACTCCCTGTAATTGTTCTGCATATGATGATAAATTAAAGCTTAATCTTAATCGTTTTATATCATATGTTATAAAATCCTTAAATAATGTAAAAACATTTTTACATGTGTATGGGGTTGGTGATCGCCAAAATATTATATCTTAATATTATGACCAAAGTGAAATGTCTCTGGATCATATTGAACAAATATGTTACATCTTATCATTCTGTATTGTGTCAATGTAATCAATCACATGAAGGTTGGTGGCTTATTGATTTCTGTTTTGTTCTATTGTGAAAGCAGCAGGGGATATCATATCATATTCAGAGTTTATTTCAGCAGATAAAGGGAAGAGTAGTTGGAATACTGATAACACCCCCACATGGAGATCACCACCTAGCCATGTAACGTGAGGCAGTGCAAACAGGAGAACCTGTAGATTCTATGTGGTGTCTGTGTTTTTAACCAGCTTGTACTGTGGTTGTAGTGCTAGAGCAAAACAGAAGTTTACTGTAGTATATGAAATAAGTGTATCTTAGGAATATATCACTTCCCTAGTATAATTGTTTTATACTGAATTATTATTTCGTGTAATGGAGACCAGAGGTTCCATCACCTGAAATTATTCAGGGTTCAAGGATCTATGTTGTCATGATTGTAATTAACAGTCAGATGTATATGCATTGATTTTGAAATCGTATCTAGTTAGAAAACATTTGGTGAATTTCTTTGCTTTGCTAGTAGGCACAAGTACCTGCTTAAGAGCTCCAGACGCAGAGCTGAGGCTGGAAGAAGGGCTTCAAACAATGTTGATTTATATAACTAATTTGAATGTGTGTGTTACTGGATTATTGGGAAGATTTCATGTGTATAAGGATGTTCAATCTTTGTATTCCATTGTTGGCATAGTGTTGGTTTTATCTAAATATTTATTATTTCATATGTCAGTGACCCCATCTAAATGATCTTGTCAACCCAATTACATGCAGCAGGGAGGGTACAGATGGCAGCAAGTTGTTTTTTGTGTAAGTTAGGGATGGTGTGTCTCATGGTGGGTATGGAAAACAATAAATGACACATCAGTGCTTTGCTTATAATCTCTGACTTGTGTGAAAATCTAAAGCTACTCGTAGTCCATCCAACAAGTTTTGTCAGAAGTGTGGACCTCATGACAAGAAGTCAAAAAAAGAGGTAGAAGATGGTCAAGCAAATGCTGGCAGCAACCCTGGAGATAACCTGGATGACATGGCAAGTTTGGTCAAAGTATTATTACAGTCTCAAGTATAGAGAGACCAATCAATGAAAATAAAATCCATCCAGCAAAAACAAAGGTGGAGATGTGTGCAATGCGAGTTTCTGCTAATCCAAGCTGAGATGAAAGAAATGAAGGAGGAGCAACAGCAGGACCAAGGCAGCTATGAAAGGGATAATGACGGAATGAGGACAGAGGTAAAACTAATGTGGGACCTGCTCTGATTAGTCAGCAGATATTGTTTTTGCACTGACAGGAATTGTTGACACAGGGATCCCTAGACTCCTTCTCAGGATGACACTGAACACTGTCTGGCTGTGTTTGAGAGGATGGCTTCCATTAGACTCTTTAGCCAGTCTCTCTTCAAGAAAATGTACAAATGGCACTTGGAAAAAAAGTTTTTAAAAAGGTGTTCAGTACCCTCATAGATCTAAGAAGTTTTTAGTTACGGTCCTTTCTGGCTTGGTACCAAAGGAGTTATGGAGTGATGCTAGGACAAAGATAAGCTCTGTGTATGGCTATGAACAAGCTCATTAAGCTGAGTCACCAAGACAGGAAGTGGACTCCCCGGGACAGAATGCCGAGTCACTAAAACAGGAAGTTGAGTCACCAAAACATAAAGTTGAGTCACCAAAACACGGAGTTGAGTTATTAAGTCTGCAGGTAGACCAAGGGTATTCAAGTTCCGTTTTTAATTTAAGTTCAAGGAACCCTCTGCTTTTGGAATTTGATATTCACTTTGATTTATCATCACTTCAGCAGGCAGATCTAACATTTAAAAACCTTAGTTGATGAGCTCTCACAGGTGAAGAGAGAAGGACAGAGTTCATGTTTTGGCAGATTCAGCCAAACTGACTCCGGCACCCATCAGAGAAGGGAAAAGTTATGTGGAACTCACAGGAAAAAGTTTGGGGACCCCTGTTTTACAGAATTCCTCAATGTGAAACTGAAAAAGGAGATTTAGCTGTGTTAAGTTAAATCTAAAAAGTATAATAGCAAAAGTCTTGCTTTATGTGTCTGTATGACTAAGTGTCATTAAAAGATGCACATGGCTCCAATATGTGTCTTTGAAGTCCATGAAGTCTCAATATCTGATAAAGATCATGGTAAATTCAAAAACACTCATCAGGTTGAATGGAACATTTAATATGAAACCCCACATATAGGCAATGATCAGTGATTTTCAGCTCTAACTACCTGTTAGCTTCAGGCTCACTGATACAGAAAGATGAAGCTTTGCAGTTTAGGGTTTGGAGGCATGTTTTACCACATTTGGGCTATTTGGGTGTGTTGCATCTCCATGCCCAGTCTGAAGCGCAGACAAGATCTCATAAACGAGCTGTGTCCTGGGGCTCAGAGAGTCACAGTTGACTGATGCCGTGGAGATTGTGATTGTATGGCACTTATCTGCTCTCCCACAGGGCCTCTCTCCACCAGCAGAGCAACTGCATCCGACAGACACAAACATACACAGCACACACACACGTGCACATCCAAAAGACCATTGTGTTCCATTGTGTATCCTTTCATTCCATCTGGTGATTCAAGTCCAGTTGCTTCTTTAAAAAGCATTTGGAGCAAAGTTTGGGTTGCTAGAAGGATCACACAACAGAAATGTACATACACATACACAATGATGAGGTGGAATTGTAAGTATAATCAGGGCTCCTGTCTGTGGTTTGATGTCCTGTGTTCCCAACTTTCCTTACTGTAATTCCAGCTCTGCTTTACATGTTTGTCTAACCAGCCTGACGTCTTTCTGGCTTTTGCTTCTAGATCTAGACCTCCTCCTGACCTGCAGCTCTTTCATTTGTGCTTTGTGTCTTTTTCTTCTCCCTTCTTTTCCTCATTTGTTTCATTACTTCATTTCTGACCTTCCTTCCATTGTTGTTTGGTTTTCAACCCCACCTCCTGGCCACTGCAGGGCTTTGGGTTTGTAACATTTGAAACAAGTGCTGATGCTGACCGTGCACGGGAGAAACTAAATGGTACAATCGTAGAGGGACGCAAAATAGAGGTGCCTTCCTTTTCCTGTCTCTTCTTACCTCCTGTCCCCCTCTTCTTCTTTTGCTCCCCTCATCCTCCCCCTGACACTCTGTTTCCTTTCTCTGCCTGCCTGATGTTTCCTGCAATACTCCTTCTTTTCCATCTCCTCCTCCATCCATTTCCTCTCTCCCACGTGCCTGCTGCACCTTGACCGCTGCATGCTGAACCCTGATCCGTAAGTGTGTATGACAAAGAGAAAGACAAAGAGAATTATTGTGAAATACTGAATTTTACATGTTCATGATGGATTGTATCGTGTTTTTGTCTCTAGTGTGTTTATGAGATCACAGTGGTTTTGATTTCAGTTAAAAACTTGCCTGTCAAAAATCAACTCCAAATGAATTCTAAAACATCGATTATTGATCTGCAAGTGTGCCTTGTACTTCTTAGCTGTTCTCAAACCTTAGCACTAAGTGTTCCATTTTTATGTCACCATCCTCTTGCATGGCCAATAAAATCTCCACACCCCCATCTATCTGCTCAGTCTTTTTCCTGTTTCAATTTTTTCCATTTTAATTGAGTAGGATTCATCTCATAGAGGCATCTTCTGGCTGAAAGTAAAAAAAAAAATACTGTATTACAGGACATTTTGTACTTTGACAACTATTCATTTGAGAAACAAGGAAACTCACACATAGAAACCCCATGTCGACTACAACTAATGTTTTCTTGTGTTTATTTATTTTATTTTTGGTTTTTGCAGACCTCAGTGTATGCAACACACAATGATGACCAATTTTATCCATCTTTGATGTCTTTTCACACAAAATTAGCCAAATTCAGGCTTGCTGAGAAAGTCACATGTAGTATAATGCAGTGGGAGAATTTCTAGCAGTGTGTGGATAAGTCAAACTGTGTCTGTATCGGAGCAGATATGACAGATACAGATTGTACTGCTACCACTGTTTGGGATTATTCTGATAAATTACATTGTAAAACAAGAACATATCAAAACGTAACTTTTCAGAGTTGTCTGTGCACATTCATTCTAGTTCAAAATTTCTCTCCCTTAATTTCTCTGATGTTGTCGATTATGTTTCAACATCAGACCTTTCATCACTGCATGTAGCCTCCCTTGCAGAAGTGATATAATAAAAGCATGGCATGAAGAGTGGTTGTGGTGTGGATTATCCACAGTATTTGTTTTTTGCATGGTTTTCTGTGTTTTTGTGTTTCTGCACCCACACTAACTGCTGTCTGTCTGCTGACAGGTCAACAATGCCACAGCCAGAGTAATGACCAACAAAAAGGTGGCAAACCCTTACACAAACGGTAAGAATTCAGCCTTATTTCCAACTTTTTCAAGCTCCTTTGTACATCTTCTGTTTGCTGCTCACCTTTCATTTCACCCACAACCATGTCTTCCCCAACGCATCTGTTTTCTATAGTTCATACTTTTCTTGCCCATTGTTTCATTGATTGCCTGCTTCATACCCGAATTCATTACAGAGCAATGGACTTTATGGTTATATTTGTGAGATGAAGTAAATGATTATTATTCACTTGCATTCTTTCTCTCTTGCATTCTTAATGATAAAGATACCAAAGGCCACAAATGTAATACAGAAAACAAATTCTACATTTGAGTTGTTCATTTTATCAAATATATTATTATCATATTATTCAAACCAGTTTTTGTGAAAGAGGTTTTCAATATGGTTTGAAATATCAAGCAAATAGCAAAGTGAAATATTTGAATTTACTTAGCAGGGAGGGAAGTTTTAAAAAGGGTAAAGGGAAAAGGAGCAGCAGAGAAAGAGGAAGATTGAGAAAGACTGGAGATGGAGGGGGATGTAAAGCAGAAGGAGGAGGAGAATTTGGTAGATGGACGAGAGGCTGAATGGGTAAATGAATAGAGCCAATAAATAGAGCCAGGAGTCATTCGTAAAGAAAGAGAGAAAGGGCTTTAGGGTGTGTTTTTCGCCTCCATCTCTCTCACAGACGCTCATTCATGTGGCTGGATTGAAAGAGTGGTGGAGGGAGAAGGAGGGAATGAAGGAGATGGTGAAGAGTAAAAGAAGGAAAGAGGGGGTGGGGATGGATGAACAGGGGATAGAATTAAATGGCCAAACCTTGTCAGCACCTCTCTCTCTCTCTCTCTCTCTCTCACACACACACACACACACACACCCATCTTGTTCGAGGGTACAGAGAAAGAGAGAATGAGCCCTGAAGGGTTTTCCATTTGTCACTGTCATCTGGCCCCAAGCACAAACTCACAAAAACCTGAACACACATAAGCTGTTCCAGACACGCACCACATGTGTATTTCTTCCTAACTCTTGGTTCTGTTCAGTTGACTTTATTGGTTTCAGCAGCGGTTGAGCAAACTGTTGCCAAGCATAGCAAATGCAGCTAAATAAATTTAATGAAATAAGAACTAAAACTGTGCACAGTAATCAACATTTCTTATGAATGATCCAATTTTTGTTTTTAATTTTACTGACTGTATTTGATGTGCTGATGATATATTCACATTCACAGATTTTTCTGTGAAGAATTCATCCTAGTATTGTCCATTTTTTGCATTGCGCAATGTAGAATATTCTTTTCTGTTAAAATCAAAAGGTGAATGCTCAGTAGTTTTTTTTCTCATTAATTTTATTGATTACCATGAGAGCTACACATAGAAAACCCTCTAATGGGTTGAGTAGACTTAAAGCATGCCAAGAATTGCATCCCAGAACATAACAGAGCTGTATGTATCCCTCAGTTACTCAGCATTTCCTTTATTTTATAACCCATCTGTTTCTGCACTTTTCTAAAAAGTATAGATAATATTCTTTGCTCAATGTTTTCTGTATTTTGGTGCTTGGATATCTCATTGCATGGCAGGAATATTTACTATCATAACTTACAGAAATATTGCATGCAATATTGGACTTTTGAAATTTAAATATCAACAATTTTGTCTGATTTTGGCTAAGAGAACAAATAATTGTATTTCCCAAAATGACAGCCATGACAAAGAGATGACGGAGGCCCCGTTCAGACATGACATTAACATGCAAGTGACTACCTGTGATTGGATCTCACTCTCATTCACTCTTCTTCCACTCTATATGCAAAAACAAATACATAATATCCATTTGCAAAGACCAAATGCATAGTTTTTAAGTTTTTTTTTTTTACATGGCGGGGGAGAGATCAACCAAAACAGAGTTTGGGATGGTGCTGGCTGGTCGATCGCTTGTCTTTCACCAGCAGTTTACAGGAGAGAGCCTCCAGCAAACCTGTAGCTGCTAGCAATGATAACACTGACACAGAAATGGCACTTTAAGGAATAGTGATACTGCAGTGTCATGCCTTCTCATTGGCTGTATTGGATATAGCTGTATTTGTAGTGCTTTACATACAGTGTAAAGAAGTTATATGCCATTTCACCCTATTGGAAAAAAACGTATATATGACAAAACTTGACAGGAATTCTACCCTCTCCCATCTAGAAAAATAAGGGACTCCAGCAGCCACACAGTCTGGGAACACGCATATGCAATTTTTTTGCTTTTTATGCATCACTTCCTCTGTTACTCTCAACATGAATGTAAAAAAAAGAATAAGAGTAAAGCACAGTTCATTAATTAGCTGAGTAGTTACTAGAAAAGTACCTGTTACCAGGTACTAACACGTAATGGAAATGCGTAAAAGTCGAGGTGAGTCGAGTCGAGTAGGTACTAGTGGTAAAGAGCCATTAGTCACTCAATCACTCTATGACAGACTGTCAGGGTTGTAGTTCTGACCCACTGCAGTCCGGACAAAAATAAAATAGATATATAAAATATAATAATGGTATCATGGCAAAATTGCAGCATCTAATAATAGCTGGGATTTTTAGCAACTGCCATGAGTTGAAGTCATATTTTTGCAAAGTCAGACCAAACAGTGGATAGACTCATTGCTAACCAGCCCGGTGGCTCCTGAACTGTCTCTTTTACTCAGAGACATGTTTAATGGAAACACATACAACCAGCAAAGGTTTAGCAAAATGCTTTGAAGAAACATAATCAGTGTTACCATTTTGATGCAACAAAGTATGGAATAACTTTGTGTTGGACAGACAACTAAGAAATAATGGCTGGTATTCTGATAGCTCATATTTTAATTGATACAAGATCTTGCAGAATGCTAATATTCTCTCTGTGGTCTGCATGTGCGATGTGTGTCTGTGTCTCCTGTGCAGGCTGGAAGCTGAATCCAGTGGTTGGAGCAGTATACAGTCCAGAATTTTATGCAGGTAAAGAATTACAGAGTTCTTAAAAAATGCATGGAAAAATATACACTGTACTGCAGAATATTTGTGAAATGATATTACAAATTTCATGTATGTTTCTATATGTGTATTGCACTGATTTATTTGTGTATACAGCTGTGTGTGTGTGTGTGTACTTTGGCGTGTGAGTGTGCATTTTGAAGTGGCAGCTTGGTTTCATTTGGTGGAAGTGCTGAGACTGTCACTCGCCCTAACCGCTCTCCTTTTTGCTCATTAGTCTGAAATCTGTTCATTCTCAGACAGCTTTATAGCACTCCTCTAAATAACCACCATGACAGAGAGAGGCCATCCGTCTCTTTTATTTCTTCTTTCCTCTTTTCCAGCTTTTCTGCCTCTGTCTCTCCATCTCATAATCTATCTCTCCATCCACAACCCCAACCAAACAGAAACCTCAGATGACCTCCCAGATCTGAGTTTTCTATTTCTGTTCAACTGCAAATACCCACAAACATAAGACTGCTGTTACACCAGCTAATCTTTCAGAGTCTACCTTTTTTACATGTTAACATCTCAATCCTCACAAAACTTTGCTTTCATCCACATTAACTTATTCTAAGTAGTAGGTATAATTCAGCCATTTTCCCTAATCAAGTGTCTCTCTGTCTGATTAACCTTTTTAGCCTTCACCTGCATCTTTAAGATACAGAGCAGCAGTCCATTTACTCGGCAGGTCTAGTCACTTACTGTTACTGTCTCTTTCTTTCATCCAGATATAGTTTTGTTCTGGTAAAGCTGGCAAAGCTAATAATTTCAATTTAGAGGTTTAAACAATGACAGAAAAGGGAATGGATAGAGATGAGATAACAAGACAATTTAGATACTTAAGTGATGGCTGTAAAGAATGTTTTAAGAACTTCCCATGTTTTCTAATTAGATCACTGAACATTATATTGAGCTGAAAATGTTATGTTATGTATGTTAATTAAAGCTAAAAGTTCAGATTACACAAACAACACTGACAATATTTAGTGAAGTATACCTGTCTATAGTCTAGATAATTAAAAATGTAACCATTCTGATTCCCAAAAACACTATACCCCAGCCTTACTCATTCATCATATTTGAAGATGCGACATCCATCTTTTACCTGTTGTTTTGTTCATGTCTCCTCAGTTAACACAAACTCTAATAGGTTTATTTTTCCATAGCTGAACACAGCTCTAACAATATTGTAATCAGTGAGTCCACTCTGGTTCTCATATTCACAGAACCTTTAGAAAGCACTGTCTGTCTGTCTGACAGTCCGAGTTGCCCTAATTATGCCTAATAATATGCCTAATTGCCCTAATATGATGGTAATGCACAGAATGGTCTTAGATGCTTGACTAACGTTTGCAAAACCTAAATGACACTTTTTGCCTCCCTTTCTCCTTGGAGGATGGAGGGATGGATGGAGGTATAGTAAGATGGAAAAATGGGAAAACAGTACAAACCCGCTATGCCTGTATCCTTTCTAGCACTCTGAAATTGTTTTGTGATCATACAGAAAATGAAAAAATCCCACCTGTAAGTGGAAATGTGTGAGATTGGGATTTCTGCTGGAATAATTATGAGTGCATTTCATCTAGTTTGGCACAGGAATAAAGCTTGATCTAAAGGAAGATGTAAGGGCGATTAATCACCGTTTATCAAATGGTTTTCTTAGCACCCATCAGCTCATTTGGCCTCCATAAATCCTGACCAGCTGACAGTACACTCCATCTCCATTGCCGGGCTTGGCTGCAGGTTTATGTGCGCAAATGTCATTCAGAAGAATGACGGATGACCTTAACATACACACCCATGTTCACATCGTCATGAATACCTGCATTTTTAGCATACCCATACAAAATGTAAAGTTTTCGTTACGATGAGTGGATTCTGTAGAAAAACAAACAACATACATTTTCAGAGAATATGTTGTACATACATATTGCACATACAGTCGACCTCGAGAGATGCAGTTCAGCACACAGTCCTCAAGCAAAGCACTTCATACACTCAGCTCCTATACATGAACGTGGGCAACACATGCCTTCCAACAGTAACAATTTTTCATTAATTATGTAATGTAAAGTAGGACAGTGGAGCACTTGCTAGCAGTGTTGCCTCATAGCAAGAGGGTTCTGAGTTTAAATCTTTCTGTGTGGAGTAGTTATGTTCTCCCTGTATGGATTTTCTTCAGGTACTCCAGCAACCTCCCAAAGTCCAAAGACATGCATGCGAGGTTAATTAGTGAGTCTAAAATTGCTTGTGTTAATATTAGCAGTTGCAGTTAATTCAATTTGCATGCATGACCCATCCCTAGTAATCTTCTGCTTTGTGCAGATGTACAGCTTTCATCGAATGAGAGACATCTGATGTTGCGGATGGCGGTCATATATTTCTACCTTAATTAGAAAAATAATGATTATATGGAGCTGAGGAATGAAGAGTAAGGTGGGAAAAGAGTAACACCATCCCAGCCACCATGTGACTGAGAGAGAATGGTGGATTAACACATCAGACCATAGTACACAAACCTTTGGCTTTCAGAGAGGCCATCAGGTAATGAAATGATGATCAGATGAATGATGATCTGTACCAATTAGAACTTGCTTTCTTGCTATGCTTGCTTTGTTATCTTTTTAGTCATGTGAATGTGTATAAATAGATAGAGTTTCTATAGTATTTGAGTGAGAAAACAGTTAATGAAATTTGAAAGACAGGATCGCTGAATACATTTTGTGTAGAAGAAATGAAAAGTGATTTTAGCAGCAACATATAAGTCGCAACAAACTGCAACATAAGGCTGGCCTGCAGGTCAGGTAAGAAAGTGCATTCACTTACAATCACACACACACACAAACACACCACTGAAGCTTGGTTTAAGAGGTAAACTCTGATGACAATGGAGAGTCTGCAAAATAGCCTCTGCAAGTGTGTGTGGAGTGTGTGTGCATCACAGAAAGAGAAACTGGTTTGTGTGTGTGTGTGTGTGTGTGTGTGTGTGTGTGTGTGAATGCTCTGGTGGTGGAGTAAAGTAGACTGCATGGCATGAAGGACAATGAGGGAAATGTAATACTGATTGATTGACTGTGTCCTAGACTGAGAACATGTAAAGCAGAACAACACACACAACAAATAAGATTAAAATGCAAAATGCAGCCAGTAACAGGGCATGCCGTTTGGACGTTTTTAGCATAGGCAGAAATTTTTGCAACTTAGAAGGGTGTCATTAGATCAACTCTGAGTTTTGTCATGTTGGCATGTCGTCATTTTCCAAGGCCAGCCAAGATCACTGTCATCTATTGACCCCTCCTTGTCTAACTGAATTACTTTCTATATACAACAGAATGACTTCATTAATGCATAACAGCCAAAACTTGAATTGTGTCTGGTACATAAGACTGGATTGGGTTAAAAAAAACTAAACTAAACTAACCCGAACCCTAACCCATCAAATAAGATGGATTGTACCAATATACTGTTTTTGACAAAAGATCAATGGTGATAACATTGATGAAAAACAAGGATTTCATCAGAAAGTATGGATGAGTGATTTTCATCGAAAAACATTTGTGTAGAAAGAGAGTGTTAAAACTGATTTTAATTTAGCTTCCCTCATCTAAAGTAAGGTTGAACAGCTTCCTCATCCTTTACTGAAATGCTTCAATTTGCACCTTGTTCTGCTGCTCATCATTGTCACATTTTAGTTTATCTGCTCAGTAATGGTCAATTCATTCAAATACATTATAGCCTGATTGTTGTAATGAAGCATTTACACTATTATTATTATAAAATGTAACAATGGTCAACTTGTGCCATGTGAGACTTCTTCCAATAGGAGGTTACTTTTTGAAAACTCTTCACACAGTTTTTTATACCAGCATGCAGCTCAGCAGTTAAACTTGCATCCAAAACACTTCATACACATCTCAGAATCATTTCAGACATTTGTCTGCCGATAGTAATTTTTCCTCCAGTTAACATTACAATCTATTACTTTTTATTGCATAATTACATGAGCTAATTGTTCTACATTTTAGTCTGATTATACCTAGTATAATTACATGAGACAAATAAAACTAACCTTGAAACTTAAAAATTTATAATATTTCCATTACAACAAATAAGGTCTCTTTTATATTATATAGATCGTTCAATATACAACTGCACTTATTCACAATAAAGATACTGTATAATGTACAGATTCAACTGTGCTAGTCTTCTAAATTTGGCCAAGAATTAAATGTTATATTTTAAGTACTTGTAGTCAAATTTAAACAATTATATAATTCAGTATTTCTTTACCAGCATTAATTTCCTGGTAGTGTTCAGGAGGTTTTGAAGGAGAATTTACTTATTTCATTTAATATTTACAAGTGGCTGATCAGTTCTTGGCCTCTGTGTTTTCAAAGTCATGCATGTTTATTATGTATCTGTATGTGTTTCTTCCTATTTAGTGAGCTACAAAAAAATCTGCCACTTCAAACAATACAGACCATCTGCTTTGTTTTCCTGCTGCCAAACACTAAGACAAAAATTGTTCAGCAATATACAAACACAGATATAGACATACATACAGTTTTAAAAAAGGACAACAAGGCTTAACATAGGCAAACATAAATATTTAATATATACAAATTGTGTGTGTGTGTGTGTGTGTGTGTGTGTGTGTGTGTGTGTGTGTGTGTGTGTGTGTGTGTGTGTGTGTGTGTGTCCAGAATGCATATCATAAAAATTACAACAAAGTACAACAGGTTGCTTTACATGCAAGGCAGATGAATATGACAATACAGTTCATACATTTGTGTTTAACAGAGATGACATTTGTATGTCAAAAAGTATTGGAAATCATGCATGAATGTTTTCTTCAATATTTGTTCTTACACAAGGCAATAAGGGGAAATAATATGAAATAAAGCAGGATGTCTAAGGTTGCTCAGGATACCATAGATGGAAATCCTGAATGAGGTTAGGGTTCCCTATGTGCATCGGGAGTACCCACAACCGTGCCTCGGGATAATTATGTGGGAGGGTTGGCACGGGTTTGAAGGCAGGGTCATTGGCAAGTTTGACTGAGGACACATAGAATAGAATGGGAACCACACAGCAACTGGATTGACCACCTTGGTGTTGGTGTGGGGATACAATGTCAGCTAGAAGCTTTCTTGTACCTGGTGGTGATCCTGAGGATGATTTGACAGACCTGTGTGAGCATTGATAGCAAGAAAAATGAAGGAGTCCAGAGGGGAGCAAGCTTATCTTTATGTTGTCAACCAAACCATAGTGTAAGCATCAACCAGGGAAGTGGAGTTCCAGCCTCTGTTGAATGCTATGGTGCAGCCTGACAAGGCCTCAGGAGTGTTCCAGCCATCTCCTGAACTTGGTCAAAGACAAGTTCCAGCAAGTTGCAGACACCCACTCTATAGCCCCAGCTGTAGTCCAGACCTTGACCTTCCCTTTGAGGTGGGTGACAATGTGTGCCACCTTACTTGACTTAGTTTTTCTGATTGGAATGTGAAGGCTTGTAGTCCGAAGGGCTCCCTGCACTCTACCAGTAAGGGCCTGCAGGCCTATGAGTCCCAAGGGAACTGCTCAGGGCATGATGGTTGGAGAGTGGAAGGTTGAATAAAAAAAAAAGTCCTTACTTAAAGTAGGTCAGTAAACAGGATAGCAGTTAACAAAAAATACCAAAAGGAATTGGCAAATCAGGCATGGAGTGGGCAAAGATGAGGTTCAGAATAAAGTCGAAAGTATAAAGAATAAAGTTGAAAGTAAAAAACCAAGAAACACAAGAAACAAAAAACAAGACAAGACTAGTGTCTTATATTACACCATGCCCATATACATACATACATACAAGA
>JBAJHX010000024.1:9734738-9752537 GCA_037176925.1 Amniataba percoides | reverse complement strand
TATATATATGATATAAAGTGTATGTGAGCTACTATATTTATTAATCAAAAATTGATCATTTTCATTTTTCAAAAAGCTTTTTGTCCTCCAGCATTTAATGGTCTAGTATCCCTTGTTTACATTTTTTGCACATAACTACAGTGACTAGATGTTTCAGGAAATATAATAGCAAATATATGTTTGTGGGTCAAAGAGTGACAAAAAGCAAACTATACAATACTGTACAATAGTAGTCATATATTTTATACATAAAACTAAGTTTTGTAACATGATGTTCCTATTTTTTCTCTTTCTCTCTCTCTCTCTCTCTCTGTGTGTGTGTGTGTGTGGCGGCCTCTCTCTCAGTGACAGGGTTTCCATACCCCAGTGCAGGGGCAGCAGTGGCCTATAGAGGGGCCCATTTGAGAGGGAGGGGTCGCGCCGTCTACAACACGTTTCGCGCCGCACCTCCTCCTCCACCTATTCCTGCCTATGGAGCGTGAGTGCCTGCTCTCTAACACATATTAACACAAATGCAACTGAAACAAACACATGTAATCAAACAAACACTGTAGGACAGGTTTCCAAGGCTGAAAAAATTCTATAGCACAAATGTAATTCACAGCATTACTCAGAGACTAACACACGCACACGAATACATACATACACACGCAGTAAGTGGAGAATGGAGGGTGGAAAACAAAAGGGCAGACTTCTAATAGAGCAGAAAATTGCTCCTTGATTCCAGAATGGCCAAATTAGTCTCTCGTTTTTCTAATGTGTCATTCTTTATTCAGCTGTGAATGGACTGCTGACCTGCCCTGCACACTCAAATGGTCCTGCTTCAGTTAGAACAAGAGACCCAGTGAATGTGAATAGGGGAGACATGGAGAGCAAGACAAAGAGAATAGATGTCTGAGAGTGCTTATTAAAACTGAAAGAATGAGTAGAAGAAAATGCAGATGGAGATGGTGAAATTAAAGATAAAACATTGAGAACAACAATAGGCGAATGGTGCAGCTTGACCACATTACACTACTCAATTTGTTATCTCTTGTTTGATGGTGCCTGTGAATTTTCTTTCATGTTACTTTTAACTGATCATTTTAAAAAATCATACTCAAAATTGTCAAAATGGTTAGATGATCTACAAATAAAGATAAGTATGGAGTATAAAGATATTTACAAAAATGCACAATGATTTGTGCATAATATTAGGTACTAATAATTCCAATCCACACAAATGTACCAGGCAGTTTTAACACACCTAAAACTATTTTACAATCATAGTAATCACAACCACAATATTCTACATGGACATTTCTTACTTCAACTTCAAAGTCTATAGTTGGTGTGGCTTCTAATGGAGGAGTGACACGCTTTTCTGTATATTTAGAAAAAACTTTTTTTTTTAAACAATGAGAACATAAAATTGCAACTAAGAAAATATACAATGCAATAGAAAGTGATGGTGTTGTTATAAAATGGTGGTTCTCTGAACAGAAAGAGTCTTATGGCCTGCAGGGTGAAGCTTTCCTGAGTCTGGCAGTGCAGCTTGTATGCTGCAGAACTGTCAGCCAGGTGGCAGCAGACCAGTTTATGGCTAGGGTGACTAAGGTCCTAGGTGGCCTTCTACACTGCTGGGTATAGAGGTCCTCCATGGATGGCAGCTCTGTCATATGGTGGCTGGACAGGATCCTCATTCTCTCTGATGACAAACACTGCCATTGTACAGAGCTCAGTTTCAGCTTCAGCGCTCTGAGCAACCTGAGAAAAGAAAAGACATTTATTAGAAAGTCATTCTGATAAAAAAACAGTGGCTTCTGTATAAGTATAAAATTATCTTCACAATTCTCCCAATTAAATCACCATAAAAAACTGAAATTAGAGTTCTAGTGAAAATAATACTCGCAAAGTCCAGCAGATAGTTATGGCAGCTCCTCCAACCATTTGACCTTATGCCAAGTAAAATGTTAAAGTAAACATGTGATAAAATATTGAACATTAAAATACAGTAGTAAACATCCTTCAATTAAGATTCACTATACTGTTGGCTTGTGGTTTATCTCAGAATCTAACCACAAACTGACACTTTACAAAATGCAATACTTATATATTAGATATAATGTCCATTTTATGTCCAGCACTGCTGCTGCTCTGAAGTGACAAATATTTCACACTGTCATGAAAACATCATAATAGGTTCCAGCCACAGTTACACTGTACAGTGTTTACAAAATCACAAAGAAAAGAAACCTTAGTCATTGTGTTAAGACGTATTCATTTCTAAAAAAAAAAAAAAACTGTTGATTAATGACCACTGGTGAATAGAGGACTCCACAATAATTATAGGCATAGACATGTATTTTTCATAAGACCACAGACTATGTATATCAGCTTTATAGTTAAAATACTCAATATTTTATCTAGTCTATGGCTTGTGTAATTCATGCAAAACTACTTACCAGATACCCCTTGATAAGTTTGTCCATATCTTCTCCAAAGTATTCAATAAGACACTTCACCTGACACACTCTTTTTTTTTATTCACCTCAAGGCTCTAGATAAGAGTGCAAATACACATATAATGTACAATCTAAAATTATGATGTCAAATTTTGCAACTTCAGTGAAGTGGTAAACAATACGGAATGCAAAAATCGGTACTTTTGCATAGTTATAGAAACTGTGATTTAAAAATGTTTTGAGAAACCCATTAAAAAGGCCTGTCAAACTCAACATTCAACGTGTAATACAAGTCCACAAACAAAATGAGCACTATTGCTTCTATTTACAGTGTTCCTAATTATGCTATATACCTGATCAACTTTCAGTATATTCCACGTGTTCTCTTTGACAGGTCCTCCCTCGCTTCGGAAGATCTCAATTATCTTGCTGTGGTACTTGTCCAAGGAAGCCAGGAATTGGGGTTAAAATGGAACAGTTGTGATTCTCATAAATTCGGCATTGATCTGTACAAAAACAAAGTAGCACATGCAAATATTATATTTCATGTTATATTACAACAGTTTGAGAGATCTTATTTTAAGGCAAATAATATGAATTCTGAAATGGTTTGGTTTGATTTCTCAACAGGATTCAAGGATTCAAGGATTCTTTATTGTCATTTCAACACATGTAGAAAAACATGGGCTAGAACAAAATTAGTTTCCCTGGTCCCAGTGCAAGCACAAGTAACAGTTTAGGTAGAGAGTATAAAAATACAATAGAATAGTATAAGAAGGAATAGAATAGTATAAGAGGGAATCAATAAATAACTTAAGCTAAAGTTAAATTAAAAACTTCTAATTCAAATTTTATTTATTTAAAGCCCCAAATCACAAACATTGTTTGCCTCAGAGGGCTTTACAATCTGTACAGTTGTGACACCCTCTGTCCTTAGTCCAAGTGTCGTGAGTTTCTGGACCAGTGTCTGCGGTATAGTTGTGTTGAATGCTGAGGTGAAATCCACAAAGAGCAGGCAGACATAAGAGTCTTTCTTCTCTAAGTGCGTGAGGGCTGTGTGGACCACAGAAGAGATAGCATCCTCTGTGGATCTGTTCTTCCTGTATGCATACTGGTGCAGGTCCACAGTGACGTCGATGCAGTCCTTTATGTGGGCCATGACCAGTCTCTCAAAGCAGTGTTAGGGTGTTAGGGTCATCAAAGCGGGCATAGAAGTTATTGAGAGCGTCGGGTAGAGAGGGGTCCCTTGGGCATTGAGCATCTCTGGTGTTATAGTCTGTGATGCACTTTATGCCCCTCCACATTCTCTTTGGATCATTTGACGTGAAATGTCCCTGGATCCTCTGGACGTATGCGACCTTGGCCCTCTTCACTCCTGCAGTCAGCTGTCTCCTAGCCGCTCTGAGTGCCAGTCTGTCACCAGACCTGAACGCAGCATCCCTGGCTTTCAGCAGAGACCGGACCTCCGCATTCAGCCAGGGTTTCTGGTTTGGATGTTCCCTCACCGTCCTGGTGCTGGTGACGTCCTCTGTGCACTTGCTGATGTAGCCGAGGACAGCCGATGTATACTCCTCCAGGTCCACCTCTCCCTCACGGACAGCTGCCTCCCTGAAGATCTGCCAGTCTGTGCGCTGGAAACAGTCCTGCAGTGCGGGGACAGCATTGCTGGGCCACTCGGTGATGGTCCTCTGTGTTGGTGTGGGGCGTCTGAGCAGAGGACGATAGGCAGGGACTAGCATGATGGAGGTGTGGTCAGAGAAGCCCAGGTGGGGGTGGGGGACGGCTCTGTATGGGCCTCGTTTGTTTGTATAAACATGGCCCAGCGTATTATTTCCCCATGTCGGAATGGTGACGTGCTGGTAAAACTTTGGCAGAGTGTCAGGTTTACATGGTTGAAATCCCCCGCAACCACGTAAAACGCCTCTGGGTGCTTGTGCTGGAGTGAGCTGATGTTGTTGTGTAGCTCCTTTAGCGCTTCATTAGCCTTCGCACCCGGCGGGATGTAAACAGCCATAACAAACACCGCTGTAAACTCACGGGGCAGATAGTTTGGCCGGCACTTAACAGTCAACTGTTCTATCGCCTTGGAGCAGTGGCTGCCCACCAAAGTACAGTTTGTGCACCATCCTTTACTCACGTAGAGGCATAATCCGCCCCGCGGGCTTTCCCTGACTGCTGGTTTCGGTCCGCACGGAAGAGAAGCCGGCCGTCGATCTGGAAGGCTGAGTCTGGCATGTTGTTATTCAGCCAGGTTATCATAAGACAAAGCACCACACAGTTCCTCATCTCACGGGAAACCCCCAGCCTCAGTCGGAGCAGGTCCAGCTTGTTATCCAGAGAGCGGTCATTGGACAGGAACAGGGACGGGATCGGTGGTCTCCCATTGTTAGCCTTTAGCCTGGCTAGCAGTCTGCCCCATTTGCCCCTCTTCTGGTTCCGCACACACCGGGACACACACAAAAAATTAGCACATCAGGTTTCATCTGGTGGGATAAAATAATTTACTTTACCAACAACCACTGATTTACTGTCATTTATTTAAGAAGTTAACTACCTCATCCATTGTGAACAATGCAGGCCATCTCTCTTCCAACTCTTCCACTCTAGATTCTTTTTCCACGATGTCCTGTTTGTCTACACAGTGAAAAAGTGCTCTTTATCACTGCACAATTTATTCGCTTCTTCACTTCCTTTAAAAGTGACAGTCTCTCATTTTCCAGTTTGGGAAGGCTCTCTTGAGCTTTAGACTTTACAAGTAATTCAGAACAACCGATGCTCTTTAGCTGAGTTCGGTAGTTGCCCCTTTTTGTTTTCAACCGCTGCTTCCACCCTTAGCAACCATTGTATGAACCAGGTTCAGAGAGGCATAGATGCTTCCTGTTTAGTGCTTCGGCAACATCACTGAAGTCAGCATCTGTTGGGTAAGCTTTGGACTTTGAAAATATCTCTTCAGGTACCATTCCCAGAATATCTGACATTGTTTTTAAACTCAGTGTCAACCATGTCATGTTTGATCTATACAATTCCCTTTTCTAATAGCAGTTCAGTGTCATACAAGAATGTTGATATTGAAAACTTGGCCACATCTCAGTTCTTGTAGAGAGAGCTGGAGGATGTGGACAGGAGCTCTGTGTTATCTGAATGAGAAGACACTAAACCATCACAGGCCGTGAGATTGAGTCCTTGGCTGAAATCATCTGTTATTGGGATGACCTTGAGAGTTGCCAAATCCTCAAGTTCCGCAGTAGTTGTCAAGTTCACTAGTGCATCCCCAATGTCTCTGTCTTGGTACTGCAGTCATAAATTTCTGCTTAATCCACACACTTCTCTCACTTCATCCATAAGCTGCTCCATGTCTCTGGAATGCCATTAGGCAAAATTAGCTTAATGGTGTCATCGGGATTCCGAATAACTTGCAGCTTGGCTGGCCTTTTCCCTTTATCAGATGCACACTATTTTTAAAAATGGAAATCTATGAAATATATTAGTTTTTTATTTTGTGACAGCTGTTTTACATACTATAAAAGGTTTCCCCTCCCATTTTTTAGCAGAATTGAATAAAATCAGGAGTGATTAACATTTAAGTGGACAGTCTTAGAAAAGGTAAAAGAAAAGCAACTGTCAAAAAACGAAAATTAAACCAATATTTCAAGCCCACACCCATAAATATTCTACAATTCTACTATTTCATTTGGCAGTCCAAAGTGACATACAACACAAGCAAGACATATACAACCTTATGCAGGTACTGTATCTCTTATAATAATAATAATAATAATAAGCCAGAGGGTAGGGATCTGTCAGATCAGACACCTCAACAAGCTTTAGTTGTCTAGTAGCAGATATGACCAAGTAATAAGCTCGGTAATGTTCCAGGTACCAGGCATCCAACTGTTTAACAATGAAAACTGGTGTCATTCATTGTAGGATACATTTTTTGAAAGGTCCACAGTGTCCATATGTGAGTGTTTCTGTTTCACTGCCAGTGCAATATCCTCATTAATAATCAATCAAGAGGGAGTGTTGAGATATGAGTAACCCCCAAAGACTTAGAAAATGTACACATATGCAGATTATATGCTGTCTGAAATTGGTGCCTTTGAGCTAATGAATACAGTACATTTTTGTAACAGTTTGTATGACGGATCACTCTTTTGAAGAAGCTATGTTTTGCTTCAAATCTGATGGCCAATAGTGCAACATGGGAGCCAAACGGGTGTATCAGTTGTGGATAATGTTCCAAATAATGATTTTTTGGCTGAATTGTTTCATGGGAAACTTCTTGTAACAGTATCCTGTGTTCAGATATCTTGAAGTCAAGATATGAGATAGAGTCCTCAGTTTGAAAAGGTGCAACAACAAGTTCTACAATGTCCTGTAATTCACAGAGGACTTGGCATACTGATTCGCTTGAAGGAACTCTGGTTCAACTTTGCAAGAAACATTGAATTTATACAATTTTATCAATCTGAAATCTCCTCATTAAATTGAGGAGATTTCAGATTGATTGCTTTATCCCAAAAAAATTAGACTACTTAAAATCTGCTGTAAAAAATAGAGATGTAATGAAAGGATTTTTTGTTCTGGGAGTCAAGCACAAGTTTTATATATTCTACAATATTTAAATATTGAAGTGCTTTTTGTAGAATGTCTTGCAATTCCGAGTAGTCAAAAGTATGCCATGGCCACCAAAAGAAGCAGCGACTGGATTTGACTTACAAATAGTGGAGGCTAGTTCTTGCAGATCAGTTCCATTTACTTGACAGTTTCCATTCTGCAAGCACTGTGCTACGGTTTGATGGACAGAAGCAGTGCTTCTTAAATAGTCAAACTCTTTCAAAACTTCATCAACAGCCACACTAGGAACAATATAAATATGTTCTAGTCTCAGTAAGACAGATGCATTGAGCTCAACACTATGTGCCAAGTCATTTAAATCATCAACACTAGAATCACACAAGTCCTCTGTACCAACATGATCACTCTGGACACTGTCAGAATAAGGACTTTCAGCCGAAAGACCTGAGCTTGGCCCCTGTTTCTCAAGTCATTCCAACAATCCTTATGATTTCTGCTTCTGTTTGTTCGAAATGAACCATAAATATCTGTTTTGTACGAACACTGAACCACATAAACAACTGTTTCACAGCTTTTTCTGTTGAAAGTAGTTTTTCAAAGTTGAACGTTGATTACAATGGTATAAGAGGCACTTAGATGTGGTTAGTTCAGTTTGGGAGGATGGAAGATGACATCTTGACAAGTGGCTCAAATGTGCATTCCAAGTCTTGCAGGTACATGGGCAGTTGAAACAGATGCATTAATAGGAATGTCAGCGTCCATAATGTATGCGTTCAGGCTTATAATGTTTGAGAATCTCAGATCTTCGTGAAACAGAGGTACCTCAATCTTTGCATTTCCATATTCATTGGAAGACTACAAAAGAACAAAAAAAGGAGGGAAAAAAGGCTCATTTGCCAATTACTACAGTTCAGAAAATGCAGCACAGTACAACTACTTTGTTGTTGGGGAAAGTTTCATTTTTTTAAGTTATCTTACAATCTATTCACACATCCGCAATAAAAAAGCTTAAGAATGACAAAAATAGATGTTGTTACATACTGCCTCTTTCGCCACTGTGATTTATTTTTTGGCATGATAACTGCAATCATTCTCTTTAAACTTTTGTATTTTAAATATGTTTTTCTATTTATATTTAAAACAGCGTTCTATTTATTTATGATTAAAATTTCTGTTAAAATTAACTTTATCACATTATATTGGATGGATTACTTCTGGATATTTCCTTTGTTTGAGGTTATTTGTATTGAAATACAATACTGGATTAAAATTGTACAAATACTAATGTGAAATGCCAAACACTGCATCATACAAGGATTCAATGAAAAAAAATATGAGTCCACAATAATATAAATATAATGTAAATATAATATATTAGATACTGTAATATAGATAATATATCACAAAATGCTCTTCTTCAAGAGAAAAAGCGCAAAGTCTCCACATAAACTAAGACGTTCCTCACAGCCCCCAGTCCCTCTACAACGTCTTCCCTACCATTATATTAAAGGTCAAATTAACTGACTTGATTAAAATTAATTACATTTTCCACATAAATCACGTGTATACCTTGTTCTTTTATCAAAGAAACATAAAACCTTATCTTAGATGCTTATCTAAAATCTTATATTTATCTTATACACAAGATGTGGCTGTGTGTTTCTATTAACAGAAATAATCTTGTTTGGCTAGCTGGTTAGCTAACACAAAGAGCACAAAATTCAAAGAGTCTGCAAAGTAGTTGCCCATTTTGTTACTTACCATAAATATACAGGGAAAACACATGTTCAACTTAAAACAACGTAATTTTGAATTCTTACCTCATTTAAAAGGTTCCTTTCCTTGTGAAAATAAAACCAATGACCTTCATTTCCAAAGCGATGTAATGGCGGACTGCAAAATTTAGAGGGAGCAACCTGGCATGACATCATGTGGTCACGTGACATAAAAACCTTTGATTTCAAGTAAAAAATATTACTTTAGAAAAGGATTCATTTCTGATTGGTTAAGAATTATTTTCTTTCAGGCAAAGTGAATAAAACAGGTATAAGCCAGAAATCATCATTTTTTTATTATACCAACATGAAAATGCAATTTACATGGATAACATAGTCGTTTCATTTTTTTCAGTCTACATAAAAAAATGAATATTTATTGAGGTTGTGATATGTGCATTTGTAAAACTGTTTTACACTTGTTAAATTGTTTGGTATTCATGCATGGATTAGAACATGTTGCCTTTCTAAGTTTCCAAAATTATGCTTAATAATTAACTCACTTTTAAGTTAATTATCTGGTTAAGGCTAATTACGAGTTCCTGGTAAGAGCATTTGGGAATATGTATAATTTCTGTATTCTTCTACCTGTGAGGATCCTCATGATGTTGATTTAATCAACTGGTCCTGTCCACAAGTGTCCTCCAAAATTCAATCTTCTTCCTTGCTCATGATGGCATGTGGAAGGCCTCTCCAGATTTTGCATCACTAGTGCTCACAGCAGCCGTTATAGTTGACATATTGTTTGTCACTGTGTTTTACAAGTACTATACAATACACAGTGGAGCCTAGATACAACCTGGAACCGATATATATTACATTACAGGGCGAAGTACATTTCTACCCACGCAATGTTAGAACACTATATTGTTCTTGCATGTTTTTTTTATTCTTTAAATTTTTTTGTCCAAAATGTCTTATAATTTCATGTTTCATATCCTCTGTCAGCAGTGTGGTTTACCAGGATGGCTTTTATGGGACTGAAATATATGTAAGTAAAAATCTAACGATAAAATCTGTGATCGATCAAGAAAATGTTGTGGCACTGAGGATTTGATCCAATGCTCTACCTATACTCAGTTGTTAATTTTGATTGCCATCTTGAATTCTCATGTGTATTTCTTGCCTCTGTCTTTCTTCAGGGAGGCTATGCAGCTTACAGATATGCCCAACCAGCTGGTACTGCAGCAGCTGCATACAGTGACAGGTATGTTGAGTTCCTTTCTCGTCCTGAGAATCACTTAAAGGTACTCTGATAACGTTGAATGTGATTATGTCATAGAGACCCTTCATGAAACATGGTTTCTTTGTTATCATTGCAGGAATAGTAGCAGCAGCTTCATTTTATTGTGTTTATATATTATTTGACCTTAGTTACAAACATTGGTAGAGGTATTAGCTCAGCCTGTGCTCTTGGAAATCAGACGGTCAGTGGTTAAAGACCAGTTAACTGAGCTGCCTGTGAGCAAGGCACTAAACTCCTCCCAGCTCCTTTCCCCTGAAATCTCTCTGTACATTAAGGCATGTGTGTAGTTCCTGTTTGTAACAATAGCAACAACGGGGGAAAACTAATTTTTTTGTAGTGGGATTAATAATCTTCTAATAGATTAATGTAAGCAATAAATTATAGAAGTCAAAGTGAGTACTAAGAAATTCAATGCAATTTTCAGCTGTTTGACCCATCTCTACCAGTTGAAAACATCAGTTACAGGTAAAATATTTTCTGCATATAAACTTATTTATTTTATTTTTTCAACTTATTTTACCACTGTCTATGACACTGGTAGTATAAAGTCACCTTTTCAAGATGGCGCCGCAGATGGCCGCCTCAGTACTTTCTGCTCCCCCTCACTGGTCACATTCACTTCGGGAGTTCTCCATGTTCATTCTGGTGAGAGTCTACATCCACCCTCAGGCCTATGTTACTGAGGCCTTACAACAGCTGGCTGACCATATAAGGAACATCCAGACTCCCTGCTAATCCATACTGGGAGACTTCAACAGATCAAACCTCAGCTACGAACTGCCAAATTACAGACATCAAGTGTCCCACGTGGGACACAAAGATCCTGGACCACTCTTACAAAACTTTAAAGGACGCCTATCGCTGTGTTCCCCAGGCAGCATTGGGACTCTCCAATCACTGTCTGATTCATCTCATCCCAGCATACAGGCAGAAACTAAAATCTGCCAAGCCTTTGGTAAAGACTGGGAGTAGATGGACCACTGAGGCAAAGCTGGAGTTGTGTTTTTGATGCTGCAACCACTGATCTGTATGACCTGATCGACACTGTCACATCTTATATAAGTTTCTGTGAGGAGATGTGTGTGCCAAACAAAACCTTCCTCACCTACAACAACAAACCCTGGTTTACACCAAAGCTCAGGCAGCTTTGTCAGGCCAAGTTGGAGGCCTACAGAAGTGGAGACAGGATCCTGTACAACCAGACCAGGAGCACACTGACTAAAGAGATCAGAGTAGTTTAGAGGAGCTACACTGAGAAGCTGAAAAAAACTTCTCAGCAAGCAACCCAGTGTCAGTGTGGAAGAGCCTGGAGACCATCACCAACTACAGGAGACCGTCCCCCCACACTGCAGGGAGCCGTCACCTGCAGGTGCTGAGGAGCTGAATGGGTTTTATTGTAGGTTTTAAAGGCCATCTTTCTCACCCCTCACCCACCACAACAACAACACCTCACAACCGTTCGGCTCCACCCATGCTGATGTGGTACTGTATTGTAATGGAAAACAAGACGAGTAGGCACTATTAGTACTTGTGGAAAAGGGGCTTTTTCTGGTCTAGAACCAAGAACCACTTATGTCAAGGGCTGTGGGCGGGGACAAAGCTGGTGTTTGAGGAGCTCCAGCGCGACATGGCGATGGTGAGGTAGGAGTGGAAAATTGAGCAAAAAATAACAAGCTCAGCAAGCTAAAGGAAGACTACAGGGACCAAAAAAACAGGAAGCTGCTTGACTCGGGAACAGACCGGCATGTCAGCTGACCAGGGCCTGAACGCCACAACAGTGGTGCATTCAAAGTTCTGCAGATCCTCGTAAGTTTTATTTTTTGTTTTTAAGATGTTTTGCTTTACTGACAGTGAATTATGCTCTTTTCTGTTTTACAAGCTAATATGAAAAAATTCTCATATCAGTATACATTCATAATGCCAGAAACACTGGGCTTGCTTGGGTAATGTTAGCTGATCATTTACAGATTTATTGTTAACACATAAAAGTCTACCTGACACAGAATAGAGCATTAATACATATAACACAGCATGGACTAAGTCCAGCATGTAATATAATTGAGTGACAGAACCTACTTTTGTCTTAATTAATACAGAGATGTAATGTAAAAGTATGATATGTGTCAGTTCTGCAGTGTGCTGTGATATAGTATAAGTATGGTGTACAGAAATATAACACACAGTAGTAGTAGTATATGCTTGCAATAGACAATATTTGAGACAGTTGTTATTTTGTACACAGGAAAGAGGAAGCGCGACAGCCAGCTGCTGCAACATCTGGAGAGGACAGACAAGACGTTCCTGCAGCACAGTGAGAACATGAACAACGCCTTACTCCTGAAGATGGAAGAAAAGCACTTTGCTTGGGCTGATGGGGTTTATGGTCACATTAATGGAGGGTCAAGCAAAGAAATAAAACTTAAAGTCTTTTTAAAGTGTTTTTTATGTAACATTGTACAATACTTGTGTGTTTGCATTTTTTGTATTTACGTATCAAAATAAACATTCTGTAAACACTCGTCTGATTCAGTAATTTCTGGATTACCGTACTCAGGTAATGCCGGCATACGAAGCTTTTGGGTCCCACCAGTGGTGAGATCGCATGTGACCTCTGCCTTACCACCAGGATTACCTGTAAAGGTAGAAATTGGTGTGTCATTTGTTTATCAAATTTGTTTAATTGCATTGTTTTTGTATTGCGACTGATTCCAGTGTACTCAGTGCTAGGTAGCTAACTAACGTGTTAGCTTACATTAAACGCTAACAATAACACCTTACATTCAGATCGTAGATTCAAAATCTATTAGGTAATTACCATATTTTCCAGACTATAGAGCGCACCTCAATATAAGCCGCATCCACTAAGTTTTTTTAAAAACATGAAAATGTACATATATAAGCCACACCAGACTATAAGCCGCCGATATCTAAGTTGTGAAATTAGATATATATTGGATAGATAGATAGATAGATAGATAGATAGATAGATAGATAGATAGATAGATAGATAGATAGATTTACCGGTACACAGAAATATTTCTTACTTGTTTATTTATATAACTGAAGTGATTACGGTAGTTTTGAACAGTGCCTGTAATACAGCAGTTCATGGATTAATTCACGCCAAGCTTACGTGCAGCAGCTCTATTCCCTTCCTGTACAGCCAGATCGGCAGCCTTCAAATTAAAAGCGCCATCATATGAACTTCTCCATGTGCTTTCCATGATAAGGGGGTAAAGATGACAGTTTAGTATGAGGGCTTGAAAATAATTTCTCCGTCGTGCCTGCTGCTTGCACAGGCTTGTGCTAAATAAAAATTAGCGTTTTCTTCTTTGCACTTTGACTTACCACTTGTCTCATTTTTGCACTTCCTGCAAAAATGCCCCCTGGTGGTTAAAGAAAAATCCACAGAAAAGATGCACCTTTGGATAAGCCGCATGGCTCAAAGCGTGGGAAAAAGTAGCAGCTTATTGTCCAGAAAATACGGTACCTTTCTTCTTGAATGTAATCGCTACATATAGCAACCATGCCAAGCAGCAATAACACATCAGAACAGTCTTGTTTGGGAGTCAGTGTAGATTTTCAAAGCCAGGAACAACACCTGAAGAGGTACGATGCCAGCCATTGTTGTCTTCTGCCCGAAGTTGGCATCAGTGTTTTAGTGGAAACGCAAATAAGATCTTGGAAGGTTCACCAACTTGAACGAATTGAGAAGTGGCACTAGCACCAGCCCAGAGCTAGCACTTGGTTCGATTTAGTGGAAAAGGGGTAAAAAGTCTGTGCTGACCAGCTGACGCCCATCTTCACTCAGATCTTCAACAGATCTCTGGAATTGTGGGAAGTCCCCTCCTGCTTCAAACACTCCACCATCACCCCAGTCCTGACTACAGGCCTCTTTCCTTGGCATCTGTGGTGATTAAATCTTTTAAGAGACTGGTGTTGGCCCACCTGAAGGACATCACAGGCCCCCTGCTAGACCCCAGCAGTTTGTCTACCAGGCAAACAGGTCAGTGGACGTCGCAGTGAACATGACACTGCACTACATCCTGCAACACCTTGACACTACCCCCCATCCCCTTGGTGGTTTGGATCAGCCACCAAGCAGGAGAGGAACAGACTACAACGGACAGTCAAGGGTGCAGAAAAAATAATTGGTGTCAGCCTGCCCTCCATTCAGGACTTGTATTTGTCCAGAGTCAGGAAACATGGAGGTAACGTCACTGCAGATCCATCACACCCTGGACATAACCTCTTTCACCTCCTCCCCTCCGGCAGGCGCTACAGAGCTCTGTACACCAAAATAAGCAGACACAAGAATGGTTTCTTTCCTCAGGCTGTCACTCTGAACATTTAACACCAGTCACAGAGTGTCAGTAACAATCCCAGAATCATAATCATCCATTGACCTTGATGTAACATTTCTACAAACAATAAATATATACCGTATTTTTCGGACTATAAGGCGCATTTAAAATCCTTAAATTTTCTCAAAAATCAACAGTGCGTTTTATAATCCGGTGCGCCTTATGTATGAATTCTGGTTGTGCTTACTGACCTCAAACCGATTTTATGTGGTATACGGCGCTCAAAAATCTGTCAAAATGTTTTAGTCCAACTTTGGTAAGCTACGAAGCTGCGCTGCTGTAGTCAGGAGCCTCGCGGAGTGATACGTATATGTGTAATGCAACTTATAGTCCGGTGCGCCTTATATATGAAAAAAGATCAAAAATAGACCATTCATTGACAGTGCGCCTTATAATCCAGTGCGCCCTATAGTGTGGAAAATACGGTATTTAAATACATTCTGTATATACTGTATATGCATATGTATATATAAGCTCACTCTTTGATCACACCTTAAGTTATGTTACTTAATGTTGTGGTTATGTTTTTATGTTATCCAAGTTATGTTTATTTATTTATTTCTATTTACTAAGTATGAGAGGGTACTGTTAAAACCAAAGTCAAATTCCTTGTATGTGCACACATACCTGGCCAATGAAGGTGATTCTGATTCTGATTCTGACCGTAAACCATGTGGAAAGCAGGTAGTGGTTCACAAACAAAGTGCTAAAATAATCCTAGATCTTAAATCTGGTACACAGGCAAAATCAAACAATACTTGAAAATGAACTCACACAAGTGGACTAGATCTTAGGTACATGAAACATGGCACATGGACACATGCACATGAAGCATACATGATGATCTGGCAACACGACAGGGGAAACGCAGACAATATATACACATGACTTAATGGGAAACAGGTGAATACAATCAGGGCGGGGCAGACAATAACACAGGTGGGAAACACACAAGGGCAGACAGTTAACAAGGAGTTAGAAATTTCAAAATAAAACAGACATGCCAGAACAGGAAACAGGAACAAGACAAACATGAAACTGAACAGACGTGAAGAGACATAACATTAACATTGGTGGTCCTGGATTACTGAAGCTAGTTATCATATGACTCAGTTTCCTCTGGTCTTTCCAGCCTGGGCATGAGCATTTTAATGTGATGAATTTATTCTGTTAATGCTGTAGCAAATACAACTCCAATATAAAAAGAAGCTGTAGAAATAGGCATAATATCCAAATAGTGACAGAAAGGTGATAAATTGATGATCAATGAATGCCATATAGTCTGTATTTTAAACATGTTGACTAGTCCAGAATGGTTGTCTTGTAAATATATTCCATAGTTAAATATTGTATTTTGATCTTAGTGATCTATAAAAATGTCTATTGCTCTTTATTGCTTGCCACTTTCTTTTACGTGTTTTTCTGTTTCCTAACTGAATGGTGACTCCCATTGATCTTACTGCTCAGTAGTCAAGTTATTAACAACTTTTGATGGGATTCAAGATTCACAAGTTTGGACTTCAATGTGATGCTATATCTAATTAGGCCCTAAAATACAGTCTAAATAAGGACAACTATACATTTCTGATCAACACCTTGAATTTTAAGTTGCTGCAAGAAATGCACGTTATTATCAATAAAAACACTCCATTAGTTAGTTTTTTGTATGAGGAGACCTGTGAAATAGTTTCAATGAGGATGACCCTTTTTCAAGGTTCAGGGACCTAAAAGACTAACATTAAAACAAACCTGTTGCTTGCAGTTGGTGTCCTTTAAACAACAATGTCCAAAATATCAGACAAACTACCATCAAACAGCTGCAGGCTGCTGTCAGAGCAGCAAAACTTAAACTTATGTTACCACAGGCAGATAAACTACTACAGATCCTTCCCACAGAGGTGGACAATTGGCCCAACAGTTTTGATGAGTTCTTTTGAATTAAATTTACCAAAGAAAACTAAGAAAACTTGCAAAATTTGATGTTTTATAGCAAAACACCATTGGAAAAAAGATGCAAATGAACTGAGTGGTATGGGTGTATGTTTACAGCAAACCAAAATAACAGAACACTGACTTAAGTGGACAAGTTTAGTGAAAACCATGGGACTGGATGGGGGTGCTGGTGGAGGTGGCTTGGTGTGCTGATGATTCTGTAGGTATGAATGACCAAGTAGAATGACAGTTTGGCTAGAGAATGGTGGTCGTGCAGATTTGGTTGGCTGAAGCGTAGAACAAACTGGTTTAGCACAGAAGCATAATACCACATTAGGTGATGAAACACTCTTGCAAAGACTGGAAGGAGAGCAAAGATGACTTTTTTTTTTCAGCGCCAAGCACTACTGCTTGGATTACTAAAAAGACTCTTGATGGCAAACTGCCCTCATCAATATCGACATTAATAACTTTGAGAGGAGATGAGAGCCTTAACTGAGCTGAAAACTACAATCTTCTATCTAGTCCACCAGATCAAATGTGATATCTATTACACAAAAATACCTGTGCTTGTGAGTGTGTGAGTGTGTGTGTGTGTGTGCGCGTGCATGTTTGTGTTTGTGTGTGTGTTGCGAGTGCTCTACAAACCGGCTGCAACTGTTGTCTATGTGTGTGTTTGAAAGTTCTTGGGGAGCTAATCTTAGGGGGACTGAGCATGTCAGCCCCGATAAGAAACAGCCACAGCAGGAGCCTGTAGGCTTACGATAATGTTAGATTTATCAGAGGCAAGGAGAAAGCTGTGTGCTTAGGAGAAACATGAGCAGAGCAGAGTAGAAGAGCAGAGCAGGTGAGTTGCCACGTCTCTCTCCACAAGACTTAATTCATTCTCTTCTTTTTCTCCTCTCATGCATTCCCTGTTTCTCACTTTCACCATTATTTGCTCTCCTTCCTTGGCTGGCATGTAGCATATCCCTCTCTGCTCTCTCACTCTTCCATATTTAATACTGTGTCTCTCACATTCTATTTTTTAAGCCCTCCTGATTTAAAGCAATGCCCGGGCAGTCGGGTGAAGTTGAGAGGTGAAGGGGCATGGGGAGGAGTGAGTTTCAGTCATATACTTTATCTTTTTTTGTACCTGAATTACATTTAGATAAAGAGCATTCATTTCGAACCTGTCGATACATATAATGTATGTTCATACTCATATTTATGTGGAAAAAAAAACATAATTCTAATGGCCCCACAGGTGGAACTACACCTGGCATAACCTGTGCCATGACAACAGAAAATCAAAACATTGTCATAGTGCTAAAACAAATACATCATTGGAAAAATCTTGACCAGGAGAGTAACATATGTCAGTATCAAGATGTTTCATGGCTGCTGCTTTGAAACATTGACCTTTGAACCTTGATCTCAGTGCATGTGTGAAGGCTTATAATTCAGCATTGAAAGGGGCT
>JBAJHX010000024.1:9689189-9734638 GCA_037176925.1 Amniataba percoides | reverse complement strand
GCTCTTGACCTCAGCTATCATATGTCATCAGTCAACAACTGGGGGCACTGTCAAATATTAGTAAAATATGATTAAATTAATTTTAACCTTTTCAACAATTACATATTTGAACTCTGATTACACAGACATATCTACCATACCCACAAACCCAGCAGTGTATGCTAAATTCAGAATGTACAACTTAAATCCAAAGAAAGACATGAATATATTTGAGAAACTACATATCCCTGGAGTCACAATCTGCAGTCTAATACCAATCAGTTGCAGTTTTTCCAGTTCCCCCACTTCACTGAAGTTTTTTTTTTTCTTTTTGGAGCGAGCAATGATTTCCGGGTCGTCCCATAAAACAACGGGGGTGCCAAATTCCAAAGAAGAATATTTATGTAGTCTCTGGGGCACTAAATCAGTTTTATGTTGTTTTTTCATTGAACAAATATCATCAACAGTTACACAAATATTTTAACAGCTCAAATAATGACACAATATGACGAATTAATACAAACCTGCTGCTTGTTTTCGCCCGGAGCGTCCTTAGCAACCAGCATAGCAATGGCACACTGTAATAACTTTATGCCGAGACTCGTCGTAATAGCAAACAAACCCAGTATTGTTTACAAGAACTGAATGAATATTGTGATATTATAATGTATATTTCTCGCTAGAAATGTAATCAAAATGTTTTTTTATGTCCAAACTATCTTGAAACAATGCTTTTTCCAGACTGAAAGGGATGGCCGCCATATTTTTATTTTGAGAAGTCCGCAGTGAGCAGTCACGTGATCTGTGAGCAGGCCAATAGAAAAGAATAGGATTAATAAACCCGAATTGTGAAATACCTACGTTTTGTACTGTGGACCAACGTAGCTATTTCACGTTTTGATATAAGACTGGGTTGTGTTTTGTGATGACTCAGAATGCTATCAATTACTTTGTCATTGGTACTATTCTACTGTTTCTGATGCAACTATGGAAACAGCAATGACTGGACTACTTTTGATATTGGAGTAAAGATTTAAGGACCTTTTTTTTATTCATTGGAACATATATAATGTATATCAATGAACCATTTCATAAAGAGTGAATCATGTTGATTCCAAAAATCCCTGCGTTCGACTGAACTGGGACTAATAAAAAATAACAGCAATTATCAAGTCATATCTGGAAATAATTTACAGCCATAAACACTTCTCCTGCTTCCTTCCCTCCATGTATTCTCTACTCCCATAGGTCTCCCTCTGTAAGACATGGTCTAACATAGTAGTGTGCCCATGCAGCCTCTTATCTTTGCCCTCCAGACCTATGTTGGCTTCCTTTTACTTTTAGAGGCGTATAAACAAACAAGACAAAAAGAGAGGAATATAAATAAAGTGGTCTGGTGGCATCAGAGAACAAAGGATGTGGTGGTGGAATGAGAAAAAAACAGGGTGTTGAAGAAGGGGATTAGTTCCAAGCCAATACTGGTGAAAAGACTGAAAACAAGCCCCTGGAGACAGACAGAGAGAGAGAGAGAGAGAGAGAGAAAGAGAGAGAGATACAGGTTGAGATGACAGTAAGGAGGGACATAGAGTAGGTAAGAGAAAAAAGTAAAGAAGAAGATGACATGGGTGGAAGGTATGAGACATCATCAAAGACCTGTGCTGGCTGTGTCTTCTGATTCAAACTCTATCTTAAATCTTTTTTTTATTTTTTTAATCTTATTTTATTTTCCCTTTGCCTTCTGTCTGTTTCTCAACCCTAAAGAATGTTTTTCTCTTATTTTTGTCTATTCATAATCTTATTTTTCCTTCCTCTCAGCCATCTACTACTACTCATATCACCCTGCCAATTTATTGTCTTGTCTTTTTCAGCAATACTTTTGTTGTAATCCTTAACCATCATCTGGAAGAAAAAACACTTCTCCCTTTTTTCTCATAAATTGAAACGGGTAAAACAAATCATTGCAGTCACACACACGCTCTCCTTTACAATGTACGTTTATAGGGAGACATCAATTGCACTTTCATCCTATAGGTCTGCCCTTAGTGTGAGTGAGAGGGGAAATGATTATAGATCTTTCTTACGGACCCTAGTTAAAATCGACGACCCAGTACCTTATGTGCCTCATGTATACTCTATTGTGGTAGGTTTGCACTCCCTATCCATTCTCAAACCTATTCGATCAAAGACAGCATGCACAAGGTTTATGAGTTGGGGAAGGGAGAAACTATTAACACTATTTCGAAACTCATTCATTTCCTTTTGATTTGTGCTGATTCAAAGAACCCATATAGTTTTATGTCTATGGAAGTCAAAATGTAATTCTGATTGTGTGTCTACTGCTACATATATAACATACAACTTCTTTCAGAGCTGCAGGGCTGTCATAGCCTTGTTAGGAGTTCCTAGCAGGCGATTAACACAGGAACATATGTTCACACACATAAGGGAAGTGGTGAAAAGAATAAAAGATTTAAAATAACGATGAGCTTGTTCAAATACATACTGATAGCTCATTTTGTTTGGAATATAATCACATGACCCAGAACCATACCTAAAACTATATTATCAATTTGTTATGATCCTTGACTCAAGGCTGAGTCTAGTTACAAACTTTATTCTTTCACTAGATGTTAAGTTCTATGATGCTTATCCTTGGTAATGCTGACCTCACTTGAGGAAAATAGTATGCCAGAAAAGAAATACTCAGGGCTTTCCGGGGCTCTGGGTAAAATATAATAATTCTGTCATGTTTTGTGGTCTGCTGTTTGCTGCTATGTGTACCATAAAGGTACTTATAAGTAACTCGATACGCACATAATTCAAAGATAGTGGGATCATTTCAGATGGATCATGGGTAGAAATAATTGCTTAATAAGTACTGTTGTCAGGACACATTCCCTGAGTGTCTAACTCATCTAAATCATAAACACTTTTGACAATGCCTAGAGGGATACGGTCACACTTGATAAATGTAGGTCCTGATGTTTGTCTGTTTAATTATCATGTAGAAGTTACTGTCATAAAATGTTTTACCATATTCTCAAAGTGAACACTGTCTCTGCCTGTCTTCTCATTTACAGTTATGGCAGAGTCTATGCAACAGCAGACCCCTATCACCATACAATTGGTCCTGCAGCCACATACAGTGTGGGCACTATGGTGAGTGTGTTTCCTGTTCATTAGCTGCTGGCTGTGTTAGGTATTATGATAAACTGAGGCTGTTCCAGCATCCTCACGCTGTTGCCTTTGAACATACTACTGGACACTGCACCTGGACAGTTTGATGTTTAACTTAATCAAAGACCCATTTGATACTAGAAAAGGTCAGCAGAACTCCCTGAGCTACTAACAATGACTGAAAAGCTCAAATCAAATAATTTGCTGACACTGTTTATTAATAGTCTATAAAGATCAAAACAGCAACAAGTACAAAAGAGCCTATTTTTTCTCTTTGTTGTGTTTGTATGAGTTGTATTTCCCCCTGAGAGAACCATTTTAATGTTTAATGTGAATCTTTGCCACTTCAGTAAATGAAAAAGGGACACTGTCTTATTCTCAAACTCCCCATTCAATTTCATTGGCCTGAAGCTGTGTGCTTGAAATCCAATCGAGACTGAGACTTCCTTCCCACAGGAAATCTCTTCAAATTTTGCAAGGGGAGATAGTCAAATGGTTAATGTTTGTTTTTAGCTAGCTTTGCAGCTAACAGCTAACATCAAAGATGAAAAAAAAATCTTTTTAAAGAAAGTAACTGGACCCAGAAGATGGGAGAGAAAAAGAAAGTACAATTAGTTTTCTTTTGTGGGTGTGGGCAGGGACATCCTCCAAAGATTAACAACCATCTAGAACATATAGTACGTGCCATTGGAGATTAAAGTAGAAAGAGTGAAATATAGACCACAAAAGAAGAAAAAAAGAATTAAAGTTCTTGCTAGTAAACCAGCTGCAGCTGGGGCTGCTGCTTGGAGCAGCGTCTTGGACTCGTGACAGATGAGGGTTGTTGCTGAGTGCTGACATGCTTGTGGTGATGGAAATCAAAACCACCTCCCTCACGTATCCCCCAAACATCCCCCTTTCTCCTCTAGGACAGCTGCTAGCTAAAAGCCTTCATTAATTACGACCATTTTTTCCTCTTCATTTACTTAATTAAAACAGTGGCCTGTGTTTTCCTCCTTATTACTCTACACTTTCTTCTCTTTTTTCTTGGAATTACTCCTCCCTTTTCCCCGTTCTCCCATGTCCAAATCCTGTACTCCTTATTCTTATTCCTGATTCAATAAAAACAATAAAACTCAGTCACTTAATCTAAAACTTTATCATGTCGTACTCAAGCCTCAAGATCAAACTTCTCAAATGTGCACAGTAATCAAGAGACTGACAAAGACAAAATTATGAATTATGATTGGATAAATGAGTAGGAGGACATCATTTCTCTAAATAGATAAACAGAAAAAAAAACACTACTGAGTCCATTTAACATGCCTTGTATGTGTCTTGTATTCTTCTATTTTCTCTATAAAGGGAAATAGATTGGATCATTTTTGATTAGCACATCTTTCAGGTCCCTCTCGGTGTGGCTATTTACAGGATCATATGAAATGATAAATGCGCTTTAGGTTCAGAGCAATATTAACCTTTACTAGCAGAACAAACCCAATCTCTGACCCAACCTCTAGTAGTTAAGTTGCTTGTTAATGTTGAAAAAAAAGATAATACCTCTGATTCTGCTGAATTTATTATATTATCATTGGTACCATTAAAAAAAAGTCACTAAACATAATCTAAGTTTTAAAGAATTATCCGATATTGACTTTGACAATAAGGTTAGTCTGAACTGAGCCTCACTACTTGGAGCAAGGAGTGATATAGACTATCTCTACTCAGCTATGCAAGAGGAATTAGAATAAGGAAAGCTTTTTTTTTTTTTGGTTGAAAAATGGCTTCATGCCAACTAGCAGTTGGGGTAGTTCAGTTGTCATCTTTCACATCATCTTTCACAGTGGCAGAAAGCTAAAACATTCTTTTGCCAAAATACAAATGTTTTTTTCCACCGGAAGCCGGATCTAATGAGCTTTTTAACTTGTTGTGTGTGTCTCTCTGGCAACTTTAAAAATCATTCTATTTAAGAGTTATTATAGCTTAAAGAGCTTTATGTTAAACTATATTTGCTTAGGCTGTCTCTTCAGATGGAGAATAGCTGTGATGTTTGTCTTGTGTTCACATAGCAAACAAACACACAATCACATTCTGTCATTTCACAAATTTCCTGACTACCTTGTACATAAAATCTCAATCTCTGAATAAAATAAGAGACAAGTGGAAAAAGGGAGGAACATCTCTGGAGGAAAGAGAGAAGATAATTGTAATATTAATATTACGAAGTTCTACATTGAATGCTGATTGGAGCTTTTTCATCTTTGATGTTGCAGGCTAGCCTTTACAGAGGAGGGTGCAGTCGCTTCACTCCCTACTAGAGGGAGAAAAGAGGGAGACGCCCCCTTTCCTTCTGCGCAAAACAGACTAAAAACCCCAGCAACAAATAAATTCACTAGATACCCATCTTCACTCTCTTCATGGAAATTTAAAAAAAAAAAATGCTTCCAGGTGGCAAATGTGACCCTGAAATGCAAGAATCACTTAAAAGATGCATCCCATTTACAGAGTGTACACATTGTCATTTATTGATGTTATGTAGTTATTTTGGAAAAGAACAAAGATTTGTTACTCTGTGTTGACTTACATGTTTTTTGCGTTTACATGTTTGTAGTTGGAAAAGGCAACACAAGTCAATATGAACAAACTAAGGAAACCTTTGGTGCCACTCCTTTTCATTCATGTCCACAAACTGGTCCACAAACTCAGCTCCTATAAGGTGGCTTTTTCTCATTTTTGTACCTTTATTGTTTCAGTTAGTCATTTCCTCCTGTGCAAGAGCACCAATGTTCATCAAATCTATTTTTATCAACAAAGTTTAATTGGATTCATGAAGTAAGTGATGTAGCCATTCTTGAAAATCTGGCTCCATTCTAAGTGAGCCAGTAACTGGAGCTGAGTTTTAGACTGACGTAGGGAATTTTGCTCTGCCAAAGCAGGCGAAGCTGCAACAAAATGGCTAGCAGGAAGCAATGCATTATGAAACCCAGAAGGTGAAAGGAAGAGTATGATGTAATGCTGAATCTGAATGCAAGAGGAAGAGATGTATTGCAGGGTGTGGAGCAAGAGCTATGGCTGCCATTGCAAAATGGGCAGCTGTGTATTAGAGTCCATTGATCGTTGGCAAAGGGCCAGAGGCAGGAGGTATCCCATTACTGCTGAATGGCTTTAAAGGAGAAAACTACATTATTCCCACCACCCCTCACTGTTTCATGTCTCCTCATGCCCTACAGACACAAAGTGATAATCCCACATTTGCTATTTATGTATATGGAGGAATACTGACTATATTTGACCTCCTAGTAAACAGATGAGAAAGTACTATCTTTCTGAATTTAGTTTTAATATTACATCTTTGTACTGTGTTCATGTTAATGCTATACTATTCATACTTTGGCTACTATGGGGCAAAAAACATAGAAAAAAATACAGCCTAACATGCTCAACAATTTGTTCAAAACTTTCACATGTAGCAGACACAGGACAACAAATTATCACTGATTTGGAGTCATGTTTAATGAATGTACATCCAGTGATCCCTCTCCTGCTCTGTTTTGGTCAACACTAGCCTAAACCTATTTTGAAATTAAATTCCAAACAGGACAAAACATTTGTTGCATTCAAGGCTTTGTTGTTCCCCATCATCCACAAGTTGCTTAGTTAAGGGGAAAGGATTTCACCTTGCCAGTGGTTCACTGAAGTAAGATAATGATGCTAAACTCATCATTACTTCACATGGGGAAGTTGATGCTGGCTTATCTAAGTTAAGTTTTCCTTCGTGATCTCCACACAACCAGTTTCAGGGTCTTTAGAGTCTTTACACTCCACAGGGGCAAACTTCACCACAGTTGCTGATGAAGCTGTGCTAATGCTTTGGGTAGCAGGCATCCTAAAAGCCCTGAAGCTGCCACTGACTGGCGTGACCATGCTAACTAAGCAAAGTTGTACTAACTCACAGACCTGTCTCCCTGGCAAACGTTGTGTTGAGTGATATGGAAGTATAATGTACACATCCAAGCAATTAAGAACTCAGTTTGACACTATAAGAGTACAAATGAAAGTTTGAAGAGTAAGACAGTAGACAGATTTAAGCACAAATTCTAGGAGTAGAAATGCAAACAACTGAAATAATCTTTTTTGGTGTGTGCATTATGAAACCCAGAAGAAGCATCTTTCAATCGCATCATTTTTGTCATTGTTTGCAATTCAGCCAGCAGTGAATGGTCTACTGACAGTTTCCCCCTGTTAACAGGACATCTTATCTTGCCACTGTTGCCAAATGCTCGCTTATAGTGAGAGTGAGAGTGAGAGTATTATAAATAAAGAGTATCTAAAATAGTAAGGTCTTGACCTGCTGTAAATGTAAACTAACGTGAGATGAATACTTAAGAGTTAGAAGAAAGTCAACTGGACTTGCTTGAAGTTATTGGAGAAAGAATTGAAGAAGCCTTTTGGATCACTGAGAATCTATAGAATTATTCATATAAAGCTTTATAGATAAAATTGAAATGACTTCACTTGCAGTGTAACCAGGACAGGTCAAGCACACAACCATAGGTTGATGTTCAACACTAGAATAGAAGATCAGAGCACCACTCTGACATGTTTGGGATTTGCTTGTTAGGAAGACCAACATCCTGTTCCAATGTGGTACTCAAGATAAATGCCAAGTTTGCCAAAGAGTTTAATGGAACAGACTGTTTTGATGCTGATCTGCAGTCAATAAACATTATTCTCATGTAGGTATTGTTATTTCTAGGTATTCTTATTGTTATTTCAGGGTGTGTGTGTTTAAGGGGGTGCAGAGCAGGGAGAGAGTTCAGCATCCTGACAGCTTGGATATGTTGGTTTTGAATGCATACTGGTAAGGATCCTGTCTAGCATGGATGTTGTTTTTTATTTATTTTTTAATGATGGCTGTCTTTAAGACACCATTAGGATGAGATGTTAAAAATGTCAGTGGTGGCATGTGTTCTTAGTAGACAGACAGGCCCCACAGCTTTACCCATATGTAATGCCATCAGGGTTCATCTGACAGTGGTCAGGCATCTGGAAGCAGAGTAGACTTGATAGCTGACATTTCACTGAGAGAATCAAAGCATGACTATGCTTAGCTCATCTGGCAATGTGGCCACACAAATGACAGGGACCTCTTATTTTGCCTGTGATTTTTGTTACTGGTGTTGAGGTTTTTCCATATCCTTCTGATGTCTACACTTTGCTTCCTTGATGCTAGCTTTTTGTCTTGCCTTGGTGATGTGTGCTTTCTTGTATGCTTTCTTGTCTTGACCTGACAGAAAGGCAACTTTTTTGGCATTCATCCAGTCTTTCTGGTAGGGCAATGACTATACTGCCCTTGTGATCATCATAAGTACATTTGCTCTTATATAATCACTGATGATGTGGTATATTTCTCAACACTGAAGCTGCTGTAGCTTCACCAGTTTGCATTTTAAAATAGTTAAGCCAGGTTAAGTCAGAAAAGGGGTTCAAAGATGGCTTTATTGCAGCTAGGTATGTCCGTACAAACATTAAGGTTATGCTTACTCTTGTGGGTTGTGGACATCCTGGTGGAAAAGCAGATCTGAGGTCTGTTTGATGAGATAGCAACAACATGAATTATCTGAGAACATCCTAACATTAAATACTTAACTTCTGGGAAATGTTTTTTAAGCAGCCATATTTGAGTAGCAAGCACCGTTAATTCTGCCATAACTTTTCTGAATCTGTTCTGTTGGTACAGAACATGGTCCATCCATTTAGTACAATGTCTTGGTCTGAGATGCTGTGAGTCTTTGGCTTAAGACAACTCTCTGTAAAGATACATTTCCCTGCCAAGGTATGCTGAGTTTTATTTTATTCATTTTACTTTCATGCAACTGGACATTAACAAGCAGTAGGTTGCTTAGTGGAATTGCCCAAAACAAAAACGGTAGCAGAATTTATTTGAACTAGCTGCCACATCTGCATGCACTGCCGTCACCATGGTAATTTCTCCTTCTGAAGAAAGCTTTTAGAAAAGAGCCACTTCATAACTGTCCAATAGAAAAAAATCCTAAATGTACTGTCCATCAGCAATCCCACAGTATTTTTGTGCATGCTGTTGGTCAATTAAATCTATATGGCCCAGTGACCGGGACTATTTTTAGTCCTACAGGTATGGATTTGCTTCCATAGCATAGTACATATTCCTGTCTATCTCCAGTTGTCTGTCTTAGCTCTGAGGAAACAGGAGATAAACAGCTATTTATGTTGTCCCCCTCATTCAGAAATTCGGCCTCATAAATGTCAAGTAAAAGATAAATACTGGATCTTCAATGCAAAGACAAGATCTTTCACTTGCTTCAGTTTCATTAGTTTTCTGAGGCGTAAGATTTCACCCATAGCTCCAATTCAAGACCAGTAAAAAACAAAAAAGCAAGCACAAAAAAAAGGAGTTAAGCCAGTGTATGGATAGATGTTCAGATGAGTCGTCATAGTTAAACTTTTGTATCAGCCAGAAATAGTCTTTCAGTCTGTGTTCCACCCATTCTCCGCAGGGAGACTGACTTTCAAGGTGAGCTGCCCTGTTCCCCAGCCCCCAGGTATACTTTGTTTTAAGGAAGTTGTCAGGCAGGTGTTGAAAGGGAGCTTGATATGTCCTGGAGGGTACAGCACACAGTACAGCACAGAGATGGTGTTCAACCTCATAACTTCCACCCTAAATAAAAATCCCAGCTAAACATTAAGGCAGTATGTTTTTTTTCACTTGGTAAACAGAGAGTTATAAAGTTTGATAAGGCAGATGAATGTTGTTGTTGTTGTTTATATCTTTTTTTTTTTTTAATATGATCACATGATGATTCTTGGGAATTAAAAATTTGATCAGCCAGAAAACATTGAAAAAGAGGTTCTCTGGAAGACAAAAGGGAAAGAGATGAATAAGGGATTGGATACACACTAAAAACACTGCTGTCTGGATGATCTAAAACTGAATAGATATTAAGCATTTTCTGTTTTGTGAAAGGGGAAAGAGGCTTGCAGGAGAACAAGTTATAGAAAAGAGAAGATAATGTGGTCACAAGATTCACATACATGCATCCACTGTTTAGTACTACCAACACAGGCAACACTCTTAAATGCACTCAGCCATTCTGTTACCCAACAATCTCACTTCCTTTCTCTGCCACACATACACCCACACACAAACTCTCCCACCAGTAAATAGCATCTGTGCCTGCTGTGTCTGATGGGATCATAAAGAGGGGAATCAGTAGCGCAGGAAGAAAGGGGGGTGTGAAAAGAAGCAGCAACCGAGGCAATTTACCCCATAGATTAGAGATAAGAGAGTTTCAGTCAATAAGCACTGATCTCATTTGAAGATATACTAGACGGAAGAAACTCACACACATTCACACTAGTTGATCTGTTGCTGTCACTGTCCATCTTTTCTCTACCCTTTTTGCTGCTTCTAACAGGATAAGGTGATACAGTAAATATAGATTAAATAAATCTCCTACTCTGTCTAACCATGCAACGTAACATTTTTTCTTTACACAGTCAAAATATAGTCTCAATCTAACACGTTGATAGCCTCGTCAGACAAGGCCCTGGAGTCTGTACAACTTTCCTACTTTTATTTTTCCCTCAGGTTACTGACACAATCCTATCTCCATGACATGGAGACTCACTGCATTGAAATGATCCTGTACTTATTACAGTGGAAAATGCATATAGTGGTCATTGTTACAGCGATCAGCAACTTGTAAGGATGACAAAGCAAGCTTGGGACAGAATCAGTTCTATGTAAATGCTGTTAAATAGTATAAGTCCACTTACATTGTTCATGTCAAGGTCTTTTTTTTCTTTGGTGGTTTGTTTTCTGAAAATTCACTTGACCTAGCAGTAACGCCCTGCTTCTAGCTGCCGTCCAAAGGGTAGTGTTGAAAGAAGAAAAGTGTAGACTCCAAACTGACAAAATGCCCAAAACAAGTCACAAGATCCAGCAGCAAAACTGTTTCACAACCAACCTTGAGTAGTCTATGCAAATAACAAGAAACAGTTCAAATGGGCTGCAATGAAGAGAGCAATGAAGAAGATTAAAATGCTTAGCCACCTAAATTGCATTCCCCTAAGTCTACTTCATGACTCTATATTCATGTAACAATACACAAATGTCAATTAAATAGTTATATGCATGACAAACGTAAAGAAACTGTAATAATAATAATAATAATAATAATAATAATAATAATAATAATAATATGTTTATTGTGAGCAATTTGTTCTCAACACACATAACTAAAAGTGGTTTTCACTGTATTAACAAAGTCCATTAACAGACCAAAACCAATAATTAATGAATCCTACTAACATTTTTGATAGAAATAAGTCTTTGCCATAGAGCTCCATTGTTGCCCAAAACTATCACAAAACCCAACAGTAAGTCAAATCATTGTACTGAACATTTACATTTTCAGAGGGAACCAATGAGAGTGCCACTCTCTATGAAGCTATGGAAGTTTCTTGTTTTTGTTTTTTGTTTTTAAGGGTTTTTTTTCAGTTTTGTGCTTATATGTTCCCTAATCTTATATTAATGTTGGATGAATATGGCCCCAAGCTCAATTTTGCCATTTGGCCCTGTAGAAGACAAATCTAACCATTAACAATAGAATGCCGGCCTTGTTCTTTAAGGTCTAGTTTACAACCTCTGTGAAAACATGAAAATTTCAAATAATTCAATTATTAATGTCAAATGTTGTGTTAAAACTTAAACTAAAACTAAAACTTGACTAAATTTGATTCGTCCCTCATTTTACTGGAGAGGTTTTTAAAGATAAGTACTCCTATACACAGACCATGCTTATATATTCTGTACAGCAGAATGTACTTTCAGTGGTGATGGGATATCAACTGCTTTTCCTAACCATTAATGTAAATAAAAATCTGGTATTTTATGTTTTCTTTAATCCCTTGCTCTTTCATACACTTTACCATTTTCAAATGTATATTTGTCTAAAGGTTGTAAAAGTCATTTGCCAGTATTTGTGTATCATAGTGTGATAGCATGATATTTATATGAGTCTGTTGAACTATAAGTTACCTTAGGTTCATACACTAAAGAAGAAGAAAATTTAAATCAATAAAATGTTATGCATTTTATATGATATATCAGTGTTAAGGAGATAGAGATTGGCAACATTTTATATGACATGAAAAGGCTTTAACGCTGTTACTGTTTATAACAAATTCGATATCCTTCCATTTGTCTGTGGTTACATTACTGTGTGAGGTGTCTTGTTCAACCACAGGCCTACTACTGTCTGTTGCAATGTTTTCTTAACTAACCTGTATGTTTTCCAGGTTTTGGCCAAGACTATATTTTATTTATTTGCTGCCATTCTGTTTTGTTTTAGCTTGTCTCAGTTGGAGAATGCAGAGCACAAGTTCAAAGAACTGTTAGTCTGTATCTTGGATTTATGGCATCGGACTGAAATGCAACAAGATTTTCTTTATCCTCTATCCTCTCAAAAATAAGTGCTTTTTTAAATATTATTATATTTTTGAGTAGTATCTCAAATTCCTTCAATATTTTAACCATCTCTCCACTGATGATGATGCAACATGAGAAATGTTCAATTTTTAATCATGGCTTCCAGTTACGAACACAATTTTAGTTCTTTTAGTTTGTGATGTTAATGACATGATGGAAATCCTTGTCTCACATGGGTGCATCTGCAGCCATTAAGTGATAGCCAATTTAATTGGCTCAGTTAATGCAGTCATTTGTAACATGGCACCATGGGCCACTCTAACCTTGGATTTTCTTTCTCCCTTTCTTTTCTTTTCCTCAACATTGACAAAAAAAGGGTGGATAATGTAACCAAAAATGTATCTATGCAAGGACATAGGACTTCAAAGTGAGTTATCAGCCACCAGCTGTTTCTTTGATACTTGCACAAACAACTTGTACTGTTTTTTTCATCTTGAACCTGCTTCCCAGTGGATTTGGATCAGCAACCAATGAGCTATATTGACCAACAGGACCACACAGCCTGTATCTTATATCTGTAAGGTGTGTGATTTGGCTACTCTGCCAGTTACCACTAACGCTGTAAGCTGTGTAGGTCCACAGTGATGTTTACGTGTGTCTTTGCAGAAGTATAATTTCAAATGTATTTCAATGCAAAGCAACTACCAGGATTAAGAAGACAAGACACAGTAAAGACACTCTGCAACAAATTCTGCAATGCTCTTCCACCTCTTGCTTATTGCTGTAAGCTGAAAGCATTCACCATGTTTAGTGACACTTTTTCCATGATACTTCTTGGTTAAGGTTAGTTGACAGTTCTCCAGAAATGTATTTATACAGCAACTAGAGATCACTGCTTATCTACAGAAGGCTGTGGTTTTATAGGGGGGGCATTCCCTACCAAGGAGCATTTCACTTTTACCTGTACCTGTCATCTTGGAGATAAGTCGCATACAAAAAAAAAGGAATCTCAGAAACTACAATAATGATCTGCTGTTTCAAAGACATTTCAACATGGTTGGCTGCCCATAACTGAATCACTTTTTCTTCATCAGTATTTTTGTAATTGTCTACTGAATATTCATGTTCACTTTCTGACTCACATCCCATAGAAAATAAGCAGGGGCAAACAGCTTTACTGTTCTGTACTGTTTCATCGCGTCTTCACTGTAGAAGTCTAATCAGAACACCAAAACAGCAGAGTAACAGAGGGCATTCTTTCAATTAAATATAATCATTATGATCTGGGAATTTGTGGCACCATCCCCTTTTATGAAACCGTGCTGTGTTGCAGAATAAACATATCCACAGCAGAAATGCAGCATGGTCTACAGTCATCCGGAGTGATCGGTTAATACAAAATACATCGCTTGTATGAACACTGCCTGTTTAGTGACTGAGCTAGCGAGCCCCACAAGTAGTCACTATGTACATCACTGAGCTTCATGCACATTTCACAAACATGAGTGAATGAATTTTACAAGGCAACTTCCTGAGTGGAGCTTAACACAGTTCAAAAGACAGAATACAGCCTTTCTTACTAGCTCCTTCATTTTTAAGGTACTTGGTCCATATATAATAAACATTACATATGCACACACCTACAGTACATTCAGTGTTGGTTGCACCCTTGGTTGCTTGGTAGGTTGCACCTACCCCCAGAGTCAGTTTGTGTTGTAAATGACTGTGGCTAAAGTAGAAAGCCACACAAACTTTCCTCAGTGGGATTTTAGGTGACAGCACCCAAGTCAAAAGACTTATGAACAGAGCAGGCTTCTACTATCAAAGGAGCCACAGGGGAGCCAATTTAAAGGCCACACATTTTTCATAAACCCACAGTAGGACTCATCAAAGCAATGTTCCAAGCAGAAGTAGAGTTTAGCTACAGATGTGAGAAGAGCCACATCAGCAATTTCCAGAATGCTCTTCATGTATGTTCATTACAGACTTGTTTTGTTTTTTCCTTTTTTTCCCTTTGACAGCTTTTGAAATGTGTGCTCTCTTTCTGTATTGAAGTCATGGGTTTACATGTTGAGGGATTTTTAGATATGAATGTTTTATATGAAAACACATCAAACAATTACTGTGTAGTTTTAGTTTAAACGTGCTGTGTTATTTTTATTTGTTTTTAGTACATAGTCTAATCATGTGTCTAATGATTTGATTTTTCTTTTTTTTTAGTATTTGCTCAATGTTTGAATTTTCTGTATTCTCTATATATGACTTTCTTATTTTCTCTGATATACTCACATTTCTTCATGCTTTATAGAAGCAAATTCACCTTTCCTACTGTAGATTATTTACTTGCTTGTTTTCTCTTTTTTAGTAAATAAAAGAAAAGACTAGAGGGATGAAAACACAAGGATATCAACTTTAAAAAAAAAAGAGAAGAACAACATGGACAGAGAAGAACACTTAAAAAGATCAACAAAAACAAAAAGAGCAGATTTGTAAAGGAGCCCTTCAATCAGCAAGAAAAGGGATCTGCGAGGATGGCCGGAGGATGTTTGTGGGCCTGCTCCAAGGCCAGGGCCTGAACCACTGAACCTGTAGTCCATGGTGAGGGGATCCTGCTGGCTCTGGCCCCTAAAAAACAAGCCTTGCCGAGTGGAAGAGACCAATCAGAGAGGTCACCATAAAACATTTTATTTTTGTAAACTTTTTTAAGTTTATGATTTCCAAAAAGAGCAAATGCTTATGTACGTATATACATATTATATATTATATGTGTGTAATATAGTAAGTATAAAAAAAGAAACTTTGGGAAAAACATTATGTGTCTTTGCGATTAAGAAGAGGGAGGTGACGTGAGGAGATGACAGCTTGTCCTCTGCCTTCTGATTGTGTCCCACCCTCTGCTGAATGGGGTAGGGAAGTTGGGAAGGAGCAGAGCTGTTGTGTGCGTGTGTGCGTTTGCATTGAGGAGTCAGGGGGTACCTGGTCCAGCAGACATTTCACTATGTGATTGTCATGGAAATATGGAGTAGTCTTCAGATAGTTGCTTTTTGAGCCTGTCTTCCACCAATAGACTGCAGTAGTGTAGTTGTTACTTTAGTTTTGTCAATTAGTCTGCATTTTGTAGATTCTAAAAAAAAATAAGCAAATGAATGAATAAGTATCCCAATAGGTCTTTGCAAAAGAATGGGAACTGCGTGATGGTTTAATGAGTGCACAAGCTCAGCTGAAGACCTGAGAGCTGCTAGATTGGTAGTAGGTCATGTCTGCTGGAAGCCTGGCAGCCCCTGACATCACTATCAAACATGTCAGTGTATTGTTGTGGTTTGAGGTGGCTGTGCTGTGTAGTAAATTACTTTTGTATGTGTTGTTGGGAAGGGAAGGGAAGGGTAGGGGTGGGTGGATCAGAAGGTTTTAGAGAGTGTACAAATTTGTAACATGGGAGCAGTCTCCTTCAAACTGTCACAGGAGCCTCTCCCATCCTTCTTTGAACACTGCTCCCACCTTCTGCTAATAAGGAGGGATAGTAGACAAGAGAGGGAGGGGAATGGGGAGAAGCCCTATATGAATTTAAAAAAAGGGGGGGTCACAAACAAAGTTTTCCTAAGAATCTCTTTAAACCTTTCTATTTATACGGATCTCTACTTTACTGACATCCTTCTATATTTAAACGTTGTACTAATAACATGCTGTCAGGCATGGTCAGAGAGTCAATTGTAGCCATTTACTAATGTTGTATTTATTGTATTACCAGTAAGAAGAAAAAACATTTATATATGAATATAAATATATTGTTATCTGCAACTCTTGGACATAAGTTTGCCTTTGATTTTCAACTTTCATGCAGGATTCAATGCACTGTCAATGTATGATGAGGTTTCTACTTGTGTGATGTTTTATTCTGTTGACATTTATTTGGTTTTGTTTCCTCTTAGTTGAGCTACTGAATGTAACTTCAAAAACTCTTGACTTTTTAGGTAGATGTGGTTGTTTTATATATACTTCACAATACACAGTATTCTGTAAATTATATACATGTGTAAATGATATAGCAAAATGTTTCTGATAATATGCTGGACGACTTCTGCTGACCCAGGAAGACTATAATGCCATGGCCAAAAAAAAGAGAAAAAGAGAAAAGAAAGAAAGGAGTAAGGAACACCAATGCCCTGCGGAGAGTGGGAGAGACAGAAATGTGTAATCATTTTAGGATCAGTCTGAATTTTTCTTAGCCAGGCTTTTCACATTTGATAAGAACAAGGTGAACAGGCAGCCTAGCCTGTCTGAGAGAGAAAGACAGAGAGAAGTGAACGATAAAAAAATATTGTTTTAAAAGATTGTTTTTTTCTCCCATTTACTCTCCTAGTCTCTTCTCTATCTTTTTGTCTTTCTCCCTTGAATCTTAGGTGCTGGTGTTCAAGGTGCTGTGGGCAAATGCTATGTGGGAGGTGAGGAAGAGAAGGAGGAAATAGGGAGAAAAGGAGGAAAGGATTGAAGTACATGGGGTGGACAAAATAAAGGAAACTTCCAATAGTATATAATATTGACACCACATCCTGAAGAAAACTTGATATTTCAACCTCATATTTCAAATTTCATACTGCAAGCCACCAAAATCATGTAGTTTCTCATGTAAGAGCATTCATGTCTACTGTCTACACAGTAATTTACCAGATTATGTGTGTGTGAGTGTTTGTGTGAGTGTATGTGTGTGTGTGTGTGTGTGTGTGTGTGTGTACATATGTATACACACATATTTACAGTGTTATATATCACTTTTTTGTGTCCAACAGAAAACAATGCCTAGTTTTGAAATATGCAGAGTTTATCACCTTATAGGCCACACAAATCTTTTTCACAAAGGTTTTTTATTGTCCTTAACTCTTTGTAGACCTAACTCTGTCAGATGCTTCCATTATGTGAGGGTAAGCTAAAACAAGAATCTTCCACCCTTGACTTGCCAGCCAGCTGAATGTAGCTCAGTGTAAATGAATGAAAGCAGCACAAGCTGGTACTGGATATGACTGTGAACACAGCAACCTTCATGACAGCTGTGTTTTTTTTTTCTTTACCAAATGAAACATTTTCATTCTCAGTGTACTGTGAGTTATTTAAAACTCAATAAATAAATTACTAATAAACTGCTTGGTTGTCTTTTAGACATAACACATTTTATTGACCATAAACTTACACTGTAGTTGCCTTACAGTTGTGATTAAGTTTTTCTGATAGTGAAGAAGCTTTTTTTGTCATGTTTCCATTATTTTGTCCACCTCCTTTAGAAAACTTTGTGCTGTAATGAAAGTGAACCAACTTGAGGTGCTCCTGAGCGGAGATGTGCCACTAATTTAGAAAATATCATTAAGAATGAGAATCTTCAAACTTCTCCTGGTCCTCCTCTTTTTCTTCTTCCAGGTCAGCTTCCCAAATCAGCGAGGTAATATGCCTCCCATGTTGCTGCATTTATTTCTCTCTCAGTTGTTCAAAGTGCATGTACACAATGGACTGGACGGTGGCCTCATACAGTACACGGCCATTCTCTGGATAGATGTTTCGAAGCTTCTTCAGAGACTGAGACTGAAGCGTGTGGGTGCGTGTAGTGGACTGACTTTTCAAAAATGCCTTTCCACCGCCATCCGTTAGCAATTTTTTGCTATGCTGTTAAACAGAGATAATACATCTGCAGTGGGATGAGACAACTAAGACAGACTGCAAACAACAGAAGAAAAGCAGACTGGGACTTTAAGGAAAACAAGAGTAATGAAAAACAACTAACGATGTCAATTTCAGCAGAGATCCAGGTATCCTCTGCCATGTTCTATTGATTCTAAAGTTTTCTGTTCTTTCTTTTGTTGTCCTGTTTACATGTACTGTAAATGCTGTCCATCCATTACTGGTTGGAGGGATTAAAAAAAGGTGTGAAGCAGCTTTCATTCTAGCTCTGGTATTCTCTATGGCTGATTACTTTAACCATGAGAAAACCATTCAAGCTAGCATGTTCTCCTTTACCTTGAGCCCTCACTCTTTCCATCCCCAAGGAAAGCCCTGCCTTTAGGTAAAAAATACCCATTCTATAGCAATGCCCCAAACGATTTCACTTCCTCTACATTACATATTATATGAAGAATCCTTGAGCTTCCTACCAAAACCTATGTGGGTCTTCTGCAAAACGTTCCCAATTTCCTCATCTTGTGGATACCTCAGATGCAAATCCTAAAGCAGCTATTCTGTGAAACCTCCCGGCAACCAGACCTCATTCAGTCCCACCACCACCTTAGTGTAGTCATGATAAAACCCAACTAAAACCCATAAGCCAAAACCATACCTACCTCCCCTGGTAACCCACTGACCTCTGCCATAAAGGCCACAGTATACTTTCTGCAGACATTACATTTTGGCAGGTTTGCTCATACTAAAGGGCACATTTGAATTCTTTCCACATCAGCCCTAATTGAGCAATCATCTGCAGTTAAAGCATCTCTTTGCAAACAAGTCAAATTTTTTGTTTTAATTTATCTTTATTTGTTTAAAAAAAAAAACTAATGTTTTTATGAAATTCTATGTGAAGTAGAGGTACTGCTTTGCATTGTAGCACTACAAATTTCTATTTCATAAAGATGACTGTATAGTATCTGGGTTTTGATTCAGCTGCTTTTTAGGATTTAACACAACAATTCATTTTGATTCCGACTTATACACAATTCTACATATAATCATGAAAATATGTCTCTTATTTCACTTGAGATCAGACTCAGTGAGCACAAATGGAAGTACTATGCACCAAGCATAAAAGCTTAAGATTTTTTACTCTATGTAAATGTATATAATTCAACTACTGAGGAGTGTAGAAAGTGGCAAGAAAACAATTATACACAATGAGATGTTTACCTAACTTGGACTTGGCATTGGGGGCCTTTGGGAAGTTACAGATAATAACAATTCCATTAAAATAAATTTAACTGAATGTGTAATATTGCTATCATAATGTTGATGCTACTGTGATCCAGCCTGTAGTCCTTATAATCCCTCAGTAGCCAGTGTCACGTCTCCACCAAAGTGTTTATTTTACCTAGAATTTACTCCACTATGATTTGATTTATAGATATTAATGTTTTGAAAGGCTTTCCAAAAGATATTCTGGTCTCATAATATTCTTGTTCTGCCCGGTTTGGATAGTAATTATGTGTGGCTAAGATTCAGCCTCATGGCTCAACTGTTACCACTAAAGCAGGATAACATGCTCCTTCCACCTTTGCTACTAAGAGAATAAGTCAAGTTTTGCCAGGCCGGAAGACATAACACAAGATTTACACAGGTGTTTTTTTCACTACAGTCTAGAGCTTCACTTTACTGTCCACCATCAGATTCTTCTGTGCTCCCACTCGTGTGGAGTCTAAATAATTATACAACAAAAATTTGGCATGAAATAACTACAGTTTGTATGTGGCAAGGTGTTCCATTGTATTTCTATTTTAGTTATTTTTACTTTTGCTATAAGTATACTATTGCCTTTACACATCCATGTCACTCCCCCAACCCCAACCTCCCTGTCCTATGCAGATCCCCAAAGCACAATGGTTTGAATGGTGACAAGTGAGTAAAATAGAAAGAAAAAGATTAATTTACTTCCCTTCTGTTTGTATTTGTCTGTGTCTTTAGTCCGTTTTATCTGCTGGAGGCTTCAATGTGCTTTTGTATACCTTGTGTACAGATCCTCCCTTTCTCATGTCAATAGCAGAACCTTATATTACTGCATATTAGAACAACAAAGAGACTCTTCATGTGTGGCTGTTTTTTTCTCTGCAAACACTTCCAAGTGATATGTGTATTACAACTGTTCAGCACCTGTTCCTGTTTTTTATTCCTTTCCCTGGTTTTTATTTCTGTGCACACACACACACACACACACATACACAAAAATAGTGGAAACAACTCTTAGTGATCATGGTTACAGTGATTACAGTAATCATAAACTTGGCACAGAATAATTCCTATATTTAAATACTTTGCTTATTCTAATCAAGTAGTCTGCTTACAGTGTCCTTTCTACAAATGACAACTAACAGAAACATTTTTAAAACTATGATCATTCTGAAAATGATCGTAGTTAAATTGTAGCCTCCTCGAAGCCTTTGACAAACTGTAAAAAAAAAAAAAAAAAAAAAAAAAAAAACAAGCTTACGAGATGCATAAACTAAACTTGGGTTAAACCTCCGGCTATCTTGTGTAGACTATTCAAACAACATGGTCAGACAGGTGTTAGTGATGAGTTACCTTTCAAACTTTGGTCTTCTGAACTATATTTGGCAGACCTGTGGTTTCTTTAAGCTAATTTAAGTGTCTTTAGCCAAGCTCATCAGTTAGTTGATTACTGGTTTCCACAGTCTGGGCAAACCCTGACTGGTTGGGAGACGTCTTTGTAATGTTTCCTACAGCATTATTCAGCTGTTGCAGCAAACACAATACATCACCCTTTTCAAAACCAATTTATTTTGACCTGTGCTTCTCTGGACACTTTCTGCTGACTAACTTAACAACACAAAGCAGGGTGTGCTTCACAGTGTCTGCCACACACAGAGTTACTATTTCTACACACAGGAGAGACTCACTACATCACATAGATATGTCACCAGCAAGGCCATCTTCTGGATCAAATGGCTTGATAATGCCCCCTAAATAGAATAACCAGAGAAGTTGTCTGTGCAGTCCTTCAGACATCAATTAGATGATTATCTGCATGAGAAATACAGAAAAGAAAATTAAAAAAATTGTTATAATAAGCATCTGCTTATAGTGATCAATTTGAACTGGACAAACGTGATCAATATAAGCTGTTTCCACTGTAAGTATAAGTTTATGTGTGTGTTCTATTTATTACAATATTGGTACATTATTGTCACAGTTATCATTACAGATATTCCTACCATGATTACTATTAATAAATATTTCTTTCATTACCACCCCCTGTTATTGCAGTTAATCAGTTAATAAGTAGTGTGAGTGTCTTCCCCCCATGTACGTTCATGTACATATAATATAGTGTCATGGATTACAAATTGTTATTTTACAGTAAAAACTGAAGTAAAATGTTTTTGTTTTTTTTTAATTAATTAATTAATTCTTTTGTGAGACTAAAACAATTTGACTATATTTGATTACATACATATCATACATTACATATCATGTAGGTCATTTGAGAGTAAAACAGGACAGTACACTATGGAATAGGTTAAGTGATATTAGACAGTAATACACAGACACTCTGGATTTATGTCCATTAAGGGATATGTATGGTGGCCGGGAGATGCAAACCAAAATGACAAAGCTTGAAACAAATTTACATTTTGGAACATTTTTACAAATCGTAAAACAAAATTACATTGTCAAAACACATTTACAAGTAATATAACAAATGTACATTTCAGAAAACAAGACAAAAGTGAAGTGAATTAAATAAATACATACACCATTAAATGATTAATTAACTATTAACTATTCATTTTATGTAAAAATACAAATTTAAAAAACTTGTATTTCACTATTTAATTAATTTTTTCATGGTCCTGTGTTGCCGTTTCATTAATTTATTTTATCTGTCAAACTCACCCATCAAACTCAGTGGGTGGGGCTAAAGTCTAATCCATTGCTTTGGTCTGAAAACATGGCAGCTATGTTGATGGAGGACCTCCATGAGCTTTCAAGGGAGTTGGTGAGAGATAAACTTGCAACCCAAAGCATGTAAAGTGTAAAACAAAGGAATTTATTGAAGTTGTTTGAGTTATTTCCACCCTTACCGACCAAGATAGCTCTGCATCAATCCATTATTAGCATGGCTTGGACACACAGTGGCTTAGTGCTCCCAGCTTCTCTTTTTTTGTTTGTAATTTTGTGTTTTTGGTGATCTTTTGGTCGCCTGCAGCAGCAGTTGTGTTGGGGAGGGTTGGACTGTTGGAGATTGGGGGAGAGTGCGACCTGCGACCGTTTCTGGGTCTAGATTTTGTACCACCGCAGATTCAACTGACCGCTGAGGCTTTCACAATCCCTCTGTTGCCATGGAGACAGAGGAGGCGTCGTAAACAGAAGTGGGGCAGGAGGGGTGGCCTGCATGCTAGGCTACTAGGCTAATTTTTTCATGAAACATGATGACAATAAAGTCTCTTGAATCTTGAATTATCTGGAATTGACTTGCCTTGACTTGATGAGTAGGGTAACCAGTCAGGTGTTAGGATGTTAGGAGTATGACAGATAAGATAAATTAATGAAACACAGCAACACTGGACCATGAAATTGTTTAATTGAAATTAAACAGTGAAATAATTATATACGGGATTTTTTTACATAAAATGAATAGGTATTTTAATTTATTAATGACACATTTAATAACATATTTAAGTCATTAATAACGCATTTAATTAAATAATTATACATTTAATTATTTATTTAATGTTGTCACTTTCAATCCTCCATACAGCACCCCTGCAATCCTGCAACAACACTGCTGCTGAAAACCAAACCTGCATGATAAAAGCCAGGGCCCGTGTCACCACTCTCCTCTCAGTGAAAAAAAAAAAAAGAAAAAAAAAAGCTCTTGTCTCGGTAGCACATGCATATGATAATCCATCGATCCACTGATTGATTATAGAAAAGCCTCCTTGAAAATAAAGGCAAAAAATATAACTTTTAATAAACATTCTCCACATTCTAATTAATTCATTAAAGGTGCAGTGGGCAACTTTGAGCGGAGCCTCTCTCTCCCTGTACATTTGAAGCAGTTCAGCTTTAAGGCTCCTCCCCCTCCCTCTCCACACAGGTCAAACGTGAACGCGCGCAACCGACAGGCCGGCAGGTGAAAACACACAGGTAAGAAATATGAATTACACTCCGTTAGGGAGACATAACAGGCTTGACTTCAGTCTGACTGTAGCGAGACGTTTGGTGCTCAGTTTGTTAAACAGTCGAACTTTGTGATGCCGTGACGTGTTTCCGCAGTTTGTTTCCATGCTAACACTGTTAGCACCGTTAGCTCGTTACTTCGGTAACCCAGAGAGCCAGTAAATTAACCGCTTATTTACGTGTTTGTCTTTGCTCACTGTGTGACATTTCTGCCCATATTTGTTGTTACCATGAGTGCAGAGACTTCAGCAGCTCTGGAGAGGGGGGACGACGCCAATGGAGCAGAGCAGAGGAGAGAGGAGGCCACGACGTCTGACAGAAGGCCGGCAGAGAGAAGCTCCGCTGGGCCAAACTCCGGAGGAGCTCGGAGCTGAGGATGTCTGTAAACAGTCTGAGTGCTGAGCTGTGCATCCATTTATTATATAGCTTCAAAATGTCTATTTTAACTGATTCAAGTAATGTAATTATTTATTATCCAATAAAGTGTTTTTTACAGTGATTTGTGATTCTTCAAAGTGCAATGATAAGCCTCTGTCAGACCTGAGGAGAGAATAAAGAAATGAATATGTGATCAGATGGGTTCATTTATGAATGACATTTTTAAGGGACACATTTGTTATGAAAATACAAATTAAAATCCCTGAATATATAGTAATACTAAAGGTAAGACTAACATTTGTCGGCTGGCAGTTTTTATCATCAGCAGGTTTACGTTGAAGAAGCTGCAGCAGTGATTTTTTTGATTATTGTAATACTTTACATCCAGAAATCAGCTGCCACATTACTGTTGTGAACACTGCTCAACAAACCAGCAGAAATAAATGTTTTCGACATGAAAAGTAATTGACAGTAATATCTGTTCAGTAAAATAACGAGCACACATGTATTTCAGATCTTTGATGTGTGTTTTGTAAGTGCCGTGAATAAAACTAAATAAGCAGTGAGCCCCTTCTGGAAAGCTGACAGCACAGACACGCATAGATGTAAAGATAACCAACAAACCGCTATGACTGTCTGGAAATATCACAATTATTTTTCCATCTGTCAGATAAACAAAGCTAACTGTTAGCCTCTTAGCACTTCCTACAACACAGCTAGTAAACGAGCTACACTGTTGGCTCGGCTTCAACATCACAGCAACATAAAACTCATCACAGACTATTACTGTAATTGTTATAACATCTGAGCTTTATGCGAATTTCATGCGAAATTAAACACAATCCACAATGGCATAATTACCTCTCGAGCAGAAATGTGGCTCATTCTGCATTGGTTTTGAATCCTTCCAGGTCTCATATATTCACACTTGTTTTGTCTCGTCTCGACCAAATTCTTTTTTCTTTTTTTTTGCTCGCCTTTCTTGCTTCGCTTTGTAAGTAGTAGCTGGCAGAGGGGGAATTCGTAGCTTCTTCATTTGTGATGTGCGTTGGTCCACCATTGTGTAAACAAACGCATGAAGCCGCTTATTGACACTCTTGAGTTTGACCGTGGCAGTGCACATGCACACTGACTGATGCATGTTCACGAGCAGCGATTGACACCTTGGCTGCTCCCCCAGCTGTCGTTGGCTGAAGGAGCAGGGCGCACAAAAATACAAAAATTGGCTTTTGAAAAAGAAGGTGGGGCCAGAGGGGACTGATTATTATCACAGATGATCTGTATCATAGTCTACTATCAGGACATGGTGAAAGTTTGAGTAAATTTGAATAAAAGTGCAGTTTGAAAAAGTTACCTACTGAACCTTTAACTGTTACTTACTTTTACTTTCCATCTGTACTTTGTAGTCCATGGAATCTCTGTTGTGTAATCCTCCAAATATCTTTTATAAGGTCCATGACATTTAGCCACGTTAGCTCTCATGAGATAACTCAGAGGGCTTCTTCCCAGCTCTCCCTGCGCATGCTGTCGCTTCAAGTTCCCGCCTCCCTACCTGGCTGCCAAAGGAAGCACATCATTTTAAAATTGGCGCCCACAGTTACTCGGTTCTGATAAATGGTCCTGTTTTCAACAAAGAAAGGAGGAGGAGGAAAAGATACACCTAAACGTAATTTTCAGCATTAAGAAACCACAATGGCATTTGCCATTTATTATTTCAAGGACAAGACTGTGGAAGTTGGGAAGATATCATGGATGAGTACTGACGACAAGCAAAAATGTCCAAAATTAATCACCCAGTGCCCTAATCTGGAAGATGATGACGGATGGATGGAGGTAAAGTGGGACATTAAAGGCAGAAAAACATCAGACGGTCCAGCCTTTTTCCCAGCAAAGTTTTTAATGCTAAGTGGTAAGTTGTTGCATTTTATTTCAGTTCTCAAAGTGGGGCCTGAAGATATACAACTAGCCTATACTGTAGCCTAACCTATATATTTGAAAAATTCTAATCTACAAACTCATGGCAACATGGCAATGCTTCATGCAAGTTTGACTCTTTTTTCAGAGACTTAGACTTAGACTTCACTTTTTTATATAGTAAGCATCTAATTTAGCACTCTTAAACCCCATTTCAGTAATAACTGACCTACATGCTTAGCCTGTGTTAGTTTCTCTCCAGGTTTTTCCAAGTTTTAATATATAAAGAGATCCCACTGTCAAGCTTTTAATTTGATCACATTTTTCATACAGACAACAATAGTGATCTCTGCAAGAGACAGGATTTCATAAAGGGTGAAGACATCTGGAAAGAACCCCCCCAAGAGGAAGAGTAAGGCGAACAGCAAGTGGAAAGATGTGGAAGAGGAGGATCATGAAGTTCCACCAAAAAAGGTAGTTGCCTGGATAAATAACACTGTATGACACCAGTCGATTGTAATTCAGACCAGAAGTGACATTTCTTTATCATTTGTGCTGTGCATAAAACTTGTATAGAAATGCACTTGTTTAAAACAGTAGTGCCTCTCCTGTTTTTATCCACTGTTACAATCACTAATGAATATCATCTAATCAATTACATAAATTTGGCAAAGTGCTAAGACTATCTAAGTCACTTTAAGCCTGATTAGTATAATCAGATAATTAAATAAATCTGATAATTGAGTCCATAGTTAAATGATTTTTGTTTAGATTATTTACACATTTCTGAATCTAGGTATGAATCATCAGTCATATCCGTAATCTTTTGTTTATGACAGATAAGATGAGATAAGTACACATGTCATAACATCATATGTGTTGTATAATGTTTTTTGTATTGATTTTTCACCGGCTTAATTGTAAACAAATGCACATGGCCAGGGGGAGGGTTAGTAAAACAGTGGAAAAGCAACCAGACTTGCATAGTTTCTCTTTAATTTCAGAAATGTACCTGATGTGCCATCATTCATGCCTCTTTGACATGTGTGTTAATTAGTAAATGAAAAGAACATTGAACTAATGTTTTGTTTTGTATGTGTTTTTTCACCCACAGCCCATGCCCAGGTGAAGTTCCCTGACACCATTATGTAAGATGTGAGACGAATCATAAGAAAGAAATGCAACAATATAAACTATGCCAAGCGAGTAACTGAAAAGAAGTCATAAAAGTAGCATTTTTGTTTCTGTCAAATTATTTATTTTTTGTTCCAAAATGTGCACTTTTCTTTGCCTTTTTTTACATGGAAAGACTCCAGTTCTCAGTTGGAGACACTATTTTGTTTACATTTTTACAAGCACATTCACACTTGTTCCTTTACCATTTTTGACAATCAAAGACTTGGTCTTGGTATTTGTAAATACACTGTATGGTATGTTTTAAAATGTTATATTGCCTATATTCAACCTTACATGACATGAATATATCAAACTTGTTCTCAACACTGTCTTTTGATTGTGTAAATACATTGCAGTCTAGTGTATGTACAGTATGAGTTAACTTTAAGAAGTGTATTTCAAGTATATAAATAGCATGCTACAAGTAATGCTAAGTAACTAAAATGTGGACTAGAAGTATATACCTAGTACACTAGTTGTATATAGATGTGTGTACTTGTACACTTAAAGTATACTCCAATAAACTAAAATTTGGACTAGAAGTATATATGTAGTACACTAGTAGTATATATATGAGTGAGCTTGTACACTTAAGGTATACAATAAACTAAAAATGTTCCAATTTAGTCTGAAGAAGTATTAAATTAGTATACTTTCTAATACACTACAAGTACGTGGTCTGTAATATACTTGCTATACTTGTACTTATACTCAAGCATACTTAATAAAATGAACTTCAAGTATACTACTTTTTACTAAGGTCAATGGATGATTATGATTCAGGGATTGTTCCTGACATTCTGTGACTGGTGTTATATGTTCAGAGGGACAGCCTGAGGAAAGAAACCGTTCTTGTGTCTGGTTATTTTGGTGTATCCTCTGCTGAGCCTTCTTCCTGTTCCACTTCCCATCTGTACGCAGACTCATGGATGGGATGAGGCTGATGACAGTTTGAGGTGTTGTTGTTGGGGTGGGTGAGGGGTGAGAAAGATGGCCTTTAAAACCTACAATAAAACCCATTCAGCTCCTCAGGACCTGCAGGTGATGGCTCTCTGTAGTGTGGGTGGGTTGGTCTCCTGTAGTTAGTGATGGTCTCCAGGCTATTCCACACTGACACTGGGTTGCTTGCTGAGAAGTTGTTTTTCAGCCTGACAAAGCCAAGCTCTCTTCTCTGGTTCTTGGTCTGTGTCCACCAGCCTCTCCTCTGTTTGTTTTTTTAAGCTTTTTCAGTCACAGCGGACTTGAGAAAAGTAACCATTTGAATTTTTTAGAGCAGAAGACCATCAGAGGAGAGATACAGATGACTTGAGAAGGAAGGATAAAGGATAAAAAAAAAACCTTGACTCATAACATAAACATAAACATAAACATTGGACTTTTTTTGTACTGAAATTTTCAGCAAGTATAACCAAAGCTTGCTAGTTGCTCATGGGTCTAATTTAACCAGACTAAACATGTGAGCAAGGCTAAGTAACGTAAACGATATAAAACAGGATGAATTAGGATATTAGCAATATGTAAATGTTATAAAAACCAGGCGAGAGAAGAAGCCGTGCTAAAACCAAGAAACAATCAAATGATACGGCTAAACCATTTATTTATTTCAACAATTAAAACCAGATAAAACAAGAAAAAAAGCTAAAAGGCTAAAGGCTAAAAACTCGAAGGAGACTTAAGAGGGGGCCAAAAGAGTCTTAGCTGAGAAGGGGGGAAGGAAGAGGGGGGCAGCATCAGGTCCAAACGCCGGCTGGAGCGTCTCGGTCCGCCGGCCGGGAAGCACCACACACATAAAAGCATCCATCCATCCATTTTCTAACCCGCTGTATCCTGCACTTAGGGTCATGGGGTGCTGGAGCCTATCCCAGCTCTCTTAAGGCGAAGGCGGGGTTACACCCTGGATTGGTCACCAGTCAGTCGCAGGGCCACATAGAAGACAGACATCTTTCACTCTCACATTCACACACTACGGAGAATTTAGAGTTGCCAATTTACCTAATGCATGTCTTTGGATGGTGGGAGGAAGCCGGAGGACCCGGAGAGAACACACACAGACACAGGGAGAACATGCAAACTCCACACAGATGGGCCTGCCTCAACCGGGAGTCAAACCCAGAACCCTCTTGCTGTGAGGCGACAGTGCTAACTACTGCACTACTGTGCCGCCCTCACATAAAAGCACTGCACACTAACACTACACACATAAAATTAATAAAATCCTTTTTCACCCATGTGACAAACACCCTATCACCACAGATTTCTGGAAAGTTTTATTGCACAGCAATGCAAAAAGTGCAGCCATCATCAGTTATTTGTCTTATGTGGTGTTTTGTGTCAGGATGGTACAAATGAAGTGACTGGCTGTGAGTAGACACTCGTCTAATGTATGCCCATAATTGCTGAAAAATCCATTAGATTCTAGTTGTATCTGATGGAAAAGCTGACGGTACGTGTAATATGATGTAGCAGTGGTGGTGATGTGCTCATCACTATACGCGTGGCAGACCTAACCTACTTTGGTAATGAATATTGATGTGAGGATAAGTGTAAAGATAATGTACATATGTATGTACATGTATGAGGTCTTTCTTGCTATTAGAGGGTACCATAAGATAATTTAACTATATAAGTATACTGTTAGCCTTCCACTCTGCCTACTAAGTAGCCATTAACTCTAATCTATTCTATATATCTCTGATTTAGTTTTCATTAGAAGAATCAGTACATGATTTGAAACTGTCTCAGAATCTCTATCATGTTATACAGTCTAGGGCAGAAAAAAAGAATGAAAGCCTCACCTGTCAGGGTAGTGAAGTTGGTATTGTTTCTAAGGCACATTTGGCAAGAAACTGATTATTTTCTAAATGAATTTATGTTTGATTTATATTAACTTGATTATGACATCCCAGTCAAGTACCCTTTATGGGTTTCATGTGGGTGAAGACCAGTGGGTGACTTTTAATAGCTGGAGTTGATCAGTATGGTATAGTATGGTATTAAAGCATGTTTCACCAAGGGATAAATTACTCAACTGATATATGTTAATTTATGTCAGTTATGAAGCCAAATACATGGTAGAGGAGGAATTTTGGCCCACTCATCTTTGCAGAATTGTTGTAATTCAGACACATTGAACTGCCTTTTTAAGGTCATGCCACATCATGTCAGTAGGGTCAGGACTTTGACGAGGCCACTCCAATGTCTTCATTTTGTTTTTCTTCAGCCATTCAGAGGTGGACTTGATTGGTGTGTTCTGGGTCATTGTCCTGCTGCAGAACCCAAGTTCATTTCAGCTTGAGGTCACAAACAGATGGCCTGACATTCTCCTTCAGGATTTTTTGGTAGAGAGCAGAATTCATGGTTCCATTTATCACAGCAAGTATTCCAGGTCCTGAAGCAGCAAAACAGCCCAAGACCATCACACTACAGCTACCATATTTTATTGTTCGTATGATGTCCTTTATCTGAAATGCAGTGTTTTACACCAAATCTAATGGGACACACACCTTCCAAAAAGTGTTTGTCTTGTCAGTCCACAGAGTATTTTCCCAAAAGTCTTGGGGATCATCAAGATGTTTTCTGGCAAAACTGAGACGAGCCTTAATGTCCTTTTTGCTCAGCAGTGGTTTTTGTCTTAGAACTCTGCCATGCAGGCCATTTTTGCCCAGTCTCTTTCTTATGGTGAAGTCATGAACACTGACCTTAACTAAGCCAAGTGAGGCCTGTAGTTCTTTGGCTGTTGTTATGGAGTCTTTTGTGACTTCTTGGATGAGTCATCAGTGTGCTCTTGGGGTAATTTTGGTTGGGCAGCCACTCCTGGAAAGGTTCACCACTGTTCCATGTTTTTGCCATTTGTGGATAATGACTCTCATTGTGGTTTGTTGGAGTCTTAAAGCTTTAGAAATGGCTTTATAACCTTTTTGTAAAGATGGGCAAACAATACTGAAGCTCCAAAGGTTGTATCAGTCTAATGAGTCACCGTGTTTCAACTCTTCACTTCACTTCAAGTGTTTCATTGGTTCTTTGGTTTGACAGAAGCATTTCATTGGTTTACAACTGGAAGGCTTTGTTGTTTTTCTGTGACACTATGAGAAGACTTGTGAAAATAAATGTTGCACGAAGCATTACCACTTTTTACAATGCCCATTTTCACAAGTACAACTACTGACACTTCTATCAGATCATACTTCACTAACATGGCATAAAACATATACTTGCTATCCATGAATGTAATTTATATACAAAAAAATGGTAGATTAACATAATTGACAGTATAGGTCAATAGGATAAACTAGGGATGTTGGAGTTTTTTTTCTCACTTCAGGTGAAGGATCAAATCCAGTCATGAGCACATGGCTTTATATTTTTGTCTAGTATTTTCTTTTGTTGCTATACACAAAAAAAAGAAACAGAAGCCACATCACCAAAGGTTATTTCTGTGTTAGTTATAAGTCAAAATCTGTTTTTGAACATGTAGCTTTTTTACTGCAAACATTTGGGATTGAAACTATGCTTTTTGTGAGTGCTTCGCTCAAATTATGAAACAGCTGCTGTAATTCCAGTTTTCCAACAGATGTCACTGTTCCTACTCACTACGAACCCCCAAAGCTTCAAATCCTTTTCATTACAAAAGGAAAGAAAGCCTCAATGCTTCACAAGGCTTCACTACCATCACAACCTTTTCCAGACTGGTAGGTCTCAGTTACTTTCTTCCTCATGCTGTCTAGCTTTTGAGGATCTCAGTATACTTTGGTCTACTTCACTTTGTCAGGCAGGTCCTATTTAAGTGATTTCTTGATTGAGAACAGGTGTGACAGTAATCAGGCCTAGGTGTGGCTAGAGAAACTGATCTCAAGTGTGATAAAACTTTACAAACAGTTAAGTTATGTTTTAATGGTAGGTGGGGGGAAGGGCAATCACTTTTTCCCACAGGGCGGCCATGTAGGTTTGGATTTTTTTTCTCCCTTAATAATAAAAACCTTAATTTAAAAACAACATTTTGTGTTTACCTGTGTTGTCGTTGACTAATATTTAAATTTGTTTGATAATGTGAAACATTTAAGTGTGACAAACATGCAAAAAAAATCATCAAGAAATCAGGAAGGGGGCAAACACTTTTTCACATCTGTACTGTACTGTACATGAACAGCAGCTTTTTGTCTTACACACACACACACACACAGTGAATGCCATCACAGTACTAGTTCATTTACCCAGTACAGTGTGGATGCCAGTCGTAGAGAGAGAGGTATGATGGGACATTGATAGCCATTTGTCTTCCATCTCCTTAGGGACACAAGACAGAGTGCTGTTGTCTGTCTCTACTGCATCATTTACCTAAACAAAACAAATGCCTCATCGATCCCCCTTCCCACAACACATCCCCCTGTTCCCTTTCTACTACCACAACCAGAAAACACAACACACACACAGAAACACTGCATTGACACACAGATAGAGAAACGAATTCCCTTGTACACTTCACAGCATTGATCCTTTTCGGCAGCACTTTGTCATCACCTTTCATTGACCACTAAACAATCCCTACTGTTACCACTGTCCAAGACAATATATTTAGCAGATCTCTCAGTCCTCTGTGGGACCGAAGTGGTCAAACAAAAATTGTGTAAAGGACAAGTCAGGTCATCACAGGTTTACTGATTTCAGAACCAATCAAATGTCTTCCCAAAATTTCAAAACATATGCAGTTTTAATGGAGCACACAAACCAACACATATTCAAAACAAAATAATTAACAAATCATATAATAATCATTGTAAAAAAAAAAAAAAACTAAACAAACAAAAACAGAAAATGAAAAGACAAATGGTATAGTGCTGCAATGAACAGGATCAATACACACATCTGGTGTGACCACAATTAGCACTTGAAAACACAACACACACATTATCACATAGCCCATAATCATGACTTTCAGTCCAAACCCTGGACCTGTGAGTCCCCCGATAAGATTAATTACTGTGCCACCAGGAAGACCAGCTTTTCACATACCCTCTTACAACTGTGCAAAACTGGACCATTTTCTGTGTTTTTAAACTTAAAACACTTCAAAATGTTGTTGATAAAATTCTAAAAAAAAATGCATCATCCTGCTGTAATCTGGGTGCTATTTGACAATTAGATTAAATGTTGAGGATAAAGTACAAATTACATCAAAATACTGAATAACTCACTCTTTGACTGATCTGAACACCTTTTAACCCTTTAGGCGCCATGGTCGCAAAATTGCAACAAGCGCCATTGCTGAATTAAACAGGCCATAGCTGTAAATACGGTGCTAAAATTAGTTATCACTTTACACCAGGAGATGACAGACACCTGTGGCTTCAATCTGAGCAGCATTTGTGTTTATGCAGATTTTGGAGTATAAACAGAGAGAAAGTCTATGTGGCACCGGTAGTAACTGGAGTAACCCCATCCAGGTCCATTTTTAAAAAAACAGATCGAAGAAGAAGAAGAAGAAGTAAAGAGAAGACAAGATGAAAAAGACAATGGATGCGAAAAGCAAGCAGCAATGATCTGTGGAGGAGACTAACTGTCTTGCCGGTCGGCCGAGGAAAACCTGCTGGACTCTGTCCTCTGCGACAGACTGGCATGCCAGCTAACCGGAGCCCTGAATTCCACTACAGCGATGCTGGAATCTATGGTCAATGACTCGATTCAAAGGTCAGCGGATCCTCGTAACTTTTATTCTTTTATGTTTCAGGCAATTTCTAGCTGTTTTATGAGCTACCATTACAAATGGCTCACATCAGTATACATTGTAAATGCCAGAAACGCTGGGCCTGCTTGGATAACGTTAGCAACAGATAGCTAGCAACCCGTGGTAACAATAAACAAAGTTAGCATGCTGCTTCCAACATCAGTTAGCCTTTTGCTGAGCAAAGCTCCAACACTGTGTAAATTGTGATACATGAGTTTGTGTTGCAAAGTGCTGATTTCTTGTTTTTGTTGTTTAAAGAGCTGCCTGCCATCGAGGACACTGATGATACGGAGCTTCCCCCACCACAGCATTGCAGCTCACCCGCGCCATCAACAGCGTTGTCATCGTCAATCAGACAAGATAAGATTTATTGTTAACACAAGCAAGTCTACCTGACACTAGAGCCTTAATACATATAATATTTATACATAGCAAAATAGCACATACACAACATGGATCATGTAAACAGCAAATGCAAGTCCAACGTATTATATGTATGTATATGTAAATGATGGAACCTACTTTTGTCTTACTATATAGGTGTAATGTAAAAATATATATCAGTGTGCTGTTGTATACTAAGAGTATGTTGTATAGAAATATAACACTAAGAAGTATATACTTGCAACAGACGATATTTGAGTTGTTTTTTTCAGTTGTTTTTTTGTCCACAGGAAAGTGGAAGTGTGACGACAGCCAGGAGCTGCTGCACTACCTGGAAAGGACAGATGAGAGGTTCTTGCAGCACTGCAAGGACATGAATGACGCCTTGCTTGGAAAGATGGAAAAGTACACCAGTGCTTTGCTTGGGCTTATGGGGTGCATTAATGGAGGGCCAAGCCAAGCAATGACACAAAAGACTCTCTCTCTTTTTTTTAGTATTTTATTTTTGTAGAGTATTTGTGCATTTTGTATTTATGTAAAAATAAACACTGTGTAACCAGACATGTCAATGAAAAAAATCACATCACACAAACATATTCGGTCAGTGACAAACACATTCAGTCAGTGGTCCCCCTGTTGAAGTAGTCCATCAAAGCAGCTCTAATGTCTGTCCCTTCTGGATTACCATACTCAGGTAATTCCTGCATAGGAGGCTGAACGCTGATGTGTGTGTCTGTGTGCTCCTCGATGAAATTGCCTCCGCAGGATATCCTGTAAAGGTAGAAATTGTTAAGTTAGTTGTTTATTAAATTTATTTACCTACAGTGTGTCTGATGTGTAGACAATGCTAGGTAGCTGGCTAGCGTGTTAGCTTACAACAAAGGGCTAACATTAACACTTTACATTAAGAATCAAAATGAGTTAGATAATTACCTTTCTTCTCGATAGCAATCATCACAAATAAAAATCACGCCGAGCAGCCGTAACACATCGGAATAGCCTTGTCTGGATGCCAATTTAGATTTTCAGAGCCAGGAACAACACCTGAAGAGGTACGACTCCCACCATTGTTGCTGTCTTCTGCTGGAAGTGGACGCTAGAGTTGCTGGGAAAAAGAAGGCGTAAGTTGTGACATAATGACATGGCTCTGGAACCCATAAAGCCGGTGGAAACAGAATGAGTTCTTTGTCGGTTCCTAAGTTGAACCAATTGAGAACCGGCTCTAGCACCATCCCAGAACCAGCCCTGGAGCCGCTTTGGTGGAAAAGATGTAATAGAGGTGCTACAGAACATGTGGCTTGGTGTTCTATGACCCCAGCCTGTAGGAGCTTGGCTTGAGTTCAGGAGTTTAGAAGACTTGAGAAAGTTCTTATGGTCAGTCCAAACGATGAATGGATGCTCTGCCCCCTCCAGCCAGTGACGCCAGTCCTCCAATGCCACTCATATAACTAGCAACTCCCAGATGCCGACATCATAGTTTCTCTCTGCGGGAGATAGTTTACAAGAGAAAAAAAAACACATGGATGAATACAGTGGTCTTTGATAGAACACTGGGTCAGGACGGCATTGAACACCCTCATTAGAGGCATCAACCATGAACCAATGAATTGACGTTGGGCATCCGGCATGGTCAAAACACGTGTGGTGGTAAATAATCTCTTGAGTTGGTGGAACGCCTCCTCAGATCGAGGTCCCCATTGAAAAGAAACTTTCGGAGAGGTTAGTACATAAAGAGGATCCACCGCTGCACTGAAGTTCCTAATGACCTTCCTATAAAAATTGGTAATCCCAGAAACTGTTGTACTTTCTTCCTAGAAATGAGTGGCAGCCAGTTGGTAACCACACTAACTCTCTCCGGGTCCGTCTTGACTTGGTTTGGCCAGACTGAGGAATGAGGCTGAGGAGACATAAAACACACACTTCTTTGCCTTTACATACAGCTGATTCTCCAGCAGGCAAATCAAGACCTGGTGGACGTGGTGCTGGTGGGTGTCTGGATCAGGAGAATAAAATCAAAATGTCATCTAGATATACAAAGATAAAGTCATTCAGGTACTCATGGAGCACTTCATTGATGAAGGATTGGAAAACTGCAGGTGTACTGGTTAGTCTAAAAGGCATGACGAGATACCTGTAGTGTCCTGTGGGTGTATTGAAGCCCGTCTTCCACTCATCACCCCCCAATCATGACCAGGTGGTAAGTGTTCCACAGTTTCAGTTTGAGCCATCCTTCTTTACAATGAAAAAGAACCCTGCCCCAGCCGGCGAGGAGGAGGAACGTATAACGCCGGACCTCAGTGATGCCTCTGTGGACTCATCCATGGTCTCTCAGTAATAGTGATGGGTAGATGAGGCCTCATGAAGCATTTCGACACATTGCTAAACTGTATTGATACTGTGTCAATACGGTTTCACTGAATACTGACACCTGCTAGACGTTAAAATCCCTACAGGCAACCTAGTTGACAGACTAAACTGACACTGATTTGATGACCTAGTATATACAATAATATAATTTAAGTCATTGTATTTATTTTATATTATTTCATATCTTCATTTTAATTTAAAATATCTTTGATATTTTTAGATACAGTCAATAAATTATGTGAACATGTGTCATAATGTGAAAATCTAAGCGAACATATGAATGAGGTTGCTTGTGGACCAGGATTTTTAAAATTTTTTTTACAAATTTTTATTTAAAAAAATACGTTTTTCTGATGAGTCTGTTACGCTTTTTTGATACGAAAACACCCACTCACACAGCACAGATGAGGCTGCAGTGCAGAGAAGTTGTAAGTTGTAAGTTGTAAGGATCAGCAATCAAAATCATGGTCCTACACGGCCGAAACCTTTCTTTTGGCTTGAGGCTGCTCCATAATTCTTGATGAATGTGACGATGAACCACAAAAGATCAGAAATTCTTTGGACGGATGCGCTTCCTTTTAAACACAGTTTGGCACATTAGTGTGAGACCGAAACAGTTAGTGTATCGGTCACGTGACTTTCTCGAAGCGATATGCGCACAGACACAGGGTTTTGCTCTATGAGCTCGACGCGTGCGCCAACGCATCGGTGTTGCCGGACCCATCACTACTCAGTACCCTCCTCAACCCCGGTGAGCCTGCTCTTTTAACAGGCATACGCTCACCCGATGTCCCGCAGTAAAAGCAGGCCCCTTCCTTCAGGCGACGCTGTCGCTCCTGAGAGGCTAGCTGTGAGCAACCCAGCTGCATAGGTAGGAGGAGTATGATCTTCCACTGGATCGGTGACGATGGGTGGGTGACGAAACTCCCGGGATTTCCCTGGCACTGACAGTGGCGTGAAGGGCCTTCTGCTGGCATGGCAACACTCTGACTCCCTCTCATGAAGCTGTTTGTCAAGCCAGTCCACCACTTCCTCAAATTCCTCCGTCTCATACACACCAGAACAGGAAACTTAAACATGACACATGAAAAGACACAACAAGACATTACAATATAACAGTCATCTGAAGTTCATGCAAGCAGATATTACTCGTCAATAGAATGCACAAGTAGCAACTAAGTTTATATTGATTTAGCATAATTCAATCTTGAATAAATTCAAAAATTCTAAAATTCTGATTTTTTTTTTTTTTATCCAAAATCAAAAAATTGTTTGCCTCAGAGGTCTTTACAATCTGTACAGTTGTGACACCCTCTGTCCTTAGACCCTCAAACCAGGTCATGAAAAAAAAAACTGTACAGAGATCATCATCAGTCATATATGGAGTTATACATGGGTCTTTATAAATTGTAGCTATACTGATTTAGTCCATATTTGAACATATCACAAGTAATGGGAGTCCACACAGTACATTCAAACAGAAAACCTGTAAGTTTTTATTATTGTTGCGGGTTACGACCACTGTTGTTGGTTACAGCCTAACTGACTACTGCAGGGCTTCGGTCAGGAAGCAAGACAGACATCAGTGGAGTTTATGGAGTTTAATGAAGAGCCACATGAATGCAACGCTGCATACTGGTTACAGGGCAGTTTCTGAAAACATATAACAAAATGAAGGAGTGAGTGACACTGTGTGTCAGAGTAAATGAAATACAGTGTCCTACAAACAATTCACAGCACTTAAACACATTTATATCAGTGTCTCTTACATAATACTCAACAATACTATTTAACCCTTACTCTTAAACATATGTATAAAAACTGAGAATAATCTGAAATTAACAGTACCACTAACAATTTAGCTATAAGTTAGCTAACTATGCTAATTCGCGATCATGCTAACGATCAAAAACAGCCGTTTTAAAGAAGGCAAACATACACAGCAGTCATTGAGAACCATCAGAAAGGTAAGTTATATGCATACATTCATTTCCATCAACATAACACAACTTACTTCGTCAGCGACTGCTGTAACACTGTAAACAGGTGGAGATCGTGATGGCAGGAAAAAGGAGACTGCCTTAACAGCCTTCAAAATAAAAGCTACCACTTCACAATAAAAGCATGAATATAGCAATGTCTGTTACTTGAAGAATTCATAACAATTATTATTATTGTTATTATTATAACAAATCAAACTTTTTATTGGGGTACATTTAAAAAGCAACCTCTTGAATGGACAGAATACTCAAGACAGAATATCCCAGTAGGTAAAAATGAAATATAAATAAATGTTTAGTATGGTAAGTATGTCTGTAAGTTATATAGGCACAAGCATAATCAGCTTCTTGCTAGAACCAATCTCATGATTTATTAATTACAGCTGCTTTAATTCATCAACCAATAGATTCTGAGTGGTGTGTTTTTTGATATTTAAATATTCTACTGCAGGTGAAAAACCAGTGGAATATTTTTGAACAGAATTGTATTTTCATTTAGGTGCCATCTGTTAAGTTTTTGGCGTGGCAAAGAGAGTTGGACCCAAGATGCACACGAGGCTGGCAGGGCAGGTGGAAAGACTCTTTATTGCGGTACACGAGGAACAGGCTTACAATGGCAGGGACTAGACGATCAGGAACAGGGCAGGCAGGAACACAGAGCAGGCAGGAACAAGGACGGGCAGGAAGGCACAACGGGCAGGAAACACAGACGATTGACGAAACACTTGGTGACAGAACACAGACTCAGGAACCTGGAAACAGGTGAGGAGACTAACAAGGGACAGCATAACAAAAAAGCATAACAAAGCAAAATCCTAACACCATCATGGACATAACATGCACTGAAGAAGTTTTATTAAACATAAAAACATAGTTTGAGACATATTCTCAGGCCTATGAGCTCATGATTATACTTTACTTTGTGTTTAATCATATTTTACATATTGAATGAATATGATAGGCCTAAATATCATTCATTTCAAAATAAAAAATAAATCATGGATAATGGACAGGAACAGAGGGTGGAAGATGGACTTCAGCAGGCAAAGTTTCCATTGATTATCAATAACTTATTTTGAATCATAACCCAGGTAGCCAAATTGGTCTGGCCCGGTTCTGGCCCACACAATGCACTAACAACTAAAAGAAAACATACAGATATATAGGTATCAGTTGTTTATGGTCAAAATAAACTTTTTTTATACTGAAGACAGGGTTCTTGATTCTTCAAAGTGCAATTATAAGCCTCTCAGGAAGCGCAGTGCCTGCAGCGTGTGATTGACAGTGATTGACACTGCATCAGACACTCCACCTGTTCCGATTGGATGTTATGATCCGGGTGTGGTGGATTAGATGGCATTAGATGGGACCACAGGAGTCTGATTTTTATGACAGATATATCTGTCTTATGTATTACTGTCAGGACATAGTGACAGTTTTTAAAGTTACCTACTGCATCTTTAATGGATGAAGATACGTATCTTAGAATCAAGAAGAATCAAGAACCTTTGTTGTCATTATGTTTTCACATAGTGAAATTTAGATTGGTCTTTATTTATGAGTTCATCATAATTTTTATATGTTACATCAATGCAGTGATGGGTAGGCAAGCATAAACCAAAGCACTGAGAAAATGCTTTGATAGACTCTTGTTTGGGGTTGGTTGACTAATCATCTTATCCATTAGTTCATAAATTAGGGGAAAAAAATACAGCTTATATTTTTATAATTATTTTATCTGTTTCCTCAACATAAGGGAATCTCTACCACAAGGAAAGATAAAGCTCCACAAACACACAAAGAGACACAGAAAAAAACTGTCAGACAATAGATGAGGTCCCCCACACAGGACTAATACCCACCGTCCACTGTGTATTGTTCTGCTTCTGATGATTACATGGTGAATATCCCGTGTTACAACACATAGCCTATCGTCTTGTATCACATAACCCATGTAAGAGATGAGGATGTGCATGAGTGAGGGTGTGTGGGAGCAGGAAAAGCATTAATACTACTCAGTGGTGCAGTAAATTAATTTTGGATTGCTTCTCTTGCATTGAACAAAATTGTTTTGTTGAGGGGAAAAAGGAGATTAAGGTTTTTAATTATACTGGGTAATTCATTCCACAAAATAAATCCCCACTAAAATGGTCTCTTCAGAGGCAGGCAGGCAGAGATGTGTCAGCCACCTCATGGTGTCGTTATGAAGAGATGTTACATGCACATAAACACACAGTCAGACAGTTCACCGTCCGTCATAATTCACTGCCCTGCTGCCACTTCTTCTGTACTGTAGTTATTGCCTGGTTATACTTCCTTTTTATAAGAGAATCACAGTCTTTACAAGTACAAGTTGGAGTTAATAATGGATTTAAATGACTGTTAAATCCCTCTTTTCCTCTTTGCTCCACTTTGACCACTTTATACTCAGAGGGTAGCACATTAATGTTTGTCCTCAAACTCTTCCATCCAAAACAAACCCTATGATTTTCCAATTTGACATCCCACAAAGTAAAAGCCTTCTGCAAATTTCATCAGCTCTGTTTGCTCTATAATTTATTCATAATTGGATATAATTGAATGGCGATAACTGCTGAATGTGTTCTTTAGTCAGCTTCAGGTAATTAGTGGGGGGAATTACTGACAATTACTGTTGACTTCTCCTGACATCCTACGATTTCCTGTCACTCCAGGTTCAGGTGAGCTGGCCCTGGCAGAGGTGTGTGGCAGAGGTGTGTGGTCAGATAATAGTCACAATCAATGTGAATCATGTTTGAAATGGACCACACTGAGCAGCTGTTAATACTAAAGAGAGGGAGCCAGTTATAGAAGAAGAGAGTTCAGGACAATAGATAGATGAAAAACAATAGATGAAAAATATTATCTATGACTCTTATTATTTATTGAAAATGTAATGCCATTACTTAAAGTACTCAACAGTGAAGGCAATTAGTCACATTAGTTTCTGCTCTGGTTAGTCTTTCTCTTACTGTGGAAAGTTTTGTTCAACAACTCAAAAGCCACCACATCCAAACATGACAACTTTTAAAAGGTACCATTTTTCACATTAACACTGAATCACAATCATGGTTAGTACTCAGCCTGTTAAAACTGTTTAGAGGAGTTTTATGAAATCTCAAGAAAACGTGATACCGACGTGATACCGTCAGGGTTATCTTCGATTGGACTAGAGACTTTTTTTAGATATCAGAAAGCCTGCATTGCCTTCTTAACCAGGCAGGGGTCCAAAAAGGAGATGCTTAGATGTCCACTGACTACTAGTCAATGGCCATTTACCTCTTTCCACTGAATGCTGTGATTGGTTTTCATCTGGTGTTTGCAGACAATTGATGTTTTCTGTAGTTGATGTTCTATGGTCACTTGTTCAGGGTCCTTACTTTTTCTCTGATGTAGTGTTCAGCTCTGTTGTCACATGTTAAATAATGATCATGTAGAGCACCACTCCAAGAAATAAATAGTGAAAGAGTAAAAACCATATTCAACAACAAATGATGTAGTACTCTAAGATACCAAAGATTGTTTACAAGAAGCATTTAGCATACTCTCTTTCTCACAATCACAACGTTGACATGTGGGAGAGAATGTACACTATCTTCTGTGAGGACAGTGGCGTTGTTCACTGGTGGCTGTGAGAAATTGCTCTATTTACCATTGGTCATCTATCTCAGTCACATCTGCTCACATAGTCACACACATTTTCTCTCTTTCCTCATGCATTCACTCACACACAGACACACATACACAGACATGCCAGGCCTTAAGACCAGCAGGCAGCTCAGCCAGCAAGTATTTAAAATAGGAAATGCAATCTGAGTGGGATGCCAGATAGTGTTTACAACACTATCCACTTACACTCCCCTCTTCTTCCTCTCCTCCTCCATTCCTATTTACTGCTCTTGTGGACTTTTATTTCCATGTCTCTTCATCTCTCCTTCTCTATTTCCCCCTTTTTTCCCACTCTGAATAAAACGGTATGCCTGCAACATTTAGAGGACAGCTAGTAGGGCACAAAAATTGGAAATGCTAAGACTGATGGAAGATGGAAACTTCCTGCTAAATCTATTTGTCCTGGATTTGTTCTTATTCAGAGTTACTTGCTCTTTTTCACTGAAAGAAAGCAACACAAGTCAACTTTTTCTTTTTTTCTTTTTTTTTTTCTTTTTTTAGAAAATGTTGATCTGATTATGATAATGCGGCAGTCATGTCTGACAAATGGCTGTCAGAGAGAAGTGCTTAGGATGAATTACTAAAATGATACTCATTCAGATTTATCAGAAAGACTAAAGACTGTTCTTTTAAACCACAGTTTGTTGCTATAAATATCCACAGCCAAAAAAGTCAAAAGTCTAAATGCAATGTTGCTTTTAAACATGACCTTACTTATCTATGCAGCAAGATCACAACTGGTCAAAATAACCCAGACATATATATTTTGCATTTAAAGTATTTTCTACATCTTCTTACTGATTAGAGCTTGGGACTGCAGGCTTTGTTGTAGTTGTTGATGTGAATCCTCACAAATACATCCCTTCTTTCCCATCTCAGTGCTCTAGTGGAGCGCCTTCAGGTCGAAGTGCAGTCATAACCTTTGTGTGTCTGGTAGTGCTGGAACTATACAGGTAGAGTTTTTTTAGAGGGACTCTATTCACCACTGTGTGTGTGTGTGTGTGCGTGTGTGTGTGCAGGGATAGCTCCATGCTCTTGGTTGGTACGACAACAGCTTATTGTGTAAATCCATTAATTACTACCATTCACACCAGCGCCGCAGTCACTGCCACTGCTACTGCTACAAGAGTCCTGTAAGAGCAGCACTGGGAGTTGCGGGGACAGGATTTGGTGTCATGGTTCAGGATGAACTGGTGAAGAGGGATTAAAATGGATTGCACTGTGGGCAGATGGCGCCCCCTTAACAGCCTAGATGAAAGGCCTCAAATGTTCCATTCGAACTGAATTGAATTGTAAAGCAGCTGAACACTTTCTATCTCTTTGTCCTATGCTTGCTATCTGCTCATTCAGTATGTCTGACACACACACATACACACTCACACACACTTTAGTCATTTATTTGAGTCAGATTAGGTTCCTCTGAGGAAAAGCATCAATGGCAGAAAGATTCATTTCACCAAATGAGCCCTTATTGTTCTGGGCCACACTGAAGCAGAGCTGTGTGTGTGTGTGTGTGTGTGTAGGAGATGGGAGTGGCTAGGTGGTTGTGGGGGATACAGGATGTGATCTGGTCCACATGTCAATGTGGACCAGATCACATCACCACTTGATACACATGACTGAGTTCTGACGAAGTAGGTCTCTGGAGCACACACTGACGTGCATTCATACAGGCACACACGCACATACACACAGCCACAACCCTGAATTTGCACTTTAAACACCTGTGCAGGAGGTTGAGAGCTACTGTGTTGAGAGCTGGTGTGGGCTTGCTTATAACTCCCCAGCTCAGCTGCCATGTGTTGGAGTTCAACCTGGTGAATGAGAGGGTCGCTTCACTGCACCTCCGGGTGGGGGTAGGTCTCTTGTTGTTGTTTGTGTCTATGGCCCGAACAGCAGTACAGAGTACCCAGCCATCTTGGAGTCCCTTCGAGGGGTACTTGATGGTCTTGCAACTGGGGACTCCATTGAGGGCCTTCAATGCTCACGTGGGCAATGACAGTGATACCTGGAGGGGCGTGATTGGAAGGAACAGCTTCCCCGATCTGAACTCGAGCGGTGTTCTGTTATTAGACTTCTGTGCTAGTCACAGTTTAACCAAAACAAATACCATGTTTGACCATAAGAGTGTCCATCACTGCATGTGGCACCTGGACACCCTAGGACGCAGGTTGATGATAATTGTCATTTAATCTGATCTCCGGCCGTATGTCTTGGACACTCCGGTAAAGAGACTGATTACAACTTGGTGGTGAGTTGGATCAGCTGGCGGAGGAGGAAGTTGGACAGACCTGGTAGACCTAAATGTATTGTGAGGGTCTATTGGGAACATCTGGCCGAGCCCTCTGTCAGGGAGGTCCGAGGGAAGCTGGGGACGTTGAGTCTGAGTGGACCATGTTCTCTGCCTCCATTGTTGACTCGGCAGTTCAAAACTGTGGACACAAGATTTCTGGTGCCTGTTGTGCCGCCACAACAGGCACCAGAACCCAGAACCCAGTGATGGACACCAGAAGTAAAGGATGCCGTCATGCTGAAGAGGGAGTTCTATTCTACCAGTTCTATTCATAATCTTTATGGACAGGTTTTCTATGTGTAGCCAGGGTACAGAGGGAGTCCAGTTTGGGAACCACAGGATTTCATCTCTGCTTTTTGCAGATGATGTTCTGTTGGCTTCATCAAGCCAGGACAGCTTTGCAGCAGAGTGAACGCTGGGATGAGAATTAGCTAGTTCAAATCCGTGGCTTGGAAAAGGGTGGCTTGCCCTCTCCAGATGGGTGGAGAGGTCCTGCCTCAAGTGGAGTTCAAGTATCTTGTCTTTTGTCTTGTTCACAAGTAAGGCAAAGGTAAGGTGTGTGATTGACAGGCGGATTGGTGCAGCCTCCACAGTTATGCGGTCAGTGTACTGGACTGTCATGGTGAAGGAGGGGTGAAGAGAGTCAGTGAAAGAAATAGACATTGAGACTGGGAGAAAGAGAAAGTAAAGAGATGCAGAGGCAGATTGAGACTGAAAAAGGAACAAGTGCAGGAAGGAGCAAAGAGGGAGGAGAAAAATAAGTAGATGAAGCAGTGAGAAAAAGGCAAATCTCTCAATTTACCAGTCAGTCTACACTCCCTTTCTCACCTATGGTCATGAAATTTGGGTAATGACCAAAAGGACAACATCACAGATACAAGCGGCCGAAATGAGTTTCCTCCACAGGGTGGCTGGGTGCTCACTTATGCCCCTTTTCCACTAGTACCTACTCGGCTCGACTCGACTCAGCACGGTTTGCGCGTGTTTCCACTACGCTTTAGTACCTGGTACCAGGTACTATCGTAGTACCTGCTCGGC
>JBAJHX010000024.1:9663275-9676162 GCA_037176925.1 Amniataba percoides | reverse complement strand
GAAAACATCTCAGGTGGGATCTCCTTGTCATGCCAGTAATGTTGGAAGCCATCTGGACCGTCAAGGTTACATTTTTTCTCATCAGAGAATAAAACTTTTTTCCACCTTTCAGGGTCCCATGTTTGATGCTCCCTGGCAAAGTCTAAACGGGCAGTTTTGTGGCGTTGAAGGAGACGAGGTCTTTGAATTCGTTATTTGTTTTTGAAACCCTTTTCCCGCAGATGCCATCTGATGATTATTGCACTGCCCTGTGTCTTGACAGACAGTCAATCGGATCCTCCGGCTCAGCTCAGGTGTAATTTTTTTGGGTCTATTACTTGACTTTTTTGTTCCATAATGCCCAGGATCTTTAAAACATTTAGAATGACTGTCTTACTGCGTCCAACCTCAGCGACAATGGCACACTGTGAGAGGCCTTGCTTATGCAGCTCAACAATCCAACCACGTTCAAGAAGAGAAAGCTTCTTAGCTTTAGGCATCAGGAGGGCATGACCATGTGAATGCCTGACAGAAAAGGAGAATTTTGAGCAGATTTTGGCTTTTATAGCCAGTAGTGTTAAACTTTTGATCAGGTGATAAACAACCTATTTCAGTTTATTTATTTAATTTTTTTAAATTACAAGTTCTAAATATTTTTTGTCTCACTCCCCCTTCGTGCTTTTTTTCGTAGCTTTACTTAAAAACTCATTAAGATCCAAATGTGCAAAATGCAAATTCTGGCTAATTTTCAATTGGTCTTCAGATTTTGATCAGGTCTGTATATATAGGATGATCACCAATGTAGTGCTTTATCTGAAAATATCCACTAGATGTCACCCTTTGCTTTAAGACAAACACCTAAAGAACAACAGAAGACTGTATCTCTGATCAGGTATTTGTTATGAGAGGGTCTTCACTGAAGGAGATTCCTAAATAATCTAGTTTCAGCTGCTAAATCTCTGTTACTGTTATCTTCATCTATGAATTTTGTTATTATCCTGCACATTCACACTATCTACAGATGTGTTAATATCAGCATGTTTGTACACTTCGTACTGTGCTGATATTTTAACTTAAAGTTGAAGTAGGTAACCTGTTTAAAAACGTCTTTTAGTCATATTTGCTAAAACTGCCATTACGTCCTGAAAGTAGAAGATAAGACAATCTGTGATAAATATCAGACTTATCTAGCTCCACCAGCTGCCTTTAAGACCATTTGCAAGAGGCCTCCACAGCTAAATCAAAACAACCTATCAAAGCAAGGAGTAGTTTCTACGCTGAGAACACTGCCCATATCTCCTCCATCAACAACAGTTTATTCAACAAAGATAAGAACACAGAATACCAATGAAGCCAGGTAAATCCTGCCTACTTCAGTTTTAAGAGACGTTTTCGCACATGTCAGAAGTTCTCTGGGAGAAATTTGAAGGTTAAAAATCTAAAATTCATATCACTGCACTATTTTTTCATTCATGATTCTAGATTTTAGGATGTCACTAGGGAGCCTACAGAATTAAGCCTGGGCTTGACTACAGACTAGTACCATAGTAGCAGGCCTAAAGATTTACAGTTACATTTACAGTATGAGGGTCTCCCTGCCTCCCTGGGCATTACTGCAGTGTTTACCTGCTCGGGGCGCGTTGAGGGTGCAGCCCTCTCATTCTGTCATCTCTTCATCAGTTGCATGTGTGTGTATTCAAACCTGTGTATGTAAAATGTATATCAGAGTGAAAAAGAAATTTCCTTCGGGATTAATGATGTTAATTTAATTTAATAACTGTTACTGTACCTTTTGGTCCAAACAAACATATGGTTGGTGGAGGTCCTGAGGGTCCTTTGTTTTAACAGATCTGCTTAAAAAAAAATAGAAGCACTTTTTATAGTTATAACACTCAGCTGTTTCATAAGGTGTGTTCTTTAGTAGGCTATGCACATAGGTGGATACTGATTTGATGCAGGTATTTAGAACAGTAATTAGAAGAGTATTAAATTCCCTCAACTTTAACATCTCCCCAGTCCGTTGAGAATATTTTAATTCCTAAAATGTGAAGGACTTGATGTTGTTTTTCAAAAGCGAAGTTACTGGAAGGTCAACATACATTTTGGGCCTGCAGTTTTTAGTCAGACATGTCCACATTAAACCAAAAAACAGACCAAGTGCTTTGTTTGCATTTGTTTCTAAAAGTGGAATAAATAGGTAGTAATAATAAGAAACATCTACTTTATCCTAAAGGTGGGCAAAAAGCAGAAATCACCATGTGTAAGTCATTAGTCTGTCACAGTTTCAAACACATTCTCAGTCATATTCACACCTACTGTTCTCTGTATGCTTTAGATGGAAACTGGAGCACATGAGCTGTCAATTTTAAGATTCAAGATTCAAATGTTTATTGTCATATACACGAAAAAAAACATGTTCTCTGTGCAATGAAATGCTTGCTTTGCTGTCCACCCTAAAGCCAAATGTAAAATAAAATAAGTTATGTAGTAAAATAGAATAAGTTATGCATATATGAATATGAACACACACATATATGTAGATAGATATAGATAAACAAATAAAATTGCTAATTGCTGTATTTTCTGTGGGGTGAACACTGCAATGAACATGCTTATATAAAATTACACATCTCTAACCAGTAACATGAATAGAGTGATTTTCTGTCTATGGTAGGGCAGACTGTGCAATCACAGGCATTATTCCAGCAAGCTCTGAAAACAGCACACAGTGAGCATTGAACTACATGTGCCAGTGGTTACTCAATCTGTAGAACAACAAGTCTGCCATGTGAGTTGTCTGAACACTGTGATGATTGGCCCACAGACAACCAATGAGAAAAAAATTCTTTGGCCACTCCTTATGCAGCCAATGAGAAAAATCTCAACGTATCAGTGGGTGTGGCTATGGGCTGGAGCTGATCTTACTTGGATATCAGCTATAACAGAATCATTATTCCTGTGTCCTCTCACAGTATTTTGATACATATGAAACCATACATACTTGTTGCTGTGTTCATTTGAAAATAAGACATAGACCGAATTTACACTTCCAAATTATGGAGGGTTTAAGTCATACTCTCATACAACGAAATGATTCATTTACATCCGTGTGATGTAACTGTATTGCCAGCATTTTTAAATGACCAACTTTTGGCTTTAGAGAGATATACTGCCGTATACCTCTTTGTTTTTTCTTATTTGCCAGTCGTTGCTAGGGGAAGTGACGTCAGTAGAGAATGACAGCTCTCATGACGAAGGAAAATCCGACAATGGCGTAAAACTACGTACGATTAGATGTCAAGTCTATCAGCGAAATCCGTCTCCATCCTTATGTTTTTGGGCAGAAATAACCCTCAAAGTACGAAGAGCATAAACTAAACGATTCACACTATCGGACGATATCGATATTATAGGTCAGCGTTCTTCAGAGACAGTAAAAAGGGATGGTGACATTTATGTTGTTACACAAGGAACTGGGATTCTGGGGGACGAGGGAATGTGAGTTACGGATGCTGTAAACCAGTTGAGGAGCGTGGCATATTAACCGAGGTAACGTAAATAAAGCTTAAAGGCATTTAGAATTAAGCGGCTTTAATTACCAAGGTACCAACAAACAAACGGACTTGGCGCTAGCTAACAGCGACATGGAGTTGAGAGTGGGGAACCGATACAGACTGGGCAGAAAAATCGGGAGTGGATCTTTCGGGGACATCTATTTAGGTGAGTGAAATGATTAATCTTAAAATGACCTATAGGTTAATTAATTCAGTGTATTTCCTTTGTTCTCCAATCGTTAAGAGCAACCATGTGAACATTTGCAAGTCCAAACTGTATCTGGTTCATGCCATGTTTGTTTTAACAGTGCTTACTTTTTCTTACCTCTGTGCTGCTAAGTTAACCTATACCAATGGTATCAGGTCATGTGAGCTGTGTCATGAAATTGTATCGATCTATCTTTGCATCTTAGCATTGCTGGTGTTACAGAGAAGCTAGATCATCATCTTGATAAACTTATGTGTTACATAAAATCAGCGAAAACGTAAAACTATTGCTGAACTTATAATGACTCTTAAAATGCATCAACAGTGATTATAAGAACGTGGAACGTAAAAAGAACGTGGTTAGACACTGCAGAATAACGCAGAGTATGGGCACATCCAGTCGATGCTGCAGGTGTGTGCTAATAGCTAAACGTTACACGGTCCGAGTTGGGCCGCCCCGTAAAAAAACACCTGACAACAGCCAAGAGTGTCATATTGCTACTCAGAGAATTAATCAAATTTGATTCTAGACAGAGTGAAATGGATATACAGCTGTATGAATGAGTAACGTAACCTATCCCTGCTGTCAGCCTGCTAATTTTGTAGGAATGATGGAAGCTAGACCACAAAGGCATTTTTGCCTTGTCCTCAGACCTGAGGCATGATGAAGTAAAAGTTTTCTCATTACAGTCCAACCTACAACTCCTAAGATTGTTGCTGTTAGTTAACTCATTTGATGTGTGATAGGGATACATGGGCAAAATTACAGAAACATTTTCTAATCACTTAAACATAAGGCACACTGGCATCAGTTAGATCTCAAACAAAATAGCTTGATTTGCAGCCATATGAATCTTAAAGGGAAATAGTGGCTAATGGCTAATGTTTGAAATGCAACAAAGATATGCAAATTAGGTGCTTTTGTAACAGTGAGGTTGAGGTAAATGAACTGTTCGCCACAGTACCATTTTCCAATGTCAGGAAAAAACATGGTGAAAACACTTAGTTGTCTGAAACTTCTGTTGGGGCTGTTGGGTCGGTTCTTTTGTTTCAGCTCATATGAGACCACAAATATTGCTTTTGAAGCAAGATAATGACAGAGAGGTGCCAATATTAGGCTTCTTGATTTAAAGGAGGTTATGCTGGACATAATTTACAGATATATGGAAATCCGACTATTAAACACAACATTTAGCAATAACTAAGATTAATTTCAATTACAACAAGCAAAATTTCCTTCTCTTTAGAGGTAGGCAGTGCACTACCTTCAAGTATGAGCATATTAGTATAAAGTTTTAAGATCAGATAAAAAGTCATTTATGTAAAATAGTGTAATGTTAGTATAATAAAATGTGTGTGTGTGTGTGTGTGTGTGTATCGTTACTATAATCCAATTGGACAATGGAGTAGTTTAAGAAATACACATCCAACATTCATTCTTTCGTAGGTTCCTCCGAATCCTGAAATTGTCTACATTTGTGGTTAGTTTGTCATGTATTAATGCTGAGTACTTCTTAATAATGACCATCATCAATCATTCATACATAACAATGAGTTGAAAATATCCAAAGTTTCCATGTCTTTGTCTGTTCAGTTCACAAAGGCCTGCTGATAGTTGACCCTGATGTCCACTCCCTGACTACTTAAACTGTTAAATCTTATCCAACGGTTCAACTGGTATTGTTGGGCTGCTTTCCGTGTTAGCCTGGATTGGACCAAAAAAGATTAAAGTTTACACGGATAATTAAACTATCCTACCACTGTAGGCCAGCGGCCTACTAACTGGCCCATTCAGGCACAAATTCTGTATATATATATTTTTTTTTTTTACTTTATCTATCATTTAAAGGTGTACCATATATCTTTCAGGACACAGACTCTAAGGGATGGAGGGACAGCTTGCACAATATTTAGCATATAGCATACAAGAACAAGTTACAGGGCATACTAAAAGAAGTTCTGAAACAAAAGGTTTTCTGTCCTTTACCAGAAGACAATTTTAATGAATATTGCATTGCAGTTAACAATTGCGTTTTTTTTTTTTTTTTTTGTTCCATTGTATGCCACACACCATTGCTGATGTGTATGGCTTTATAACATGACCTTAATCCATGTGGTTTACTTCAGTGACTGTAGATGATGCAGTCATTGACAATGGACTATCAGTTAATCTTCAAACAGCCTAGTTTGCACATTTTTGTTCTGAAATTATATTTTACATCTCACTTTACTGCAGATATATTTATTTTGAATAGCTTCTTAAGTCAACATGAAACAAAGCCATCTTCCATGTATCATTACATTTGAAAAGCTGGATGGAAGGATTGGAATTTTACACAATTTTTACAATATCAGTAAAAAGGTTCTACACTTGATGTTTCCATAGAGTGCATGCCACATATAGGCACTGCACCTTTTCTCAAATAAATTTGTTAAATAATAAATGTGTTGTGAATTATTACATTCACACTTGTTCTAATATGAGCCTAAACATACTGAAATAAACCCCCCCTGTAATCATCTTGCTTTGAAAAGCGAAGTATGAGCTGAAACCAAAGAACCTGCCCAAAGGCAGTTTAGATAGCCACACATTTTTTTCTCCATTTTTCCCTTTTGTAGTTCTCTGGTTGATAGAATTTCTATGTCAACGCGGCTGATAGTAACAAATCTAACTTAATTTGTTTGTTTCTAACAGTCACCAGGTTTTCCTTTCCCATGTGGTGCAATTTGAACCAAATGTACAGAAAATGTGTTTAAAAACTGAACTTTCAAATAATTAGTTGGCTAAGTTGGCAAGATACACTGAGCTAGTAATGCAGTCTAATGCAAGTCCTGCAATAAATGAAACCTTCATAAAGGTTATTTATATATTTATATATGTGTTCTCAGAAGGGTGCATTGTGAAGCTGTGTTAAAAGTACTGTATATTGATTCAAGATTCAAGAATTTATGGTTGTTGCACAACAGTTTGCATCATGCAGTCATTGTCAGTGAAATTCTTAAATCTCATGCTCCCTACAAACAGTGTTCAAAAATATTAACAAGAAAAGAAACATTCAAACAGTTGCATTAAAGAAACAAAAATATAAAAATAAATAATAGTACAAGAGTAATAATATAGTAATAAATACCTAAAATTTAATTTAAACAATTAGAATATACATTTTACATATAAGAAAATATACAACTAGAAGAGATATATAATACAATAGAATATACAATACAGTATTGGCAGAATTACAAGAGTAAGACTTGGTATTAGTCCCAAAAGAATGTTATCCATACATCAGTATTAAAGTATTACTTTTGAAATATCCTACAGCACGGTGTCAGAAACAATATGTCATATTACTTTTTAATTCACAGCTCTTCATAACAGTTTTCATGAACAACTGTAAGGCAGTAGGGTATATTTCAACACTGTGGCACATAAAATTGATGCCATAAGGTAAATGTGGATGTTTTTGTTATTTGGGTGAACTGATCTGACCTTAAAGGCACCATGTGTATATTTGTCCTTTTCCAGGCACAGATATTTCAGTGGGTGAAGAGGTTGCTATTAAGTTGGAATGTGTGAAGACCAAACACCCTCAGCTCCACATCGAGAGCAAGATCTACAAGATGATGCAAGGAGGAGGTGATCTATCAATTCACAATCTTCATCTATCATTTAAGTTCTGCTTTCCGTCTCAGCCCTTATATGGTCATTGCATCTTCTCATCACTTTCTCTCTTTCTGTCTGTAAGATTTATTTACTCTTTATATACATAGTCACATGGTCATATTTGTCTTGCCCCATCACATCTTCTTTCTGATGATCTTCTTTTCCCACTGATTCTCTCAATTCCCCACCACTATTCTGTAAATGTGCATACATGGCTTCAGCAGCTTGTGAGCAACATGAATCAACAAACACTGGTCAGGGAGATACTTTACTTAAATAGGATCATATACTTTGATCCTATTTCCACGTTCACGGGAGGTGAAGGACGCTATTTAAAATGACCAAAAATGAATTGTAATGGCAAATACTCCAATGTTTTTATAGTGGGAATTCCAACAATAAAGTGGTGTGGAGCAGAAGGTGACTACAATGTGATGGTGATGGAGCTGTTGGGGCCCAGCCTGGAGGATCTCTTCAATTTTTGCTCCCGCAAGTTTAGCCTCAAGACAGTCTTACTGCTTGCTGATCAGATGGTGAGATTGCCTGAACACTTCATGCACAAATTCTTTACTCTCTGACCACTATCTGCAAGCATCCCGCAGACTGCTTGCAGATTGTACTACACAACTAATCAAGAGTTAAGAAAATGAGAGCAGAAAGGGCTTCAGTGTTATACTGCTACATCACTGAGATTTACAGGGCATTAAGAAAGGTCTTAGTGTCTAGACCATTTACTTGAAATTTAGCTCAGATCCCTGTGTGTTGTAGTGTAGTGACTAAATTTGTTATTTTGTTCTTCTCAACTACAGATCAGTCGCATTGAGTACATACACTCCAAGAACTTTATCCACAGAGATGTGAAGCCTGATAATTTCCTGATGGGACTTGGCAAAAAAGGCAACCTGGTCTACATTATTGACTTTGGCCTGGCTAAAAAATATCGTGATGCTCGTACACACCAGCACATCCCCTACCGCGAGAACAAGAACCTGACTGGCACTGCACGCTACGCCTCAATCAACACACATCTGGGAATTGGTAAAAAGAAATAGGCCTGTTTGATGTGAACACTTTACTGCATTAAAAAAATTACAACCTTAAACTTTATTGTCTTGAGTGTAGTAGTGACTTTTCATCTCTGTCTGTTGCCCCCCCCCCACAGAACAGTCGAGGCGCGATGACTTGGAGTCCTTGGGTTATGTTCTAATGTATTTTAATCTGGGCTCGCTGCCTTGGCAAGGCCTCAAGGCTGCTACTAAGAGGCAGAAGTATGAAAGGATCAGTGAGAAGAAAATGTCAACCCCCATTGAGGTGCTGTGCAAGGGATACCCCTGTGAGTGACAACATATTTTAGACTTAGTTCATTTTGAATTATTCCTGTCTTATTTCATAATTCCATAAAGTTTTTAAAATAAAAAACAGTCAGTCTCTCCCATCACCTGAAACATTTTTCTCTCTCTTTGCCAAAGCTGAATTTGCGACCTACCTGAATTTTTGTCGTTCCCTGCGATTCGATGACAAGCCGGACTATTCCTACCTACGGCAGCTCTTCAGGAACCTTTTCCACAGACAAGGGTTCTCTTACGACTACGTTTTTGACTGGAACATGCTCAAGTTTGTGAGTTTTTTTTGTTGTTTCAATGTTTGTTTTTCCCTCAGGGAGACTTTATGTTGGAAAAGACTGTCAAACTGCTTCTAAACAGGCGGGACTCTCTGAGTAATAATTCCGCTATCTTATTGTAATAATTGTAATGTCAGACTGACGGAAGAAATACCAGGTATACAGTGGTTCCTCCCTATAACGCAGTTCACCTTTCACAGCCTTGCTGTTTTGCGTAGTTTTTTTAGTGCAATTTTGCAAACTTTTTTCTTTTTTTACAGCGTATGAATGCACATTGTGTTCTGCATCCTCATTGGCTAAGGGAGAACCCGCGCATTGTGTTCTGTGTCCTGATTGGCTAAGGGACGGTGGAGGTTATAAAACTGCAAGGGTTTGAACTCTGAGAGAGGACCAGAACTCTGGCAATAGTCCCAAGAATGTGTATCCTAATCACTTTGGTGATTCTCTGCCTTTTCTTAGGGAACAACGAACAGTCATTGCTGTCTCTCACTGAAATACCTCAGCAGGTGGTACCAATGCCATTTTTGATTATTGTTGTTATTGTTTGTACACAGGGAGCAAATCGTGCAGCAGAGGAAGCAGAGAGAGAGCGCCGTGACCGGGAGGACCGGTTAAGGCATGGCAGGAACCCAGGGGCCAGAGGAATACCTGCTGCATCAGGACGACCAAGAGGAACGCAGGATGGAGCCCCACCCACCCCACTAACACCCACTTCACACACTGGTCAGTCGACGCCAACCCGTGTCAGTCTGCAGACAGCTCTGATTGTTAGTAAAAAAAAAAAAAAAAAAATGGAAGCAATTTCTATTTAGAGAGTATTTCATGATGACAGCAGCAAAAATTGTTCGACATTGTGTAATTTTATAGTGTACAGTGGTGCTTTGACTTACAAGTTTAATTCATTCTGTGATGGAGTTCTTTTCTCAAATTATTCTGTCAAATCTATTTTCCCTATTGAAATTAATTGAAATGCCATTAATCCGTCCCAGAGCCCCAAAAATACATTTTTTTTTGTTAAATGGTTTCAAATAAGAAAAATGTAGTTATAAGTAAAGAATATTGTATAAAATTATTGTTTTTTTTTTTTGTTTTTTTTTTTATTCAATGCACATCATCCACTGCTTCTTCTCAGCTGCAAGCTAACCGCTTAAAGTGAAGGAGTGAGATGCAGGATGCTGGGTGGATGTGGCATTCACTGTGCCAAATAGCTGTGGGGTATCTGAAGCTGGCTCATAACCTGAATTTTAGCTTGCAAATCAACGCAAAAAATTGTCTGAGAGACGGCTCATATATCGAAAAACTCGTAAGTTGGGGCACTCGTAGGTCAAGGTAAAACTATTTCAATATAGTAACTACTTAGTTACCTTAGTTAATTTCCTTGTTTTTTTTGTTAAATGTTACAGCAAGATGTGGAGTAGTTATTTGTGTCATTACATAAATCATTCACTTGAAGAAAATAAATTACAAACAGTGGACAGTCTATTTGGGTGGAATCTGATGCATATAAAGAAGTGATGGTGTTTTTGCTCTCTGATCTCCAGCAAACACGTCTCCTCGACAAGTGTCTGGTGTGGAGCGTGAACGAAAGGTCAGCATGCGATTGCACCGTGGTGCTCCTGTCAATGTGTCATCCTCAGATCTAACAGGACGGCAGGACACCTCCCGCATGTCCACCTCGCAGGTACAAGACTCCCATGAGACATATCTGCTTTCTTATAATCGAAAGAAGAAACTGTGCGTAATTGCACATCAATTCAGGCTAGACATGAAAATAAAATCTGTCCTCTCGATGCACCAGAGGAGGATGTTTTTTGAACTGTACAGTAACTACTATTGGGTTGAAATACATTTATAAATTCAATAATATCTCTGTCCTCATGGAATTCTACATAATGCTACTTTGTAAGATCATTAGACAATATTTGTTATCTCAGATAACTGGGAAGTGATGCTCATGGAGCTTTTGTCTTTACAAATGACTGCTGTGTAGTCAAATAGGTCTTAGATGCAAAGCAGCAAAAAAGTCTTGATGCTCATCTGTAACAGCACACAGCCTAATGTTTTTTTCTTGTTAGAAATGAGGTGCAGCCATTTTTCTCTGGTTGTGTGGTGGGTTCTGACTTGACATATTGGGCCTTCTCTCTCCCTTCCCCCAACCTCAGAATAGCATTCCCTACGAGCATCATGCCAAGTAGACGCTCGCCACGTCCTTGTGTGACGGCGGCAACACTGGGTGAGTCCCCTCCCTAAAGCGCCAGGGATGCATGGGTCTAAACTCCACTTCTGCACTGGGCTGGCTCAGAGTTTTGTGCTCAGTCATTCATTAGTGAGCTACACACTGTTTGTGAATGTGACTTAGCTTTAATGACCAGCTACTTATGTCACAATACACAGTACTATCACAGCTAGTACATATAACCAGCTACTGATGACATAATAGCTGCATTGTAACAGCTTAAGTCTCACTGAACAGTCAGGTACAATTTTCTGAGCAGGAGGGTGCAGTCCTCTGAGAACTGGAGTTGATAATGCATCGTAGTGCATCAGAGCCTAAGAATCTAAATCCCTCCTTGCCTATTCAGGGTTGACATAATGCCCCTTTAATCAGCTCTGTGCCTTCTGTGCTGCTTGCAATCTTGGTTTGATGCCTGAAGCTGCGTCGATCAGATGGTACAGCTATAGCATCTGAAAGGAATTATCCCACTTACACCCACCCTTCCAGCCTTGCTTGGTGTTGCACGGTGATGTAGACCTGTAGATTTCTGCCCCCCTGGTTTTTCATATAAAACACTTGCATGATATAAAGGTACACTTTTCTTACAAGTCAGCACTCAGCTTTGTCATGGCTGTGGTTGAAAGCATGTCATTAAGGCAGTCTAAAATCAGTCAAAGCAGTCCAGGTGTCTTGTCTGTCAGTGTAGTTTTTGGCAGCCATTTTAGATTTAGTCTTAGTCTTTTGGATGAAAATGCTTATTATTTTAGTCACTATTTACTCATTTCTGTATGTGATAGTTTTGGTCTAGTTTTAGCTGATGAAAACTCAAAAAGGTTTTAGTGGGGAAAAAGTGTTAGTCTTTTAACAAATTAAATTAGGTCAGTAAGTATTGAGGATTGCAATCAAAGCTAACAGGTTGTATCAAGTGTTGTAATTCATAAAACAACAGGTAACCTCAACACTTCTGTATGATAACCAGATTTCTTATCAGATTGATAGCACTAGCCTAGACTTTCATGTCTCATGTCTTGAACGTCTGACAGACCACCCACCAAGGCTGGATTAGTATCCCCATTGGCCCCTGGACACCAAAGCTTATAGATCCCTGCCTTCAACACACCCACATCTATACCCACCCCAAGCATTAAATCCTACCTTAATTATTTTGGCCATACCATAATCACACCCCTTTTGGTCAATGGCTGAATAACCAATTCAGCTGAGCAGGTGTGCCTGTATAGTTCAACAGACCAATAATACCAACATTTATCTGTCTTCAAGACAAGACAAATCATGCAGGGCAGTGTATGACTCTGGACTAGTGAGCAGTTTTTACAGCCCACCAGACCCGGAATAGACTTGCAAGAGTCATTCGGTGGTAATCAGCACAGCACACATGAATGCATTAAGCCAACACATGATGAACTTGACAAACTAACCCAAACACACATAACAGCATCCTACCACAGTGATGCAGTATATGGTATGCAAACTTATAAAATAAAATAAAAAATATGAAATAAACTAATCCACAAAATATGCAGCAATACATAATCACAGTAGTAAACACTAGTGATGGGTCCGGCAACACCGATGCGTCGGCGCACGCGTCGAGCTCATAGAGCGAAACTCTGTGTCGGTGCGCGT
>JBAJHX010000024.1:9639487-9663175 GCA_037176925.1 Amniataba percoides | reverse complement strand
AACAGTATCGACACAGTATCAATACAGTTTGGCAATGTGTCGAAACGCTTCATGAGGCCTCATCTACCCATCACTAGTAAACACTGCTCAGTAAACGGACAACATTATCAAATTATGCTTACCTTTAGAGGGCAAGCACAAATGCAAGCTTCTCCCTCTGTGTTGTCATTTTCTTTTTGTCCACCAAGCTGGGGCAACTTGATGCTTCCAAACTGGGGTTATCCTGACGAGCAAGCTGAGGCTGTGGGCTAGCACGAGCCAGCACAACATCCTCTGTCACTCAGCTTATTATTATTATTATTTAATCAGCGGTACTTCTTTCTCTTCTTTTTCCTCGTTTTCATTCTTTTGGGAGCCCTGCTGAGCTTTTGCCATTTTCCACTGCATTTTCGCAGTTTTTTCTCATATATTTCTCACAAGCTAACTGACAGGAGGTCAGGTACAAATGAATCCCACTGTTTTTAACCTGACTTTATTAAAGAAAAACTGATATAGGATCTGTGCCATGTAAACCACCTGTTCTCTAGGCCCACCCACCCTGACCATTTGCCAATCGACACAGTGTATTGCTGCTTGCTTGCCAATCACTGCTGCTTCACTCATTTTACTGGATAATTACTTTTTTTCCTCATAGCTGAGGGCACATACCCACGTTGCCCATATGATTGATCCAGGTGTGCCACTCACACTGTTTTCATCCAGTCTCGTCTAGTCAACGAAAACTCACACTCGTCTCGTCATGTTTCAGTCATCAAAGAGCCATGTTTAGCTCATTACCATTTGTTATCATCAGTGAAATAATGTTTGTCATCATTGACAAAAACAACACTGTTGTCTATTCAAAATTGCACAATGCACAGCGGTGCCTTGCCTTATGAGTTTAATCAGTTTTGTGACTTAGTTTGTAACTCAAATTACTCATATGTCAAATCAGTTTTCTCCATTGTAATGAATTGAAATGCCATTAATCCATTCCGGAGCCCCCAAAAAACAGACATTTTTTTGTTAAATGTTTTTAAATAAGAAAAATATACTTATAAATTAAGAATATTGTATAAAATTATTTTCAATTTTGATTTTTTTTTTCTTTAATTCAATGCACATCATCTGCTTCTTCTTCTCAGCACTATCCTTCGCACTCACTTTCTTCGGACCCATAGTCCAAAATAACTGCAGCACAAATGAGCACAACACTGATCTCTAACCGCTGAATGTGAATGAATGAGACTCTGCTGGGCAGATGTTGCAGCTTTCACTGTGGCATTCACTGCGCCAAATAGTGGTGGGGTGTCTGAAGCTGGCTCGTAACCCAAAATTTTGCTTCCAACTCTAAGCAAAAGATTGTTGGAGAGATGACTCGTATCTTGAAAAACATGTTAGTTAGGACGCTCGTAAGTCAAGGTACGACTTTACTGTAGGAATGTTGTCAGAACAATGGCAATAAACATATACCAACTCGCAAGATATAAGTAACCAATTAAGTAGTTAATTATGTAGGCCTTTCCCACTGCAGAAATAACATGAACATGTATATAGATAAGCAATACACGCAATTTCCGGCCATCCTTCCATCTTCCTCTTGCCGAAAGACAAACAGCGGTTGAAACAAGAAGTTCTTTTTCAGAGTGAGACCACCCTAACACAGAATGTGATGTGTTGCAGCACAACGCTGATGACAACATCAGTTTGACTAAGAGCAGAAACCACCATCAGATGTTGAATCTCTCAACCAGCATCACTTTCTTTTGTAAAATGTTTTATTTTATGTTTTACCTTATTTGGTTTATTTTTGTTACTGGTACAGCGGCTGTTCAAAACACAGGAACAAGAGACAAAAAATAGAAAGTAGACGATTTATTGAAAAGTGCATTTAAACTCAAAGATGTCAAAAAAGGTAATGAGTGGCCCGACTGTTTTTACTGATCACTTCAAATATTTGATTAGGCATGCTTTATGCAAGGGTTTCCAGGAAGCTAGTGGGAACGTTGCTCTATGTGGTGAAGATGGCTTCACGAAGGTCTGAACTGACATCCAGTTTTGGATGCAATCAATCCCCAAACATTCTCAGTGGAATTTAGATGGGGGGAACACGCAGGATGTTGCAAAGGAGTGATATTATTCTCCTGGAAGAAGTCCTTTGTCAGTGGTGAACTACAGCATTATCCTGTTGAAAGACCCAGTCATTGCCGCACAGATGGGGGTCCTCAGTCAACAGGAATGCCTGCTGCAACATCTCTACATAGCCAGCTGCCGTTTTGACGCCGCTACACAACCTGAAGCTCCATTGTTCCATTGAAGGAAAAAACATCCCCGATCATGATGGGGGCCCCTCCACTGTGCTGCTTGGAAAACACGTTGGAAGCCATCAGGACCATCTAGGTTAAATTTTTTCTTGTCAGAGAATAAAACTTTCTCCCACCTTTCAATGTCCCATGTTTGGTGTTCCCTTGCAAAATCCAAACGGGCAAGTTTGTGGTGTGGGAGGAGACATGGCCTTTGAAGACATTTTTTGTTCTTTAAGCCCTTTTCTCACAGATGCTGTCTTGTGCTTATCGGGTTGCAGTCAGCATCGACATAATTTGGGTCAGCCTGTGTCTTCATGGACATCCCTTCTGATCCTCTGGCTCAGGGTCTACAACTTGACTTTTTTGTCAGTGGCAAGTTGTGTGAGGTCTTGCTTGTGCAGCTCAACAATCGTTTGCCATCTCTTTTTCTTTGCCATCAGGAGGTCATGACAGTGTGAATGCCTGAATGAAAATGACGTGGAAGCCAGATTTTTGCAAAGATTTTGTCTTTTTAAGGCTATGGTCTTAAACTTTTGATCAGCTGATGAACAGTCTCTTTGAGTTTAAATGCTGTTTTCAATACTGCCTACTCACCTAGTCTGTACAACTCTTTAACTTTTTTGTGTGTATTTTCAATTGCTTGTAAGCAGGGTTAGGGATTATAAAAAATGAAACATACTGTCCGCATGAATATATTTATAATGTAATATTATTTGTATTATTATCATTATTTAGCTTCATCAATTCAACAATATAGGAGTCATTTGTAAAAGATTCAATGGTTTCCTAGCCATCATGTTTGCTGTACAGTATATCTGCCTGCAGCTGTTTTAACATCTCTGCCCCTAATCATCCCACACATTGACATGAACTCGGTTTACTAATTTTAGACAGTGTTTGGCAGATTCCCTGACTGCTGCTTTGAGTCTTTTGATAGTGTTCCCTTCCACTGCTTAAGCATGGTGTCAAAAAGAAGTTCAAAAAAGATTGCCAAAAGCCAAAAAAATGTGGAATATTACAAAGAACTATCCTTAGGCATAACCCTGCAGCTGTTTCCTCAGATTACAAATTGTACGGTTTCTTGATAAGGTTCCCTTGTTGTGCACAGGCGTATTCTGTGTTTTAGATGACTTTGTACCTTTAAAATGCTTTAAACTGTAGATGAATTGAAAGGCTCTGGATATATGTTTATCCAGAAGCAGTGACAGTACATGGAAGCATGCGTGGAATGCTAAGATACCTTAATGTGTCCTGTGACTTAGAACAAATATAAGATTGTTGTTTGTTTTGTAACTAATGCATGCTGTCCTGTGTTTCCTCTAGATGGTGTCTGGTGTACCACCTGCTGGTCTCCATCTTCTGGCTCCTCGATGAGCCCCGTAATACAACCTGGCGGATAAAGCAATCTGACATATTAATACTACCACCACCACCACCACCACTATTAATTGCTACTACTACAGCTGCCATTGAAAACCAGCATATGACTTGGCACAAATTTTCTGACTGACGGCTCACATTAATGTCTCCTTCTGAATCGTATTCACTCTCTCACTTCAACCCCATTTTTGTGTGTTTTGTCTGACCTGCCAAGACAAATGGTCTCAGACGTCACAACAGTTCTTCCCTCTTTCTTCAGGAGACAGTTGCACAGTCCTTCACTCGTGCCCAAAACTACCACCATCACATTTTGAATGGGCATTGCTTTGTCTCGGGAAAATATCGGACCCTAACAGTCTTTTCTAGGACACTGACTGACTGATCAGAACAGAACAGTTAGCGCACCTGCCTCCTCCTTCCTCTGTGGAAACATTTATCATTGATGGCCCTACAATTCCACTTTCACTGTATGCTAGTTCATACCCAATCAATAAAACTGTTTTTCTCTCTTTTTTGCAGTAAGGTGTATCAAGTTGAACCAGCGTCAGTGTGTGTGCGTGTGTGTCTACATATGTGTGTGTGTGTGTGTGTACATATATATATATATAGACACACACACATATATATACACACACGTGTGTGTGTGCATATATATACATATATGTATATATATGTGTGTGTGTGTGTGTGTGTGTGGAGAGAGAGAGAGAGAGAGAGGTGAAGATTTTCAGTTTTCATTCCCTCCTCCTACCAACACTTTTTCTCTTTTTAATGATCACCACCACACTGATTGCTCTTTTCAGTAGCCATTTGTATGAAATTACAAAGAAGCTACCACTTTGCATGTTTCAGGGTTGAGCAGATGTGGAGACTACAGTAGTGTGAGCCTATGAACCTACCAAAAATATGCTTTGGTATTTTGGGTGCAGGAGGTTACGTATTAATTAGTTGACAAGGTGTTTCATTTGTTCATTTCCAGGCTTGTGTGTATTGTCCAGTAAGCCCTTTTTCCTTTTCCAGTGTTCTGTACAAAATAAGTGCACTTTATACAGGGGCAAGGGCAGCATCTGACATTTTACCAGTTCCATTTAGGCTTATATACTGTTGACTGAGACACATTCTCTCATTCTCTCGTTTTATTTGTATTATTTTGAAGCTGTGAATTATTTGTAATATTGATGTGTAAATGTTTTCTCATATTTTATTTTCACCGACCTGTAAGGAATGCGTCCAGACAAAACTTCTAAACTTAGTCTGAGACCTGGACTGCAATTTTAGGCCATCATATGAGTAGTAGTCTCCAATTAGTCTGCCTAGTAAGAGCCATGGTGTATCATTGAACATAGTGATGTGGGCAGAGAAGTTGCCCTCAATATGAAAGAAATGTGAAACATTCTTCCCTGTCACATCTGCTGCTCTTAGTATTAGAGCCTCAGTGATGTGTCATTTCACAGGCTTGCGATGTTCTGGGGTTTTTATAGTCAGTTGAACTCTTATGACACTTCTGGCTGTGATGTCAGATGCCATGTCTGTCAGAAATAAATGGCCAGTTGTAATTCATACTTGCTGCTGCTTGTTCTCTAAAGAGTTTTTGACCCTTGACCTCTAGTCAGCCACTCTATTCCTATTGAATAACATAAGTCACCAGATCACTAACATTTACTTTCTGACATTTATATTTGCCACTGTATTTGTGTACTTAAAACTGTAAATAAATGAATTACTTGTTTGCTTTTTGTTATCACTTAATAGTGCCTATGAATCAATCAGTTAACTTCAGAGATCACACTGGGGAAAGACCTTCATTTGCATATCTTAAGTTTTGCTCCATTTACACAGCAGCTTGGAAATCAGCTATCTGATAAAGCCAATCAAGGAATTAAACCAGCAGGGCACAGTCAAAATGTGGTCAGTTTGTGTCAAAAAGCTGCCACAATTCATGTGAATGGAACAAAGGTATCATGCAGTCAATATTCACAATAGGAAATATATTTATTTGAGAATAACAGGCATTACATGTGATTGTGGAAATCACCCAGAAAAATATCACTAAGGGTAGCAGGTGTGTGCTACTTTCTTGTCCCAAACAATACCTGCGGTAGTGCTGCTGAGCAGTAGAACAGATACATGGGCGGCATAAAGGATAGAGGTAACAACATCTGGCACCGTACCAACACAACACAAAAAGTCCCAGTGCCACAGCATTAGGCAGACCCTTACAGAGTAGTAAAGACAACAGAGGACACACATTACTCAGCTGAAAATACAGCACAAAGTCTCAGACAGCAGCACACAGTAATCATGGAACAAACAATACGAAAAACTTCATTCAAATTGTAGCAATGAGCGAACAACTACAGAGTGTAATTCAGATGCTTGGAAGCACGCAGAGTGTCCCATGTATTGAATAGTACAACCAGTTTTCAATGTGAATTGTCATTCAGTTGCTACATTAAATGTGTATAAAATCAATACTCACAATAAATAAAGCAAAAGTGCAAGAAACAAGTACAGTATTTAAATATTACGTAAATCTGAAAAGTCATTCTTGAGCTTGGGAGCAATGCCAAAGTGACAATATATTCATAATAAAAAAAAAGTCCACTTCCTAGCTTTTCCAGTGCTTTCAACAGCATTTCACAGTTCTGGCTCGTGAATGTACTTAACTGTCATCATTTAACTAAGCATGAAACTTCTGTCACATTTGAAAAGCATGGGAGGGGGATTGTGAAACCTTCTGTCTCTTTTCTGTGGTTATTTCCTTACACAAGGAATCAGCATTTGCCACAAGCAATTCTCTCTGCTGGTACACTCCGAAGACAAGAAGAGGGATCTTACAGTTGGTGACATGATGTACACTGAACCAAGTCTGTGACAATTCAGCACACCCTATATGGTGATAAATGACATGACATATGTAGCTGTTCAAGAAAGTTCAAGAAAAAGTGACTAGTGGACCTTGAGTGAAAGTAACAGCCTCTTTGAAAACATTTGGGAGTAGCTTGCTTTCTGAATGAAGAAAAAACTGAATCTGTGTGAAAAAAGTCATGTCTGATAAGGGTATACAAAAACAGAAATTGATTTCTTTGTTCTCACATGCAATATATGTCTGAATAAACAGTGGTACAGCAGTAAAGTGGGACATTTTTTTTCCCAAAGAAAGTGCTGTAGGTTGTTCTTTATTTAACTCGAGGATAACAGTAATGCACAGAATCTGATGAACGTGTTGCTTTACACTCTATTCAGGTGAAACCAGTTTTTAATGGTGAAACCCTGGTGCTCTATATCCATTATATCAAAATATCTCTACCTCTTACCCTATTTTGTTCCACCTTACACTTGTGTGGCTCCTTTGCCACAGAGCAACTAAAGTACTTTTTTTTGTGACATGCTTTGTTTTAGCCAGATTTTTCATAATGATGTGTTTTCCTCTCCACCCTCCTCTCCCATCTCCTTCACCATCATCACCTCCTCCTCCGCTGTCACAGCACTGACTGTTCCATTCTCTTTTCCTTTTGGCTCCTCTTTGCTTTCATCATCGTCCATGCCTTCCACTCCACGTTTTAGCCCCTCCATCTCTGCAGCAGTCACAGCCATCTCCATCTTAGCCTCTAGATCTTCCGGTTTCCTTCTGATGCAAAGGAAGTTACCCACGCTGATGACAAAGGCGGACAATGTGACTTCACAGCCCGCCAACAGGAAAACATACATGTACTGATTGGTGGCATCCAAGAGGCGACCTGGTGGAGAGTACAAGAAAATTAACTTGAGCTTTACTGGTCTGTCATTAAGATGGAGTGAAACACCTTTACGACATCACATTACTACAGACAGTGGCTGCAAAATGAGGATGGACCCGAATAAACATAAACCATTGTTAACATACCATGGCTGAAAAGTTGCTGTCAGTTTTCACTCATGGTGCATTTGTGTCTTTGTCATTACCGTTGTCTGCGTCTACCTTTGTCTTTGTCTACTACAGTGTTGTTAAACCATTGTATTTTTTTTTACGTTGCGGAACACACGATTTACTTAATTTAAATGGATCTAGTTTACTCATAAGTAAACTGGGGCACCCTATTGTATTGAGGTTAAGACAGTGACAATGAAGCACAACATCCCCTGTTCCAACTGGGGAACTTTGTTGCATCCATCTCTTCATTGCTCCCTGTCATTTCTTCACTATAACTATATAGTCTTAAAATGGAGTGTTCTTGCAAATGCAACAAGTATTACACAGTCTAAGGTGAACTCTTTCAGGTTAGGAGACACACATTCACATTTTTCCATTTTTCCATGCTCTGACCTGCTCCAGGAGGTCCTACTAGTACGGCAATAGCTTCCATCAGCAGCACCAGACCAATCGCGCTGGAGAACTTCTCTGTCCCTACGATAGCCATGAGGACCTCAAACTGTAGCGCTCCCACCATTCCATACGACATGCCAAAGAAGATACAGAAGACCACCAGACCTGCATAGCTGTTTGCCTGCAAGGGAAGAAATGGGAGATTTCTGAACATGCTACTAGAGTAGTCACCTTTAATATTAATGAACAGAGATTAATGAAAAGCAGGTTCAGTTTTTGGAGCTGCATGATCACAACGAACATTGTTTTGAGTAAATTTGCAAAGAAACAGAACATCCCCTGTCTTTGTGGCATTCCAGATATGTTCTATTCCATTCAGTGCTGTTACCTGTGATCCTATGAGGTCAGTGCATCCATTGAAGATTATTGCAAAGCTGAACAGGTAGACGCTTCTTGGCCGAACCCACTTCATGCCTGCTATGAGTCCTGACGCTGGCCGTGCAAACATATCAACAAATCCCAAGATGGTGAGCAGCAATGCTGACTTTGTATCCTCATTACCGAGGTTTTTAGCATAGTTGACTACAAACACAGGGGGCACAAACAAGCCCAGCACCATAATAGATGCTGCAATGGTATAGATGACAAAACCTCTGTCCTTGAACACACTGAAGTCTAAAAGTTTCTTTTTTGGCTGGGGCTTCGCCTCTTCCTCTGCAGCTGTGCCCTCCTTAGGTTCTTGAAGATTCTTGGGGGGCAACAAGGGCCTCATGAGGGCACCACAGGCACAGCAGTTGAGTAGCATCCCTCCCAGTATGAGGAAACCGCCTCTCCAGCCATACTTGTACTGAAGAATCTGTCCCAGTGGGGAGAGGCAGCACAGTGCGACAGGGCTGCCTGCTGCTGCCAAGCCATTAGCCAGAGGACGTTTTTCACTGAAGTAGCGATTAAGCATTATGAGAGATGGCTGAAAGTTCAATGCCAGACCCAGACCTGAGGAGACAGAAAGACAATCATTTAGGAATAATTCTCTTTGCAAAGCAGAAAAGAAGACTTCCTTTGTATTAAATATAACATTAAATAATAACTTTTTATGTTTTTATGTGGTAACATCACACTGCTGGAGAGCAGTACCTCAGACTTGTGTGATTGAAAGTTTTTTCAAAGAGTTTTTCATCATTTGCATCACCCGTAAGTTAGAGCTATAGACACACATAAGCACCAGTCTGCACTAGAGTAGTCACCTTTAATGTTAATGAACAGACTTACATCTACTAACCACGATTATTGTCACTATTAAAGAGTGGGAGCAAAGTAGGTTCAGTTTTTGGAGCTTTATGATCACAACGAACATTGTTTTGAGTAAACAAGAACAGAACACAATGCTAACTGTGTGTAGTAATAGCTAGCACCATCTGCTGGACTATGCATCATATATGTATTGGTTTAAAAAAAAAAACTTATTCTTAATACTTAATGCTCAATAGAAAGCACAACAAAATTGTTTGATTCTTCTTGTGACACAGGTGGCTCAGTGGTACCACATGCGCACACATGTCTGAGTCTGATTCCTGGCCAGGATCTCTTTGCTGTGCATCTTCCCTCTCTCTCCCCCTTTTCCTGTCTCTCTCTCTCCAGACATCCTATCCATACAAAAAAGTCAATAAAGGGTGTAACCCATCAAAAAAAAAAATATATAAAATTATGTAACTTTTCTGGACAGCTATTGAATTGAAAGAAATGTCCTTAAATCAAACAACTTTTGTGGCAAACACTGGAAACTATTGTAAAGTAACATTATTTGCAATGTTTGCTGAAAGCACCCCATGCTAACAACATCTTGCAATGCCTTGCTCTTATTGTGACTGCCTAGTTGGAAAATGTTACTATTCACACTATTGCACAAGAAAGCCTGCAAACAGTTTGCTGAAGACAACAGATGAAGGACATGGATTACTGGAACCATGTCCTGTGGTCTGATGAGACCAAGATAAACTTATTTGGTTCAGATGGTGTCAAGCGTGTGTGGTGGCAACCAGGTGAGGACTACAAGTGTGTCTTGCCTATAGTCAAGTGGTGGGAGTGTTATGGTTTGGGGCTGCATGAGTGCTGCCGGCACTGGAGAACTATAGTTCACTGAGGGAACCATGAATGCCAACATATAATGTGACATACTGAAGCAGAGCATGGAAACTAGGCCACAGGGCAGTATTCTAATATGATAACAACCCCAAACACACCTCCAAGACGAGGGTAAAGGTGCTGGACTCCAGACCTAAACATTATTGAGCATCTTGGGGGCATCCTCAGACGGAAGGTGGAGGAGTGCAAGGTCTCTAACATCCACCTGCTCTGTGATGTTGTAACGTAGGAGTGGGAGAGGATTCCAGTAGCAACCTGTGAAGCTCTAGTAAACTCCATGCCAAAGAGAGTTATGGCAGTGCTGGAAAATAATGGTGGCCGCACAAAATATTGATAATTTGGGCACAATTTGGACATTTTCACTCACTTTGTGTACTCCTGAATGATGTACTCACTTTTGTTGTCAGCAGTTTAGACATTGTCTGTGTATTGAATTATTTTGAGGGGACAGCAAATTTATAATGTTATACAAGCTGTACACTGACTACATTGTATCAAAGTGTCATATCTTCAGTGTTGTCCCATGAAAAGATATGACAACATTTACTAAATAAAAAGGGACATAACTGTAGAAATAAGATACTATACCAAACCATAAATATGGTCAATAAGTAACTAACACTAACACTTAACATTTAACATCACTTATCACATGATCCTGTGCACTTCAAGGGCTTTTATGATCTTGTTTTGTAATTATTATTATATCATATATCATCACATTTATTTGACAGTAACAGTAAATTTAGGTATCTTTTTCTTCTTATTGTTGCTGTGTACTGTAAAAAAAAAAAAGCTATAAAAATCATCTGGCTTCACAGAATGAATGGATGCCTTTATATTTTGGTGTCTTTGTTAAATGTTTGTGTTTCTCTTACAGGTGTTGTCTTGTGTTATTACCTGTGATTACTCCAGTGCAGAGGTAGATGAGTATGATACTGGTGGCAAAGGAGGCCAGAATCATTCCCAGTGAGGCAAAGAGTCCTCCAACCATCATAACCGGTCGACAGCCATACCTGTTGACCAACACACTGCATAGAGGACCTAAGAAGACAGAAGAAGTAATCAAGAACACAGTATAGGTGTGTAGTGCTGTATTTAGCAAGGTAATTACTATCAGACAGCGTTATCCTTGTGTACCTGTGCCATAAAGCATGGCGAGCAGGATTGATGAGATCCAAGCAGTGTCACTGTAGCCAACACCAAACTCTCGGATCAGCTCCTTAAAAAAGACACTGACAGCCTTTGGAAAAGCATAGGAGAAGCCAGTGATGACAAAACAGCCTGCCAAAACAGCCCAACCCCAGCCGCCGTCTGGTGCCTTAACCCCAGAAGGCCCGTCGTCCACCACTGCTCCTCCCATGATGTTCTCTGACTGGTGTGTTGAGATCAGTGGCTATAAAAAAAATGGGAGAAAAAAAAACACAAGCTTAACCTTTAAACCAGTGGTGCTTCAAAACTGTATGTAGCGTGTGCTGTGAAGGACACCGTGTGTGGAGTTAGTTTCAGTGAAAGATGCAAATATAGAAACATGGTATTTGCTGGGAGTGATTTATTGTTGACTGTTAGTCTGGACGGATGAACCTTTCTCTACCTTCAGAAGACACAAACACACACACACTCCCCACATGCAGACTCACTATGTGTGGACGGGTACTGTATACCTTCTTTCAAAAATAAATTATCAGTGCATGTCAGAACACTAGTGCAGTTTAAAACATGCCTGTTCAGAATTGTGTGATCTTTCATGTTGCTGCTTGCAGCTCTCGAGAGAGAGAGCCGCTCACCCAAAAACCTTCATACTCTACACGGCACTTCCTTGGGTCCCCCACCAAAGCACCCGCAAAGTCGAGTGGCAGAGGTTGATTGGATGACAAAATAATTAAAGGACAGTGACACATAAAACAGTCTGTAACCCATGGGCTTTAGTGAAACTGAAAAATGAGCACTATTGCAACATGTTCTTTTTAATCGCTCTCGACCAGGACAGGAAATTAGCTCATATCTCTGTTAGGGTAGCAGAGCTCTCTATAGCTCCCCAGTATTTCAAAACCAGCTTTTATTACTGCTGTGTACCCTAACACTTCTACAGTTCATAGCTGTCACTCACCCATTGCATTCATACATTATTCTTCTGCATTTCTTTCACAATCTAGTGCTGAAAGTGTAATTTTAAGGGTTTAGTCAAATACTGTAACACCTGTGCCTTTGCCCTATTAGTGATATATATTATTACATACTTTTTTTTTTTTTACAGCAGAAACAGTTTTGGGATTTGGTGATCCTTTATCACAGGTCATATTTACTTTATTTATGACAAATATAAAAAGGTTGCTTCCTAGCATTTTTCTTGTTGAACTTTATTGACTTTGATATTGTTCCCTTTGTTTTATCTCAATCATCTAGCATACAACTTCGTACATGTTGTTGCTCAATAATTTCAGAGAAACTGTGTTGTTTGTCTTTAGCAATTTCTTCTCCATTGCATTCAACTGTGACAGCAGTCTTTCCATGACAGGACATTTCATCATGGTATTGAGAAACTCAGGGAAGTTTAATTACCTCTGTTGATCTGACACTCACCTCAGTGGGTTCTTCTTCAGACATATACTCCGTATCACAGTTTGACAAATGGCCTTGTGTGTGTGTGTGTGTGAAGATTTATTTATCAAAGACATTTATTGTCTTTCAATTTATACATCAGACTTTAGACGAAATGCCCTATACATTCCTTATATCAGGATTTGATATGAAATCCTTCCAACTCTAGATCTTCTCTGTATATATCTGACCAGGATTAACAACTTTACACACACTGTCAGAAATAATGTGTAGAATTTGCTGTACCCTTTAGGTGTGAACAAACTCTTGATTTGTTTGTCTGAAAAAATACTATTTTATAATAAGAATGATGCTCATTAAGTGAAAGTCAGTTATATGTAAGTGCTACTCAGTCATAGCAGACAAAGTCAAAGGAGCAAACAATGTCTTATTGTTCAAAATACGTTTAGAAATACGTTTAAAACCCCGTCCCAGTCTGTTAATCATACCTACGTGTCATATCAACACTTTTCTGCCTTTTTCCCCTTTAGCCTCGAGATAGCATGTAGTTCATAAAGGTCATGTTGTGCTGAGAAGCACTAGGAAAGTACCAAACATAGAAAAACTAGAAGTTTCCACAAACTGCCTAACCAGCCAATGACTCCTCATTCATATTGGTCACTATATTTAGATGCCAAGTAGAACCCCTCCTTTTCTGTTGTCTGTATCACTTTTATTCTTCTGACAGCAAATGTACATAAAAACTACACTAAAAGAGAATACGAAACAGAAGCCATACGCAAGCATTTGGAGATAAGATTACAAAGTAGGACTGGACGAAATAGCAAAGAAAACTTGGTGGGTGGACTGAATAAAAGATTTTTTTCAAATACTGCCACTGACAAAAATCCCTTAGTGAATGATTTTGAATTGGAATCCTGTGTTAAACTAGAGGTATATAATATATACCAATAATATATACTGTATATGTGGGGTCTATATGTATATTTGGTCATCAGACAATCAGTCTCTACATGATCAGGATCTTCTTACTGTCTCTCCCAAACAACTGCGCTGTTGACACGGACAAGATAAACACAATATATTTTTATACTGTATATCTCTACATCTCTATCTTCTACCTACCACAGACAGCAGCAGCTACCATGGAGAGTCAGTAATGCCACTGTTAGCTACTGCTGCCACTATTTGAGCCAGCCCCTACAGAGCATGTGTCTTGTCTTGATTCACATAGAAATGAATGGAAATGATAGGTTGTCAGACTGCACCAATCTGCTCCACTACCCTGCATTTTCCACAACCTTGCCACTCCTACCCACCAACAGATACCTCAGTTTCCTGACAGTCACCTGATTCTGCTCCACCCTGCACAGGTTCCCCTAAACACTTGGCACAGCCACAGTAGGAGTCACTATTGCAGTGACAATAGCACAAGTCCTCTAACTTTCAGTCAGAAATCCCAGTCAGCTGTGTTTGTGTTTAAATTTCCAGCTAAGCCCTAGGTACGTCTATAGAAACATATAGGAAGTGTGTGTATACAGACACAGAGACCCAGTGACATCAGTTTGGCACCTCCCTCAAATAGACTTTGCACATGCCTACCCACATCATCCACACCTTCCATGACCCCACTGTGACCCATGCAGCATTCTGTCAGGAGTCCTAAGTATCACCACCCATATCAAAGTTACATACCTACATTCTGCACACACACACATGCACTAACATACACACACAGACACACACATACACACAAAGTTTAGTAAGCTATCACACTAAGGTCATTTCTCATCCCTGATATGCTGATGAAAGGCACCTGAGCTGGCTCTTGCTATTCTGCTTTGTGTATGTGTACTGTGTGTGAGTGCGCGTGTGTGTGAGACAGAGAAAGAGCCACATAAACATAAATTGAAGAGACAATCTAATCTTCACCTGTCTCACTGTACCATACTTTATGAGCATCCTATTTATAAGTGTGTCTATAATGACTGCAGCATTAAAAAAACAAAACTCAATCCACAAAGCATTATCACCTGAACTGGCTTCAGAGAGCTTTCCCTTCACTGTTTTGGTTCAGTGCTCACATAGTTGGTTTGTCTGATTGTGAACTTGTATGTAATCATATGTTAATGTTAAGTATGTACACTTGTTTTACAAGTCTTTTTCACTGCTTTAGCTATCTTGTCTATTTTTTTCTCTTTTTTGCTGTCCTATGTCTTTCATTTCCTGTTGTCAGCCAGCATAAAAAAATCATTTGGGAATTAAGTCTGATTGTGATGTGACTTCTTCACATCCTTTAATGCACTTTTAGTACAATTTACAACATCACAGGAATGAATATGTCTACTAAATACATAAGTAGTATCCCATTAAGACTGCATAGTCGCCTCAGAAGATGTGTCTTGCAAAAGTGAGACTGGTTTCAAATTCATTTCAAAGATGAATGAAGTAGTAGACATGGTTTCAGTAGTCCTTCAGAATCATGAGGGGAGTATTTGTATCGCCTCACGCCGACACATATTCTAGAGAATGTCTGCAGGTCTGTCTGTTTCGTTGACTTAATGAGCAAACTTGTACATGTCAAGTTTTAGTAGAACCAAGTGATGATGTTGTTGGGGGTCCTGACGTCATCAGCCCCGGGATGCCGCTGGGCGCACGTAGGCAGCCTGACGCGCTCTGCGTCATTCAGGACCTGCCTGAATGTTTCACCCGGACTTCATGAGCCTCAGAAACAAAAAACGGACCGGGGGTCTGTGGGTGACATGACACCCACTCTGCAAACTTGTATTGTGCCAGTCTGGTCTTGATGATATGAGCTTTGAACCCTTTGGTTTAATAAAACGCTGCTGCTGCTTACCTCGCTCAGTACACTGACCTCTTTTGATAAAGTTGCCAAAGGGCACTTGATGGTGGTTATTTCCTGATGCTTATATGGTGTGAATGCGACGGACAGATGTGGATCACGGTGTGTTTGCCTACGTGAGGACGGCAGCGTGAGTCTTTAATGAGCATCCTCGTACACTGGATCTGGTCTGTTATTGCTATAATACTCGATCCAATTCTGAGTGTCTCTGACACAAATCTGATTAAGCCATTTTTCCGAATATTCACATATTAATTCATCAGCTTTCCTCTTGGTCGCCTTCCATTCAGCCATTATGCCCACCTGTTACTGTGCTATACAACAGGCTGTCCCGCTGAACACAACATGCACCTCACACACCGGCTCCTGCTGAAAAGGAAAAAACTAAGTGAACTCAGCTTACCTGCTCAGATGCTGCCCTTTCTCTCTGATGTGCTCCTACACCACACGCGTTTGCGTGCTTCTGTCGCTGTCTTTATCATCCTGCCACTTTTTTTTAGGTGTGGGGGGGCAAGCAGGAAACTGCGCTGCTTTGGGTGGTTCTTCCAGACTCCGCCCCCAATTTGGTCATCACAACCGGCTTCATTTCAGTTACAGACACACACACACACACACACACATACATTCAACTATAGCACAGTGGTGATGGTGCAGTAGAGGCTATATAATCAAACAAGAGAGCTTCAAAAGCTCATCAGTTATATGTACGAGACAAAAATGTCTATTCTACTATCGCCAGTACCACCCCAGTCAGAAAGTTTATTAGGTGATGGTAACATCAGTCCTAGTGGTGGCAATTTCTGTTCTTTCCATTATGGTGATTTCACATCGATATAATGTCGACATCGCCAGTTATTCCTTATTTAGGTAAGCTTATGACTAAACCGGCTTCTCGTCTCCTCTTTCGGCCTCACTGACTGACGCTCATACACATCTGCATCATCGGAGTACACAGAGTTGAATTAATGGCACGTTTTTAGATGAGTAAGCCTGCAGCGTGACCAGGAACCATCGTCGGTCACTGGAGCTGCTTGGGGGAAGTATTTGATACGCGCACGGTTGCCATCGAAACCGTTTGCCGACAAAGGAGGGAGACAACTTTTTCTTAGACGTCGAATTCACGTAGATAAATTATTACGTTAGCTAAGAGTTACATTATTATTTGTTTGACCTCTACATGCCGTGTTTACTATGGAGATTTACGAGCCCAAACGGTCGATACTAATTTACTAGAAACCTTTCGACTGAAACTGCTGTGCCATGGTAGGTCAGCTAAATGTTCATAAATTTAGTGTGTCTGTGTGTATCAGTAGTTGGAAAAGGTAAAAACCCTTGTGCACCAGTGGTTACCCCGAATTTCCAACGATGTCTTTTATCGTGTTGTGAAGAAAATATGATGTATTGCATTATTTTGCGCGTGCACATTCTTATCTTGTGGAAACCAAACAACTGGGCAAACCACAGCTGCTCCTTTAGCCAGGCGTCATATCGACATCAATTTACACTGACTTCAGTTATATGCTTATTAGAACATGCTCAAAATGATAGCACTCACGGCGAGATTAAAATTAAAATCTTATGTTTCTTGTGATCTATGTTAGGTGACTATTTAATATCCTGTTTTATTCACTGCCACTTTAAAAACTTCATCTAAGATATACCTCTTGATTTAAATGATGAGATGAAAGATGATTAATGATCTCAGATGTGTATTTAGAAATAATGAATAGTAGTTAATACAGTTTCATGCTGTTCATAGTATCCAATATTCCAAAAGATTTGTAATTTCAATCAACTTCATGATGTGTGCTGTAACCCAACATGCATAGGATGCAAAGGACTGCACAGTTTTACGGCATGTCTTTGAGTTTACCCACAACTTACTCCATGGTCTTGGAAGACATCTAGACAAAACTCCTCATACCACAAAACATATCATTTTTCTTGAATCTGGGCCTCCATGAGGACAGAGGCAGTGTTTGTCTATAGGAAGTAATCTAGCTGTTATCATGAACACAGTATGATACATAATGACCCTTAACGTGGCTCTTAGGTGTGTCACAGTTCCACTATGCAGTCAGAAAGCGAGAGTGGACTACGAGACCTGGAGGCCCAGCTGGCCACTAAGGAGAGAGAGTGGAAGGAGCTCCAGGCTGCAAAGGTTCAGCAATTAGAGAGTTCCCTCAAAAAGGCCCAGGAGGATTGTTCTTCTCTCAGGTACCACATCTACACCCACCTCACATCAGAATTCAACATTAGAACTTCCACTATGTCAAATGTGACTGGTATCTCCATCAAGGGAATTAATGTAGCTGTTGTCAGGGTGCTTGCAACATTAATTAGTATATTTTTTCAGTTAATGGATTGGAATGGATAGTCTCTAAGCTTTCAGATATTTTAAATGTTTGTAAAAACTGAGTGATCAAGTCTCCACCAGTTTCAACGTTTGAACTCTTGAAGCCAAGTTACAAAAGAACACATTTCCTCACCTGCTTGTAATGTAATCTATCCATGCAGATAGCTTTGGTTTTATTTGCATAAGTTTTGAAATATGTGTCAGAGATGTCTGTCTCCAGACCAATACAATGGAGGCTTTTGTGTTATCAAAAGTAACCAGGAATTGTATCTGGAAATAAACATAGCTGTGTCATTCATTTCATGCAGCTATTGAGATGTTTAAATGTCATTTTTTTTAATCCTGTGAGTGAGCTATTGAGGTAGAGGCAGAAAAATTAAAGGCAGATATGTTACGGTCTCAACAAACACACAAAATAATCTGACTTGAAAGATACCACCTCAAGCTATGTCATAATATGTGACAAAAATGCTGTTACACTACTTACACACAGGTCCAAGAACATTGTGGCTCATGCAAGAACTCCTGGCATGAACAGATTTGTACTTCAGTGACATGTATGTGTGATTTAAAACAATAAGTTGTCTAGTACATTGGATGTTTTCTTACTGTAGGTATGAATAAAATTCCTGAGACTTTTGCATATGTATCTATTATTTTCACTTTGTTGTATGCACATAAACAGTTGATGATTTTATCTGCTTGCCTTTGCTTAGCTCACTCTCCTTTTCTGAACTTTATGTCCTTGTCTCTAATGGAACAGCTGGGCACATGAAAACACATGGTATGCATGAATTGCGTCACTGTTCGCCACAAGGCTTTGCCTATATAAGTATTAGTAATAATAGTAATAGTATTATTCTAGACTAACCATTTGACCAAAATTTAGATATGCTGTAATAAGACAGATCCACTACAATCATGCAATTGTGCATCAATCATGACTCTAGATCATGCAAAGCAAATTTCATAGAAATCCATGCAGGTGATTACAAAATATAAACTTTTCACATTTTTGGCACCCCCTAGAGGTTTATAAAATGACATATTTTCATAAAAATTGTTTTTTAGATCAGCAAAGTCCATAGACAATCCTGACAGACTTTCAGGATCATTAGTCCAACAGTTTCTGATGAGTCCTGTCTAATTTGATTTTGAGAAAATTTAGAAGAAATTGCCAAATGTAATGTTTTTAAAGCAGAAGAGCAGCAGAGCAAACAGGCAAATGAATTGTGAGATTTAAAAGATCAAATCATTTTGACTTAGGCCAAGCCATTTAGGAGATAATTGTAAAACATAAACTTCATCTTAAAGTTCCACCTCGAGGTTACTAGTGGGTAGTGGGTGAAATTTGGCGCCCACTTGTTAATTTTCTTGAATTTTAATTGCACAGTTTTTGCTGTACACACACTTTCAGCAGAGAACAACAAAAACAACAGGGCACAAATAATATTAATACAGCTACTTGTCATCAGAGCTGTAGTGTGACAGCCATTAAGAGGGTGAATACTGTAGCATTCAGTACTGTTGTTTAACACTTAGTTAAGTTTTTTCAAAATAAAAGATCGTTCAGACTCAGATAATAAATAAAATGGAAATAATTAAAAGTTTCTTGTGTGGCCCATGACCAATTGATCCACGGACCGGTGGGGTTGGGAACCCCTGGCGTAGGGGAAGAAAATGTTCCTGTGTCTGTTATTGATTATACTGTAAGGTAAGTTTAGAGTGGAGAACTGGAATGATAGTGTTAATTAAGGGAATTATTTTGTAATGTATTTTGTTAGAGAACGCTACCAACAACTAAGGGAAGATTTCCAGTTCAACCTGGTCATCCTGGCTGAACGAGACAGAGAGCTGGAGGGATATGATGTCACAACCGCCAAGGCTCTCACTCTGGAGCACAACAGGTACAGTTATTCTAACCCTTTGTGTACAATTTGTGTGGCACTTACTTATTTTCAACCATATCAGGACCTGGCACTTTCTGTTGTGTGTCTCTCATTCATCTACACACACATTGACGGTGGCACAGCTGTCATGCAAGGTGTTGATCTGACCATTGCGAGCGATTTCAGTATACAACAATCTGTCCAGGACAGGGGTCGGCAACCTGCAGCTCAGGAGCCGCATGCAGCTCTTTTACCCCTCTCCTGTGGCTCCCTGTGGCTTTCCCCCCCCAAAAAAAAGAAAGAAAAAGGGAATTTCCACCTCTGAAACGTGATTGGACACCCCAGGTGATTGACAGGGTCACTGCACCTCTCCGTGAAAGATGAGCAACTTCGAAAAACTGCAAAAACCTCGAATCTCATACATGACAGTTCAGAGAACTGTAATTAATTTAACAGATTTTATCTGGGTTTAGTTTTTTTTTTCATGGAAAGCATCCCGGGGTTCTGTGAAATGCACTTCAGGTCAAATGTATTATTATTACTATTGTTGTTGCAACTATAATTATTGTTATTGTTAATAATAGTGATAATCTGTTAATATTGTAAGATGCACAATGTTATATTTAGATGCCATTTTTATTTTAATTTCTCTGTTCCTTTGTTGTTAAGAACACTTTTCCCTACACCTCAACATAGGAAATTAAGGCAGGAAATCCAAAATATGGGCAGAGAGAACACAAATAACCCAAGAAGACACAGTGGCTGTCTCAATCAACTGAAATTCCATTTTCATGTACAGGCAGGAGGAGCTGAACCAGCTCCATTTGCAGGTTGCCAAGCTGGTGGAGCAGAGAAACAGAGAAACTGAGGAGATGCACAAGGAGCTCAGTAAAACTCGGCACAATGCTGCTCAGCACAGGCTGCAGCTGGAGAAGCTCAAGTGGTGAGTCAAGATTTTGACAATTGAAAATAAGAAACAGAAAAGAATAAAAACGAATGTAGTGGAAAAAAGCCCCACTACATAATGAAGTGCCCAAGTTACAATACCTATAGAAAATCATCATGATCAAAACCTGTAGCTTTTGCCACAATAAAAGAAATGAAACTATTCTTCTTGCTTTATTTACACATTGTAAACATCAAAGTGAAAATAACTTAATGTACAACTATTGGAAGAAGAAGAAGCACAACTTTATTAATCGTAGGAAATTGTTCTTTTCACTCTGGTACAGACTACACATACACAAGTCTGAATAAACGCAAATGCAATTGGTGGAGAGACAGAGTGATTGGGCTGCACTATTAGTGTGCCCCTGAGCAGTTTTGTGGTTCGGTGGCTTGTTTAAGAGCACCTCGGCAGTGCTCAGGAGGTGAACTGGCACCTCTCCAGCTACCAGTCCACCTCTATTTAGACTGGTCTGTGGGGACTTGAACCGGCGACCCTCATTCACACATCAAAATGGTCCATCTTTAAGCACGCACATGCACACACAAACACATAGGAACAGCTTTTTTATATCTTTGTGAACACACACAGTAAGTCCCAGTCAGGTGACAGGAGCTCACAATAGGCACTCTGGTGGACAACGATTTTAAAACAAAAGCCCCTTGGTGACAACAGGATTTTATTTGGGGGCAATAGAAAGAATTGGATTCTCAAAATAGGCTGCAGATGACGGTAGCATGAGATTAATGAAGTCATGGGCAAGGCAGTGATTTAAAAATAAGTCACTCATTTCATATTCTGTATTTTTAGCCATGGTTAGTCCTTTACTTTTCCATATGTTTGTTGGTCAACCACTACATCTTACATGTTTTTTAGGCTACAAAACCTATTTAAATGCTAAAACTGGTCCTTTAACAATTTCACTTAAGACTTTGTACTATGAGTACCTTTTAAGATATTGTGCTTTTTTTTTACTATAATAGCATTGGAAATCAGCTTTTTGGAGCAATGTCTATAGCTTTTTTAGGTCATACAGGTCAGGTTCTAATTTTGGCTGTTTATTTAACAATTCTGCATTTTCAGCAATGCTTTGCAATTCTTGTCTCTTAAGGCTAATGCAGTTTTTGTTCCGAAGTGTTTAGAAGTTCAGTTAATCTGACTGATATCAATATAAAGTATTTCTTCCTTCTGTGTTTTTTGGAAATTCATGTCTACATCCAGCTTTTACAGCTTAAAGTTGAATTATAGTTCAACTTTAAGCTTTTCTAAGAATGTCTTTCAGCTCTTCTCAGCTTTTTAATTGGATATCTCAAGATTGAGTTTTTTTCCTACTAAATCAATTGTACAGTACTGCACAATGCGTGTTTGTCTGTGTCACTGCATGTGTCTGTGTGGGCCTTCATATGGGTGGATGGTAGCTCCATGGCAAAGCAATCAGAGGAGCATGAAAGGATTAAATTGGAGTTGCAGTCCAATATACAAGAACTAGAAGGAAAGTTGACCCTACAGAAACAGGTAAACACACATGCACATTAGTTTTATCCATTCAATGTGTGAAACTATTGTTTAAACTCTGTCTGATTTCTCTGTATAAAACATGCCATGATGTTTATATTTATTGTTCAGTGTTGTGAATAAAACTGTTATGGCCTCTGCCAGCTGCCAAAAAAGGGTTAGAATAAAGAATTCATTAATATATGACAGTGCAAACAACACTGACACACACATGCAGCTATGCCACAAAGAAACTCTACACATTTCTATGGTCTACTTCTTGTGTAACCCTTTGCAATTGGCTCTGTGCCATCAGGACTGCAGGACTGAAATAACTAGTGGAGCTGGCCGACATAACAGACAGTAACAGGGTGGGATCAGCAGCAGACCTTTAGGATTAACCCAGACAAAGGAGCCTTCAATGTCTCTGTTGTCTGTTTTTTATCATGCATACAGTACATAACCAAATATTTATTTGTGTCCACTGATGTCAGGCAAGATCAGCAGATGCTATCACTGAGTCACAAATATGAGAGAATTAATCTTTTAAGTTAGTATTGCCTCTGTGAAATAAATCTGCTGCTTTTGGCCCTCATGAGACAACAATGTAAAGTTTCATTACAATCCTCCCCTTAGTATATATAAAAACACAGAGGGGTGCACAGTACTAATGGACCATTAACTTCAATGGCTGTCATTAATGGCTTGGGTCTCAGAGGTGGCAGTCACATTACATTAATGTAGAAAATAATTAATCTGATTAGTATAGTAGCAGAGCTTCATGCTTAGTGCTAGTAGCTCATTTGAATATTCACCCATTTTGTTTGCTCATCTTCTGGATCTGGATGCTATCTTTAAAGGTTATAGTCAACAGATTAAAATGATGAAAATATGGTGAGCAAAAATGAAGAACTTGTTAAATGAGGGGGATATAGTTTAATCGCAGGTTTTACTGGATTGTTTCCATCTCCCTCTCTTGTTCTGAGTATTTTTCACTCACCCACCTTGACCAATTCAGTCTAGGGGAAAAAAACTAGTGTGTTGATGTGAAAGCTGTTAGAGATGCAGCAGATGACCTTTGTTCATATTTACCCAGTGGTCTTCACTTTTCACCAAAAGAGATGTTTCATTCTAGTTTCCCATATTGTGGATTTGTTTTTGTGTCACCTCTCTGATCGCTCACCTTTAACCAGCAGGAGATGGAAGCAGCTTTTCACAGTGAGCTCAGAAAACAGGAACATGAGTTCAACTTGAAAATTGATGAGATGCACACTGTGGTGCTTTCTCATGATCTCAAGGTGAGTACAGGACAGGAAAAGGGTGACATCTGTAAACGGCACATTTTATAGTCAAATCATTTTTGTGTCCAAAAATACCAGGTTTGTATGTACACAATAGACTGTATGCAGAGAATTTCTGTTATTCAAAATGTGTGTGTGTGTGTATGCATATATGTACACATATA
>JBAJHX010000024.1:9608796-9639471 GCA_037176925.1 Amniataba percoides | reverse complement strand
TATATATATATGAATATATATATGAGAGAGTAGACTACTTACATTTGATTTCCTTATTGATCTCCAGTCATCCCATGACTGGTCCCTCACACTTAATGTTATCATCATCATCATTTGTTGCTTTGTGTGTTTATGCAAGTGTGTGTTGGTCCTTCTCCAGGTGGAGCTGCTGTCTAAAGAGGCTGAGGTTCATCTACAGGCTCAGCTCCAGGCCACAGAGGCTCTCCAAGTATCTAAGGAGTTCCTTCAGCAGGTAGAAACCCAGCTGCATCAGAAAGAACAGGAAATCAAAGACCTTACTGCTGCCAAGGACTATAGGTATGCTTCTCTAGTGTGTGTGCTTTTTGTGTGTTTTCATGTCTACTGTATTTAAGGCTTTTGTGATAATCCTCTGTTTCAGGATAAAGGAGCTTGAGGACAAACTGAAATGGCTGGGGACCAAACTGAAGATGAAGGAGGATGACAACATAAAGAAGTAAGTCATTTTCAACACAAACTCATCTCAGTGAGACATCTAGAGCATAAGCAGGTACTGGAGGAGCACACAGCGGGGAGAGACAGACAGAGAAAGAGAAAGAAAAGATGTCAAACATTTGCAAATGAAAGTAACAAGTATATATATATATACTGTATATATGATTGATTTCACCAAAGGTAGTAGGAGTCTTGTCTGTCATGTGACGACTTCTGATTTGTAGTTGTTACAAGTCCAGCACAGGCTTGATGAGAGAAAAGTATTCTGATAGTCACCTGGATGAGTACTGATTGCAGGCAGCTACAAAGACTCAGGTCTAACAACATCTAACCTGCCTTCATGGCTGAGACCTTAAAGAACACAAAAAAAACCCAAAAAATGTATGTATGTTTGCATCATACCTACACTGACAAGGGTTTTGTTCTCTCTTAAACTATAAACTTAAGCAAATAAATATTTGGGATGCTGCATATAAATATTTGAAGCTCAGTATGATATTACAAACATTAACATATTTCTTATATACAGTGGTGCCTTGACTTACAAGTTTAATTTGTTCTGTGACGGAGCTCATAACTCAAATTACTATGCCAATGAACTTTCCCCATTGAAATGAATTGAAATGCCATTAAAACAATTGCCGTCACCCAAAAAACACTACATTTTTTTTGTTTCAGTAAGTTGGTCCGTGAAACTCTTTCTTACATGAGGCCAGTTTGTGTTACAAGAAAGGTTGGGCATTTGTACTCTAAATGCCTAAATGTCCTAAACATCTTCTAATTACTAATTGCATGGCTATTTCTGTCTAGATATGAGGATTTGGTCCAGGCTCTGAAAGAGTGTGATGCACAGCTGGAGGCTCAGTGTCATGCCCACACAAAGCAGCTGCAAAACGCTGAGAAACGCATTGTCAAACTTCAGGAGAATGTGGAAGTTCTGACTGTACAGGCATGCTGCATACAAGAATATCAACAGACCATGAAAAAGAAAGATGAGACAATAGAGAGGTGAGACAGACACTGGTGTGGAAAAAAACAGAATCATATTATTGACTTGAATGCGACATATCTATTGACCTTTTATATGTTTATACAATTTATTTGCAGCCTGTACTATATGCTGCTCATTCAGTGCCTACAGTATGACTGACTATGTAAGCACGTTTGTGTGTTTGTGTTGTCAAAGCCTTCGCAGAGAGGTGGAAGCAACCCGGACAGGCTGGGACAAGTACATCAGTGACGTCTCCAGTAAGATGGTTATCAAGAATACAGAGATGATTTCCCTGCAGATGAGAGAGACCCAACTTAGGACTGAACAAGAGAGTAGCAGGGAGGAGATGGAGAGGTGAGAAGACAGCAGGAAAATTGGGATAGATGGGAAAAATGAAGAAGAAAAAGAGAATGGAGGAGACAGGTAAAAATTTCCATGAGGAGGCTTAATCTCAAGAGAACATCTAGGTTACAGTAAAGGCATTTGAAGAAGATGAAGACAAAAAAGGGGAAAGATTTATGTGCTTTTCTTACTGTCTTTACACAGTGCCTGTGTGTGTGTGTGCTGTCAGGTACAAGCAGCAACTGAGTGCTGGTTTGAGGAGAGAACTGGCTTTAGAACAGATGCTAGCCAAGGTGGAGCTGGAATGGCAAAGACGCTGTGAAGACATGAAGGCCGAACACTACCTTGCTAATGAGCTGCTAATACAAGACCTCACCCAGGCTAGAGACCAGGTCAGCCTCTCATATATAACACAACCCCCTTTTGCATGGTCTCTGTGGCTTCAATGGTGTTCAGGCATAGTTCATCTGCTGTACATTTTTGAATGTGAATGCGAATTGCCTCATTATATTTTTGAACCTACTGCTAGATTGCTATATACTGTCTTTTGTCTTATATTACACTACAATGAGAAAAGTTTGTTTTGATGTGGCACATTATTTGCCACATTATTTGGTGAATGATTTGGAATTTCGTAATACTTTTTTTTTTAAAACAAAGATTATTTATTAAGAACTTTCTTTGTCCATGATGTCAATATACTACTGTTCAGTCTTTAATTCATATCATACAGTAATTAAGCTTATAAACTTGAAGGGGCTGTATGCAGCTATGGTATATATATTAAGAGTTTGTAAGAGTTTTGTTACCACTATGTGAAGAGAAATTCAGATGTTGGCCAAGTTTACATCAACAAACAACTGGCACACATCAAAAGACAGAATCACAATTCAACACAGGCTATATGTCTTCACCCTTTTCATCCAGCAAATAAAGCTCTGCTGACTTTGCTGAGCCTCTCGGTAACGGTAGACAAAGAGTGATAGATAAAGCTGGCTAACAAACTATCAACATCACGGCTGTCAATCATATTCAGTCCAAAACAGTGATATCATGTTACACACAGGAGCACAAGCAATAGGATGTTGACTATAGGTGTCTTAGCAGCCAAATCTGTATTGTTTGTTTTTTTCCTGAATGTTAATACAGCTTTTTCAATATTATAGAATCAAGACCTTCAGTATTTGGATCAAGTAGCTTCTTTAAAAAAATAGCTGTGTCAGATTTAGGAGGGTAGACTTGTCATTTTGATGTTTTTCACAGTGGAGGCTGGCTTCACCACAGTACTGTCTCACTCAAAGCATGACTATGTACTTTATTTAGCGCGATATGTCCAGCAGATGGCAGTTGGACGTTCAACTGCCCTTTAGTAGGAGAAGAACTTCTAAGAAATTGTTCTGCTCGCTTAGAGTACCAGAAATTGGATAATCTTCCACAGCACACCTGATGATTTCTCATGGCACAGCGGTTGGGAATCACTGGCCTAGAGGAACGCAACCTTATAAGAGAGGGACCTAAGGTCTGCAGTTTTAACAGGCTATGTCATTGATCTTGGCACTAAGAGGAGATCCCATAATGGAGCTCTCAGCGTCCTGCCTAGCCTGCAGGCAGTACAATATGCAAAACCAAGGAACATCTCCCAACTGACACCCCTCTTAACTGACTTGACACCCTTGCTGCATTCCTTGACTGGACAATGTGGGTTGGCACTTGGCAGTCAGACAAGCCAGCCCAAATGTGTCACGCCTGCTATTTCCCTTTCAACTGCTGGCATATCTCCGACCCCAGTTTCAGGGCCATGTTGGGTTGACAATATAAATAGCACCACAAAAGTGTGTCAATACCTGAGTAGCAAAGCCATTTATAATCAACGTGCACACCACTGATAAAATACAAAGACAAAACATTTCAAAGATGAAATAGCATAATTTACCCAGCTTTAAGATAACTGAAGTCACTAGCTTAACCAGCCTTGCCAAACTTTGGAACTAACTAGACAGGAAGAAGGGGTTAATAACAGTGTAACCACATAGCAAATGAATGGTGCAGGATTTTCACTGTTTTTTTTTTTTTTACAAATGTGAATCCAGTGTCTCAGAGCAACTAATCAACTGTCAACACGTAGAGGTGCAGAATAGACTATTGACAGCTGCTGACAGGATGGACATCAACATCAACTGAAACATAAAATTGTTAAAAATTGAAAATGATAAAAAAAAACTACTGTACTTGTTTTGACAAAATTCAAGATTTTTTTCATTTTTCATTTCTTTGATGCAGTTTTGAGCAAGTCAGCAGCAGTTGAAGTTGTTGCAAGTTGCAACTGCATTTTGCAGTCATTTAATTACACTCACAGTTTGCACAGTGAGCACATTGATTGTTTTTTGGGTTCCAGTGATGATCTTAATAGAGGTTTTTGGTGTCTATCAGGCTAAAGCAGAGCTGAAGGAGAAAGAACAACAGCTGCATGACTCGACTGCTTTACTATGTTCTGTTAAAATGGAGAGAGACCAGGCAATACAGGTGAGAATACATCCACCTTAAACTGTGCAGACTAAAACACCATTAAAAAGTCCTAACCTAAGCAAAGCAAACAACTCTTATAAGCAATCTACCTGGCAAGGATGCTGGCCTGAGGAGTTTCGAATGATCATTAATCCTACTCATTTAGTACGTCTTTACATAGTTTGATTTGATTTTGTAATGAACATACAGCCCAGCATGCTCCTTCTTGCCTTTATAACTGCACACCAACAAGTGTTCCACTTCAGTAGCATAAATCCCAAAATACTGTCATTACCCCTATTTTTGAAACATTGCCTACATTTGTCACACTGAACACTGAAAACACACTGAATTATTGTACATGTTTATGTGGGTCATTTCAACTAAGAACAAGATATTTGATCAGAAAAACAGAACTGGGAATAGATCACATGATATATGCATTACACTGCAATGTCCTGTCATGCTCCCATTAAAACTATGGAGCTGAGAATTTGCACATCTTCATCACAATGATAACCATTTTATGCCAGATTATGCAGTTAATGAATATCTTTGCAATATACTTTTGGTTTGTTTTGGTTTATAATAATTTATGTGTAGAATGTTATTGCCAACCTGTTTGATTGTGAGATGACCTTTCCCGAGTTTCGTAGTTGCCTAAAAGACCCTATAGATTGAGTTCTATTTGAAGGACATTGGCACATTGGAACATTTATGTGACATTATGGGCGCTCCAGAGTGCATTGCCCCTTTTTATATTCATATATTCATATATAACAGCGAGCCTCCATAATTCTACTTCATATTTAGAGCTGCACACTATAGAGTTATCTATGTGTAAGAATGCCCTCTTTAGATGATTATTTTGAGTGATACCATAGTCCTGATCACTTTGTACTTAGAAATAAGGCATAGTGAAAGTTGTTTGTTGTCTTTGGAGGGTGCCGATTCAGTGAGTTGTAATGGAAACTTTTATATGAGTGGCTGAAATTTTTTAACGCTGACCAGTGAACTATTTGCTTAGTCCTTGACCTGAACTTTTTGGGTCTGGGCTTGAAATATGAAAGTGTGTCTACGATAGGGCTGGTAGACGCTGGCCCAACTGGGATCTCACACCACGGACTGTCTCTCACTCATCTGTATGACCTGCTATGAACAGGATGGATGAGATGAAGCAACCTATCCCTATGCCTTTTTCCTCTTCCCCTCCCCACTCCCCTTCTTCGCCTCACCACATGAAAACAACCTTCTCGTGTCAAACTCTGCAGATGCATCATTTTGTTAAGCTCAGACATTTAAGACAACAAATACTAAACAAATCATATAATAGAGAAGAGAGCAGCTTTAAAAAGAAGACTCCTCCCAGCCCAAAGATAACATAGATCACTTCATTAATGTTCTGTCTTTCTGATGGGCATTTGTCTGGTGTGGTCAATTTTGGTCCAAAGCAAGGAATTTTGACTGCTAGCCAGACTGAAGTGAAATTTGTTTTGGATATTGCCCAACAGATAATTCGTGGTAGTTTTGTGACAGTCACTTGAACACAATAAGTATCGTATCCTGTTTGGCAGACTGCAATGAAATTAACTGAACGCTTTCCGTTTTTGACATTTCATGACCTTTCCTCTTCAGCTATCATTAGGCCGAAGTGCAATCTCTGCACACTGAGTTATCTGTTGCATAGGTAAGACGAGACATAATCCAGCTGCTGTGACATTTCAGTGTAGTGCATAGTGCTGACCTTATTTTTGGCCTTTAGCCTTTTCCTCGTGCATCCTGAGAGGTATGATGGCCTTTCAGTCTGGCTCTGTGCCTCCTCAGTGCACCAGTGTCTGTGAGCTCCATTGGCACCAAGAGAAAAAACACCAAGGTCCTGTTCATGTAAACCTTCTCAAATGACTCCACAAATCACTTAAGCTCAATATCTGAGATGAGGCTCTACATAGTGATGCTTGATATATTTGTTGACTTATTATTTAGAGACATTAGGCTACATGTTTAAACTTTGTGTAAAAGTGTTCAAATGTTACATGGATACCAGTGAATTTGTTTTTACAGCTACTTCCCCACATTCAGTGACAAAACATCTAAAGTGACCGTTTTAAAATGTAAAAGTCACAGCCGGATGCTCTCCCAGACTGCACAGAAATGCAAAAAAAAAAAACCTCTTTATAATCAGAAATCTCCCCATTCCTATTTTCTGTTGACAAAAAATTTGATTTTCATTTATGGGTTTTGAACTTCTTTTCTATGTATGTTATTGCGCTTACTGTATGTTCTAAGCAATGTATCAGTTTGGCGAACGATATTTTGCGCCCCCTTATTTGATACCAAAGTTTAGTGTTAATGCCGCCTGTGTGTTTTTCTCACAGGAACGTTTTTGCATTAAAGATATATTATATTGTATATATATACAATATATTATATTGTATATATAAATGTAATACTAGCATTTTTCTTACTATACCCCGTCTTTCCTCCTGTAAAAAACGAGTGCCAAATGTGACGATGATATTCAGGAAAAAACACGATGTAAATTATTAATATAAATTTGTTTCAATCTTCTTATCAAGACAATTAAAATATAACTAGTATATAGTTTGAATTCCGCACTTTTGACACAACTTGAAATGGAGACCTTTTTTTTTATACTTGAAACCTTTTTTTGTGGAATATTTGACACGGCCCCGTCTAATTTGAGTTTGAGACCCCTGGTTTACACATATCAGCATTTTACAACAGTAGTGTTTTTTAGTATAGTTAACTTTGTAGTTAAGATTATTTACACCATTTATTTTCTTTTGATAGATCCATTATTTTGTCCCTATATGCGAGCATATATATCTGTCCTAATATTAGTATTATTTTTATGTTCTCATGTTTTATCTAAATCATAACTTTAAAAAATGGATCGATAGTTTTTTATTTCTCAACTACTTTATGGAGCTTGAAGTGGTTTCTTGTCTTTGCTAAAGACATAAAATATTTGTAATCTGCTAAGTAAGGTCATATCATGTTGATTTTAGTGCTAGTTTAAGTGACACCTGGGATGTGTTCCTCAAGGTATGTTTAAGGAACTCTGAGTCTATCGATGGGTTTTACAGTGATTAACCCTGAGATGGGAACCAGAACAGCGGATCTGATTTAATTCAATCAAGTTTGTTTGCTTTAAGTTTAGCAGTGGAAAGGAGAGGGAATTGCTGCCCAAATCAGTGTGTAATCCATTAAGCAGACATTCTTTTAATTTTACAGTTAAAAACATTTATTTTCATTCATTCATTTTATTTCTTTGGGCACAAAGGGCACTGAGGCAGCTAAAAATAAAATATAAAATCAAAGTTCTAGAACATATTTTGCTCAGACATATTTGATGGGTTTCAATCATATATGACATATCAAACAAAATTGCAAAAAAGGTGCAAAATTAATTATTGATCTTTTCCTGTGGTCACAGCACAATGTAATGTGATTTCATTAACTTAAACTGCATGATTTCTACATTATTCTCAAACTTTATTGTGCCTAAGAGAAAACTTTCCAACCAGGTAAAATACAAAACACAGATTAACATACAAAAAACATGATATAGTGAATGAATGCATGATGAGAAAAACACAAATATATGGCAGCGCTCTTTTATGGTGTGTGCCCATTAAAGTGTAAGAAATAAGAAACATTTTTCTTGCAACTCTACAGACACTTGCTTTCCCAATATGTTCAGAGTTTCCGGTGTTATAAAGGAAACTTAGAGATACTTAAACAAAGAGCCATGGTAACTGAGCCTGAGTTTTTCAATAAACTCGTTTCTGGAACAGTATTGAAAATTTTGATGTCCTGACTGTGTGAAACGTTGTATTTCTTTAGAAAATCATCAGTGAACGTTGGACTGACACACAAACTTTTGAGTCACTGTTAAGTTCAACTGGGAGTTTGACAGCAAATTGAAGTCTATGGCGCATTTATTCAGCCACTCTGGATTACACTGAAGTGAAAGCAAACTATATATAGTCATCTCACTAAGCTATCAATTAAGTAATGCTTCTGAAACTCTTTCATCCTTTCAGTTCATATAAGAGAAACAGAACTCTTGCTCTCTTAACATTGCTTTAAACAAACCACTATAGTAATACCTCTTACATTTCAGTTCGCATGTTTTAAACTCACTGAAAACAAGAGCAAACCATTTTTTTCATTTTCACATTTCAAGTGTAGCCCAGCATTTAACACTTGTGTTTCAGGTTTTTCAAGCATCTAGCTCACCCACTGGAACAAGGTGATGATAGGTCCTGCAAACAGCCCCATAATATATGACTGTAGTGTGGTATGATCTCCAAAAACAAACTTGATATCTGATCCACAGCTTTTCATCAAGTAGGACTCTACTGAGGTCACGTTCACAGTTATCTGCACTCTTCCTCTCCCTTTCCCTCAAAGCAAGTAAAACATTGTCAGCCAGTGCTAAGTTCAACCCAGACAGGAAGATGGGGAGCAAAACCGACATCTCATCAGTAGTTAGGCATTGCTATAACACTGCAACATACAGACATTGTCTCCTTTCAAATGCTCACTCAGAATGTGCAGATAAGTAGCACTCAAGCACAGTATAAGCATAGGAAGTAACATGTCCCCCTAAATATTTGGCCTTATTCATCAATGTTTTCTTATGTTTCTCATTTTTGTTATTGCTCAAAGCAATGAGAGGACATAAGAAAATGTGAGATTCATGAAATGTGCAGTGACAGCCAAGTCTATTCATACCAGCCTGCGTATATAGATGTGTTTGATCATATAATAACAGAGTGCCATGCCATTAACAGTTGGCTACAAAAAGGCTAAATAAACCAAATCAAGAGCAGTAAACTTACAGGCCATGTTTGATAGGTAGCAATTTAGCCACAAGCCTTTCAGTATGTCTATCGTGCACTCTACCACCAAGTGGAGGAGGTACATGTCAGTTTCTGATTGAAGACCCTCTCTTGCTCAGACTGAGGGTTGTCATAATCAACAATAATAGTAGATAACCCTGATCTCCTAAATTAAAAGTTTGATTTACAGATGGTAGTAAAATGTGGTTATTTTCTCATTTTTGTATAACAGATTTAATCATGTGATATCTGGATGGAGGTTAGTTTTATAAGAACATAGCCATCCAAAACTGAAGGACAAAGAGCATCAGAGAAAGTGACTGACATCATCAAATGGGTTTGGAGATGGCAGTTTAAATTGTATCATTTTGTCTTGTGGAGATGGGAGGTGAGAGAGCATGGTTTCACTCTTTGTTCTAAAAGCTTTCATTGGTGTTCAAATAGGTTGAGATCCGGTGACTGTCAAGGCTGTATCATAATTATATTCCTCAGTATCTGAGGGGATGCACTAAACTAATGTTGTATGATTAACTTGTCATTGATAAACATTTATGTGCAGTGCTGCCGGATGCAGTCTGTCTGCTTTGAACCTTTTTTTCCTTTCATAGGAAAATAGCATAGGTGTGCCTCATAAGTTTGATACTTAACTTACTTGTTACACATGAGTAGGTAGAGTTTTGGGAGCTTGTGGTTTGTGGTTAGTCTTGAGGCTGAAGTGTTGTCCCAGTAGAAAGTTAAAATGTTAAAGGCATAGAGCAGGAGGACCCAAATGCTGGAAACGTACACTGTTGCAGATGATTTAATCCATCTGAGCCTGTCTATACTCAACAGATGGGTGACCATGATGTGTAAGCTGGTTGTTTCCAGTCCTTGCTCCATTTCTGCAGCCCATGTCAAAAGGTGATGCATCTGTGGACACTTTTTTTGCACTGTTTGTTAGATCATTGTGCAGTGCTAGTAGAGTTATAGAGGTCATGCTCATCTTGTCTGTGTCAATGCGGCAGACCAGTTCCTCTCAACAGACAAAACTTTTCATGGCTTACCTCGAACAGCAGCTATTATAAGAAGTTGTGACGAAAGGGTTTAAATTTGGCAGATTCCGCTGATAAAAGGAATGATATTTTCATCTAGCTTGCTGAAGAATGTAGCACCAACCAGTGACTCTAAGCTGTGCTCGGGGTAGTATTAATACATTGTTTTTTGAGGTCTTCACATGTACTGTATATAGTTCATAGTTTCTTTTCCATGTGCCCCAAAGAACTGGGGCACATGAGACCAGGTACAATCATACAGCTTTGGATAGTACTTAACTGTACCTGCTTCAGTACAGTTAAGTGAATAAGAACAGCTATATTTCAGCTGTATAGCATAGAAAGAAATGGGTGCAAATCTTGCACTACTTGCAAAAAAAGCACACGTGACATGATACGAAAATAGGAAGTTGCTATGGAAGCAAATCTGTCTCATCAGAATCTGAATTTCTAAAGCCCCTGAATTTTTAACACTGATTTTTTTAACACCGAAATTATGTATGTCAAATTCGGTGCCTCAATTGCGGTGTCTGAAATTCGCAGTCTCAAATTCAAATGCAACATCCAGGTAACCAAAGGTCACAAGGATAAGCAATCCAGTCAGAATGAACTTGAACCAACTTCCAGCCAATTGCGTTACGTTTCATTGGTCACATGACGTGATAGCAGCACTTTGACATGAAAATATTGGAGTTATGGCAGCTAACCCAAACAACCGCATGTCGCTAACTGAATTTTTCATCCTATTATTTTTGCAGAGATGAAGTTACATGCAATACTTGACACATAAAAGAATTAAATTGAAAACTTTTAGCGAAATGGCAGCAGTCCTTACAAGTATCTGAGCGTAATGAAAGTTATTTGTGTGTTTTACTGTCACAGATAATTAATGCGATGTGATTTCTGACAGGCAAATATGGCTGTAGTGCTGCTCCAAGCATAATGCCGCGTAGTAATATAAATGCTTGAGAACACAAGATTATATTCATTTTTCATTCATTTGGTGGCCAAAAAATTCACATACATAATTTTGGTGTTAAAAAATTCAGTGTTAACAGTTCAAAGGCTTTAAAGATTCAGATCCTGATGAGACAGATTTGCTTCCATAGTTGCATACAATATAAAATACAAAATAAAATAAAGTACTCTGTCTAGATGAATGTGTTTCTGCCTACAGGGTCTCACACCAAAGGTAGATTGTCTGGCATCAGAAGAGATCCGTCATCTACAGGAGCAGAACAGCATCTTGCGGGCCATGGTTACCCAGATGAGGAAGGACATTGAGAGTCTCAACCAACTCCTACCCCATGCCCAGGCCCCACCACAAGCCTTCCCTGCTAAGCCAGTTCAGCATCCAGAGGCACCTGCCACCACCTCTACTGCCTCTATAGCTAACACTCAAACTGCAGCAGGTATGGACAGCACTCTTGTACACAAACATAGTTGAGGATTTTCATCATCACTTTCATAACATTCATAAATGTGTATACTGTAGCAATCTGCTGTGAGCTTTCTGTTGTTAAGCTCCAATGGAACAAAGATTTGTATTGTGGTTTAGATCAAACTAATAGTTTAGTGGTGCTAATTGTGCAACAGATAGATGGGTCCTTCCTTACAAATTCACCCAGGACCTTACAGTTCATTTATTTTCTTGAAAAAAAACATTCAACAAGTCAGTAATGGAATATACATACTAGGTATGTTAAAGATGATGCAGTGAATGAAATTCATAACTGTAAAAAGCTTTTGGAGTCTGAGCCAGATGTCTGAACAGTTTTTCAATTTGTGTACTGACTTTTTCTTTCATTAGGAAAAAAACAAAAAAAAACTCCATCTTGTCCCTGATAAAACATCAGTGAATGTAATTTCCATTTTAACACATTACACTTTTTGTGTATCACAAACAGAAAAGATAGTTTTTGCATTTCCCAACATTTACTGGAAAATCTCTGGATATATGTGTAATAAACATATTTTAGCTCTCTGGACATTCCTGATATCTTATATCTTGATATAGAACCAATTCCAGGACTTCAATATGCACAAACAAGACATATCCATATACATTAATCTATGGAGAGTGGAAGGATTGCCTCATAGGATTACGCCCTGAGCATTCAAAGGGTTGGAGCCTTGCTCAGGGGAACCTCAGCAGTGCCCAGGAGGTGAACTGGCACCTGTCCAGCCATGAGACCACATTCCATATTGACTGGTCTGAGCTGGACTTGGTCAGAATGTCATTGTGAATTTGTTAGCTGTATTTTTTATAAAGCATTTTGTGAAAACTCAACTCAAGATTAGTTTTAAAACTGAAGACTGTCTTAATTCATGTTCTTACACTTGCATGTGCTACTGATCCTCAGGTGGCCAGTGTCTGGAGAAATGTGCCAACACCTCTGCTTTGATGAAGCAGAAGTGTAGAGTGGCACATACGAAGCCTGCTTTCACCAACATGAAACAGGTGCTGAAGAAAATCTGTGAACTTCCGTGTCCGTTGTCCTGTCAGTTCCTTGTCCACTGTCTAGACTAGTGACATGCATTTAAAGCTACTAATCTTATGTTAAAAATAGGCAACATAATTTCCTTATTATCTCAGGACTGTATAAAATTGCCCCAGCAAACGCGATTGTTTGTTAAAAGGCCAGCTCAGTTCTCCCTTCTGTACTGTGAGATGATGGGAAGTTGTTTTATAACCTACTGCAGCAATCCCCTTCTTTAAAGTTTTTTTCTTTTTTCCAGAGTGCACTGGTGAAACCGCTACAAGAGGAGAATGTCCACGCTGCTAAAAGCAACCCCTGTCTCTTGCATGTCAGGCTGAAGCAGGCAGCGCTCTGTATTGCCCGTCTTAGCAGAGATAGACAGCAGCTGATAGAGATGGGCAATCATCTCCGTGCCCAGATCACGACTGCTGGACTACAGGGTACAGATACAGATACACTCACTACCACACAGACACTACAGTGAAGAGCAAGCAGTGTTATTCACACCATGTGTAAATAAAGCCACATTATTTGTAGTTATAGTAACTGTGTTAAGGTTTGGTGCAGGGCGAAGGAAAGTTGGGACCCAAGAATGCAGACGTGGTAGGCCGTGTAGATGGAAAGACTCTTTATTCAGAAACACAGGGAACAGGAACAGACGAGCAGGAATAAACGGACAGGAACTAGGCAGGCAGGAGCACAGGAACACAAGACAGGTATACACAGGGACTGGTGACATAACACAACAGAGAACAAAGGAAACAGATTGGTATATATACACTGTGAGGGATGTGGAGAGGAAGTGGAAACAGGTGAGGAGACTAACAGGGGACAGGTGAAACTAATTGGGGCGGAGCAAGTTAATCAGAGGAAGGAAACACACAAGGGCAGGAAGTCAAGTGACAGACGTGAGGAGAGCAGGGGATTCAAAATAAAACAGGATTAGAGCAAACAGGAAAAGATGAACTCGACGAGAAAAGAAACAACACAGGACACAGGGAAAGACAGCCAAGAACACAACGAACAAGGAAATACAGAAAATAGGGCATGAGAAAATAAACCTAAATGCAGAAAAGCAGGACAGGGAAAAGAGGCACGAGAACACAAAGGGTACAAAGACAAGGTAACAGCAGGACAAGAGGCCAAGGAAACGCAACATAATACAAACCCTAACAAACTGAACATAACATAAAATCAGTTGCTAAACAAGTATTTATTTAAAGAAGAGATATTCACAGATCTCGGCCTATAACTCCTAGAGAGTTCTAATCTACATTATTTCAACAGTATATCCTTGAGAAATTAATATATTGAAAAACAGCCAGCCACTGCTTTACTGCCCTTTCAGATTAGCTGACCAATCACTAAGCAGATTTTTGCTTTGTGGTAAAAGACTTTAGCATAAGATAGAGCTGTGGTTCTTCACTCCTAGCTCTTCTGGGAGCCTCTGTTTTCCTCCCTTGCCCTCTTTGCCTCCTGAGGGATTGAAACATCCTCAATGATTACAGACTTTGATCAATTTTCGAGCCACTGGCCAAAAAATGAAGGAGCAAGGAGAGAAGAAACATGATTGTCAGAATGGAAAGAAATATAGTCCTTCAAAACTTTGTGTGTCCAACAGAACCAGTAGAACCAGAGAGGGACTCCTCCACAGAGAAACAGGGAGACCAACATGACCGTCTGTCTGCTCTGGAACAGCTGCAGTACCAGCTCACCACACAGGTATCTGCCAAAATAAACAGATTTTGCTGTCAGTTGTCAAAATAATTGCAGTAGACGGATCAAAAGAATTAAATTAAATAATGATGCTGACTCCTAGAAAGTCTGAATAATGCTTTGTTAAAGCATTAAGTATTCTACATCACCATAAGGTTGTTGGCTATCCAGCTCAGCTGCACAGAACTGGCTGTATACACATAGAGATGAGATTAAGAGACAGACCACACTCTTGGAGGTAAAATAGAAATAAAAAAATGTATTTTTTCTCATGATGTCAGCCTCATCAGAACAGGTGACATTTTCAATGAAATATCACTCTCATTACTTAAGTCTCACCAATAAAATGTGGATCTTCTAGCACACTGAAAGACTGATGTAATCTTTACCGTTGAAAATTATTTTTATTTGTTCTATATTTGTTGTATTGCTTATTGCTTTTGAGCCACACAAGATTTTACATGAAGTCAGATAAAAAAGTTAATAAAAGAAGACATAAGTTGTCATGGCTATCAAAAAAGGTAAATTCTTCACCACTATATGCAAATAACATTGAGTTCAAAATGTATATCGTTTTACGATGCCCTTCACCCCAAGATATTATCTTCACCAGCATTCAGAATTATTAAATGGGACAATCATTTTTCTGTGTGGGTATCACAACTCCTGTAATTCCTGTGGCTGCAAAGTGTCTGCCTCTGATGAAGCATGATTGTAGTGTTCCTGGTTGCACTTCTCTGTGCTACCTCTAGAGAGCACAGTGAGTCCACTAAAGCATTTGTGCCGACAGGAGCTGCACTTCGCTCTGAGGCAGAGGGCTTGCACTTTTGCTGAACAACTCCTCTCTGGAAACAATAACCAAGGTCCTGCCACAGAAGGGACTGCCAAACATTCAATCACAGACAGACCTGATGTATCAGTGAGTTCTAAATACTGTATTAGTTGATAAGTAATAACAGCTCAGCTGCACAATTCAAATATTCAAATATAAATGCATGTGTAGTTTTCTCTATAAGTCTCTTTTTTTTTTTTTTACATCCACTGTAAAACAGTTTCAAATGAACTTTCTCCAACTGTCTTCTTATTCAGAGCTCCAAAAACAAAGAGGACACTCCTCTGCCTAGCCAGTCTCAGGGCACACAGGATGTGGACCCACAGCCTCGCTCATGCCTGTCCAGGTCATGGTTGTCCTCAGAAGAATCACTGCACTCATTAAAAGAGTTGTGGGAGATATTAGACCACGGACTCAGTCCATCTGTTTTCTCAGAAGGTAACCCACCAGAATAACTAGACTTATATTTATATATTTAATAAAATATTTTTATATTTATGATATATAGTCCATTCACTTTAATTTGTGTCTTTCACATGCCTAAAAACCACAATGCTGACACAAGAGCCTGCATTTATCCTGCTATCTCCTTACAGGTTACCAAACACAATTGATACACCAACACTTTCAGCCCATAACAGAATTATCACGCAACAATGATCCCCTTGCAGCTGTGCAACCTTACAGACTTAATGTGAAAATGGTGGCATGGCATAGTGCATATGACCACATTCTGCAGGTCTTAGTCCACAAGTCTGGTAAGGTGGAATTGTAGATTCAGCTGTCTTCTTTTTCGTGCATGTTTGGGGACCTCTACAGGTTACAGAGCTGTAAACAGCTATTTATTTCTCATGGTTCAAGCTGGCTATAAGACTCTTTGCCCATCCTGATATCCATGAAGTATAGCCTTATAAATAATCTTATATCTACGTGATCTTCTGTGTTAGGGACAGTACTTACACAGAGAATTACTTTGTCAAACCATACAATCCCTTGACCCAGTAGGAAAACTGTTGCAGTGGTTGAAAAAGTGAAGGACAGATGAAGGGAAAGTTGTTGCCTAATTTGTGGCTCTTGTGTCTGTAAGCTCTCCAGGGAACAGTTTCTCAACCAGAGAAACTGGCAGATCAGACTGAGGCACACTGACCACCAACATATCACCTGATAATTGTGTAACTATATAAATCTGGTACAAGGTTTCTGTATACTTATGATAACTGTTTCACATTTTAAAACAGTTGTATGTGTACAGATTAGATAAGCAAGAGAAAGAGATGTTCAGAAGTATTACATCTGAATCTAGCTCTTCATTTGCATGGCCAATGACCTAATTCCACCCTATTACCAAACTGTAGTTAACATCTGCAGACAGTTATCTTGAATTTATACTGGTATATCTTCATCTTTATTTTCATCTTCATGGCTCCAGAAGAAAAATGAAAAAACAAAAAACAAATGCTACTATTCCATGTTCAAATTACATTTAAAACGGTTACCAAAAATTAGAAATGAATTTGAAATAAACTTTATTTCTTATAGTCTCATCTTAAAATTCTTGATACAAATAAAAAGCGTCAGCCTAGGCTCAGGCTACTGAAGCCTTGAGCATTTTCACTGGTGTAGTGAAGAATCACCTCCTTTTATTAAGAAAAACACAACCGGACAGTTTTTAAGGACATCACATATGCAAAAATAAGATAAGTTTTTGTAGGCTATGAAAGTGCAGTGTAGATTTTTCCAAACAAAGAAATGCTTAGCAACTTCTATGAATTAATATATTATTCAAAATATAATTGTCATTTTTCAATAATGGTTTAAAGTATGTTTTTAAGAGGCACAGTTAGCACACACATTGCCAAACTATCAAATATCCATCAAAGGAATAAAAATGATGATATATTGCCATGTCAATTATTTAATTATCCTATATGTTGCAAAAAATGTATATTTCTTTGGACAAAGGCATAACAGTATAAAACACTATTGTGCATACTTGTGGATAAACAGTATTTCAATATTCTGTTAGTTAGGAAATGAAAATGAAGTGAAAGCATGAGCTGAAGAGCATATTGGCTTATACGTAATTGGGTGTAGTAGTATGAACAAAAAGCATTTGCCAAATAAAGGTAATGTAATTGTAATGTTTGTCTAAGTGAAGCATGTAAATATTTTTCCTGTCAGTGATGGTCAGACAACTCACATCACAACATTCACAAATTATAACATAAACCTGGTTTGTAAAAATGCATCATCTGTATCTTTCTTATTTCCTGAAGGTGAGCTGAGCAGAAGGGAGGTGGAAGAGTCATGTGCTGGAGTCCAGCTGATGGTGCACGGTATCAGTGCTCCCTTTCGTAGCCAGCCTCCACCTGAGGTCCAGCCAAGGAGAAACCCCCCAATGGCGCCATCAAGCATTAAAAAGACCAGTAGACTTGGAACCCCTGGCAGAATCAGCAAAATCAGAAATTACAATGTTAAAGACTGACACAAGCATATACGACAACCAACTGTAGTAAATTCACTTTTTTTATTTTCTTTGTTTTCCCAAAAAACAGTTCCAAGTGTAAGTCCAATTCTCTGTTTTCATTGATCGCACTGAATTGCAACACATTCAAAAACTGACAGCAACCCATCAGATAAAATGAGACATATACATACACTCTAACAAATGTGTACAATAATCTGATGTCAACATAGCCCATAAAGTAGAGGCAGACCATCTGTCCGTTTGTCTATTGATCATACTGTGCCATTTTAAATTGTGCAATCACTATGAAGCCTCAGTAGGTCAGTAGGAAAAGACTTTTCTGGGAGCATCATGCTATCTGAAATTGTGAACTCCAGTAACCTCAAGAAGTCAGACGAGCTTTCCTGGCTTCGTCATCAGTTGGGCTCCGCCTTTTAATCACCCTACCTCTCAAAAGCACAGTCTCGTCTATTGTGATTGGATGAAGTCTCACACCCCCGCTCAGTGATTGGTCAATGTACATGTCATGTAGTTAGACGAGCGTTCCCATGTGTGCCGACACCGGTCAGTGTTTTCACGTTTAATATAAAGTGACGTAATGTTAGCTGATCCTAAACCGATACCTTAGCCGATACTAAAGAAACGGTGGCGGAATAATGAAGGATTCAGTCATATTTATTTTGCCAAAGTGGTCAAAATGTCGTTACGAGATGTGAAAATAAAGCATCTACACTGTGTGTTTTACACTGGGAATTGGGAATCCATCGTTTTCTTTTATTTAATTTTTTAAGAATAAAAAAAATCAGAACAGGTCATCACTCAAATATTAAAATCAGTTTTAATAAATGAAATGGTGTTGAGATCCAGTCTGTGCTGTGTAATTAAAAACAATTGTCGCCCATACCTAGTGAATTGTGATATTCTATGTCTCAATTCAGTCCACTATTTTGATCGAAATGTCTCTGCAACTACTGAATGGATGGCCCAATTTTGTACAGCTATTCATCTTTGCAGACAATATATTCTAATGACTGGTGGTCCCCTGATTTCTTCCTGTGCTGCTGTGAGGTTGGCATTTTGGTTGTTAACTGGATTGCCTTGGAACACACACTCCTGGCCCCTGGAGGATAGTGCTTGTCAGGTATAATTCATCAGGTCAAAGTTTCAATTTGATAGATACTTTGATTCCTGTCAAAATATGTGCAAACCTACCATCTCCAACTACCTCATCTTAATCTCAGTGGTCAATTATTAATAATTATAAATAATTATCATAAGAATATTTGCACGCTGGTGTGAATATCTGGCTCAAAGCACCTTTGTGTGGTCACTGGTGGCTCACATGTAAGCCCACATCTCATGATGAACCATAATATAATCCATCCTTAATTAGCAACATGCCAACTTTTAACTTTCCATCTTCTGATGACAAATATTTAACTAATACTTTGGCAGTAAGTTTTGACTTAAACATTGCTCAGGAACAATATTTCTCAATACCATATGTATCACCAGAGACAGTCTGTCATCAGTTCAGATGGGTAGTCCCACAAACTCTAAGATATTAATTAAAAAGTGAAACCTCAAAAATCCATCACTTTGCACAGTTTAGTATGTATTTGAGACAACACGGAACTATAAAACAGAAGAGCTGTAACACTGATAATACTGCTGCCAGTCTTATTCTGCTCGTCCGGCGGGGAGGAGCGTCGGTGCGGGCTGAGAGCAGAGACAGTCTGAACTCCAGTAACCCCGTCTCAACATTTTTTTTCCTCTCCCTGTGACAACGGGGGCGTTCAGCGAATAACTCCATCACTGGCTGGATCCGAAGAGCCCTGCCTCTTTTCTCATTGGACTGCGGGGCCAGGCCAAGCTGTCAGCCCATGTGGCGTGGCTAGGCAGAATGTGAGACATTTAAATTCATCAGAGAGGAAACATTCAAAGAGGCACTGAGGCTCCTGTTAACCGGAGAGCCAGGCGGGCGAACACACACACACACACACACCCTGCTTACTGTTACAGCCGAACACCACCGATATCAAGGACGATTATCAAAGCAAGTACATGCCAAGCTAGCTCTAATATTTCACCAAGTGCTACTACGCGGTCCAGCAATCAGGTAAGTTGCTAACAGTTATTAGCTGCGGGATGCGGCCAGCATCGTGTGCCGCCTGGTTTCATGTATGGAGACAGTTTTATCTGCACTTTAATGTGTCCTTTCTATAACACTGCTTTCTGACGGTGTTACACTAATTATTTATTCAACAGTGTGACTTGACATTTTGTCCTCAGTCATTGTCTGGCATTTTACTTCCGTTGTTACATGGAGCTTACATTTGGCACACACACACACACACAGTGTCACCATGCAACTTTATTTCTGTGAGTGAGAAGTCGGAAATGGTTCGTGTCGTGTGGAAGCTTTCTCTTGATGGAGATAAACGACGCCTGTGGGTCAAATTCAAGCTCAAGGATAAACCAGCCTGGTTAAAGTAATCCCTGCTACCCAAGTCTAGCAAAGCGGATCAGGCTGTGTGGTGTAGATGGCTCAGGATGGGGCTTTTTGGGGTAGATGGCTCAGGATGGCTTTTTGGGGTAGATGTCTGCTGTGAACAGAACTGTAAGTGAAGCCGTTGTCTTGCTGTGAGATGCTGCACTGATGCTTTCCTTCCAGCATTCGTCACAGATAGTGATGATAAACCTCGAGTACCACTTTCCAGAAGGGCTTGTGCCTACATGTGGGCCTGCAGGTCACTGAGGCCACCAGCCACCCAGACCTTAGCCGTACAGACTGAAGTCCCAGGGCGAGTGGAGGACAAACAGTAGATTGATTTTTCATACTAACACTGTGTACCCAGTGCTTCCTCTGCTGATTTATAGGTGGCTTTTTTTACTTGTGTGGTACTGTAGGTCGTATCTGCTGGATGAGAACAAAGCAAACGAAAACCATTGTTTGGAGATTACAAAGCATCTGAAATGTTCTCTTTTACAGTGACTGGCTAATACAAAAGTGCACATGGAGACACTAGAACACATTCAGTGCAGTTTGCTGAATTTGACATGTAACTGAGGAATTAGCTCTGTGTGTGTGTGTATGGGTGTGATGGTAAGGTGGTGGTAATGAAAAGAAACTAACAATGTGATACAAAGTAAATGAAAAGTATTTGTCACCGATTGAACAATAAAATATGACCATTAAAATTCCCCACCACTTTGCCAATTTCCCAGTTTCAGCAAATTAATCTGAAAACAGCCCTCTGGTCTCAAACTTTGCATAGACGTCACTCTGTACAATGAAACTTCAACACTGAATGGTAAGAACGAGATGGAAAACGCATTTCTGCATGGGCGGGATCTTTAAATTTTTTGATTGAACATATTGTAACATAAGCAAAGGTGTGTTCATCTAGTAAGGCTACACGTGTGCAGGAAAGAGACACGGTTCTGGAATTGAAGTGAAATGGTTTCAACTATAAACCAGGAACAAGTTTGTCCTCTTAGAGGATCTTATACTTGTGGCAAGTCAGGTCTTGCCATTGGGTGCTAGTGGATGAGTAAGCAGTCTAATATCCAGAATATCAGCTGGTGAGAATGCAATAAGGGAGACAACCAATGTGGCAGACTTTCACAAGTCATCAAAAGAGCCACATCTGGCTTGCGAGCCATAGCTTCCCGACCCTGGTGTAAACTAAATATCTCTGTTCTACACTGGTTGTTGGACATTCTCATAGGGTGTATTGACATGAATACAAAAAAGAAAAAATCCACATTGAGATTTCAGAATTTATGGTCATTGCACAACACAAAGGCATTTGACATTGTAAATCATGAAATTCTTCTTTCTAAAAAAAACTTTTCTGCAGATGCTATTTAGTGGATAAAGTATAATGAAAGTATTCACAATGCTTCACTTTTTTCACATTTTATGTTACAGCCTTATTCCAAAATGGATTAAATTCATTTTTGTCATAATTCACAACAGCATATGTGAACTTTTTTTTTTTTTAATTTTGCTAATTTATTAAAAATAAAAAAGTAGGAAATTAAATACATAGGTATTCACAGCCTTTGCTCAATAGCTTGTTGATGCACCTTTGGCAGAAATTGCAGACTGAAGTTTTTTTGAATATCATGCCACAAGCTTGGCACACCAAGATCAGACTGATTCCTCTTTGCAGCACCTCGCAAGCTCTGTCAAGTTGGATGGGAAGCATCAGTGCGCAGCCATTTTCAGGTCTCTCCAGAGACGTTCAGTTTGATTCAAGTCTGGGTTCCGGCTGGGCCTCTCAAGGAGAGAGTCACAGAGTCCTGAAGCCATTCCTTTGTTATCTTGGCTATGTGCTTAGTGTCGTTGTTGCTGAAAGATGAAACCGTCACTCCATGTAGGAACACAGGCCTTAGATATAGTTCCATTCCGAGTAAAGTTTCTAACAACAATATCCTGCATGTCTCTATAAGAAATAGAGTCAGAGACTGCCACTGTACACACTTCAGTAACTGATATCGTATAAATAATGACCAACAAATAAATCTTTCAATGTGAGCGCTCTCTGTGGGTACAGTTATGCTTTGGGGACAGCTGTTCTACATGATCGCCTTTCATCTCAGAGTAGATGCGAGCAAGAGTTCTGCTCCAGCTTCTGCTTGCCATGAAGGCCCACTGATGGTGATGAATGTGGAATTTAAATTTTAATCATAGGCATTGCATAAATACTGAAGCTGACCTGCAGATTCGGGGTGGAGTAGCTTTTATACCCTCTACTGCATCCACTATAGACATGAGATGCTGGAGAAGACTGGGAACAGTTTACATTCCAATTTTACACCCAAGAAAAGGGGGGTAGTTGTCTTTAGAGGTTCTCAAAACAAATGCATCTGGCGTCCCTTATAATAGTGCTATTTCAGTTTCACACAGCAGGACAGAGGCATTCTGGTTGAGGAGTAAAGGCCTTCACAAGACCTGTACTACCTGTGCACACAACAACAAAATCTTTTACAGACACATTATTCATTACAAAGGTATGAAGACAGTTAAGTCTCAACATGTCTGACTCACATAAGCGTGAAGTATATAAAGTATTAAGATAAATATAATAAATAAATACAGTAAAAAAACAAATATCCCATACATTAATAAACACAACCTGCTACAGAACTTTTGTCAGCCCTATACCAGTTTGTATCTATTGATAGTGCAATGATATCACAAAGACTGAAGAAATGCTGCAATACTATTATTCCTTCTCTACATGAAAACAACAATATGCGAGGAGAATATCATAAGTAGCAAGCTCCACTTCATTTCACTTGTTTGTTTGTCCATGTGGGCTAGGCAGTGTGATGATCTTTGTTTGTGCGTACAGATGGTTATGAGGGAAGTCTGAGGATGATGGCAGCTTTCCTGGCTGCCTCTCATTGTGGTGGTGACATGCTTTAATTCAGAGTAGCTCTGTTCCAAGCTGCTAGCTCATTGGTTGATGGATCTGGTTCTGCTGGTACAAAACTGCCTGGCCTAGAAACAAGGAACAAAGACCAAGACATACACACATGCACATACACAGTACATCAGTGATATGCTCACTCATGTACACGGATCAGACAGATTGTCTGCTGCTAAATGCTCTTTCATGCATGCTCAGAGTGACTCCTCATTTCCAAAGCTGTCAGTCAAAGCCAGCACAATTAAACCTGCTTCAATAATAAAGTCTGTTTTGTGTGAATTTATAGTAATTAAAAACATTGATTTACAGGAAACTTTTTCAATAATTTCCTACAAAATATGGTATTGAAAAAAAAATGCAAAGAAGATGCTTTAGCTACTGAGAATGCTCTTTTATTAAACTAAACAGTGAAAATGTACAGTAGAAAAGAAGTTTAGTATGACTTTCAGTTGTGTTTGGAAAAAAAAATATCTCAGGCAAGTGATTTGTAAACTGGTGGAAAATACTGGCAGGATCATGTCTCACAAATGATGATGAGTTGAAAATTGCAAATACATTAGAGGAAAAGTGTTAAAAATGTACAGAAGAAGAAAGGAGCACATGTTGTAAGTTATTGCTTTCATGTCAGTGATGATTTGGTGGAACAGAACTCTAACATTAGATTTCTATTTCCAGCCTGCTGAAAAGTGTAATATTTGTTTTTTGGTTTGGTTATTGTTCTTCTGATATACACTGTTGGCATAGTTCATTTCAAATAGTAGCCACAGGAGACAGGCTGGAAAGATTAATCCAAGGCACATTGTTTATCTTTGTCAAAGAAAAATGTGCCTAGTTGAATTGAGAACTTGATTTCCACCGAATTGGATGAGCTGGCATTAGAGCAACTGTATTTCAGAGGCAATTCTGCACTGTATGATGACAGGAATCTTCAAACTCTGATCACATTCATTGAAGTGTACATAAAATGTTTAAACATGTATCACTCTTATCGTCATGGTATTTCTGTCTTTCTGCGTTCACAGAAATTCAGCATGGATGAGATAGTTATAGCAGGGATATCAGGCCGTTTGCCTGAGTCCAGCAACCTGGAGGAATTCTGGGAAAACCTCGTCAATGGTGTGGACATGGTGACAGAAGACAACCGGCGGTGGTCACCAGGTGAGACCCCTCATAAGACTGATTGCCCATCATCATAAATGCATTTCTGTGCTGCATGGAACAATGGATTACAGTTTTCATTGATTGATAGTTTTAAAATACAGTGGGACCTTTCCCTGTAGAAAGCTGTTGGAGGCGGCAGTAGCTTGGACCAGTCTATATGTAGTGTGGACTGGTTGCTGGGGAGGTGCCAGTTCAACTCCTGAGCACTGCCGTGATACCCTTGAGCAAGGCACCAAACCCCAAAGCCTGCTTGGGGAGCACTGAGGGTGCGGCCCCCTCGCTCTGTCATTTCTCTGTATGTGCATGTGTGTGAATTCAGACCTGTGTATGTATTTTGACTGTTTACGTGCAATCAGATTGGATTTCACCTACCGAAATGTACTCAGGAATAAGAACAGGAAACAGCAGGGCTAAAAACTGGGTGGACTAACACTGCATGAAAACTAACAAGCAGTGCAAAAAGTTACCAAACTTAATAGTGACTGACCTCTGTCAGTATCCTGACACTCACTGCAGTCAGCTTGCCTCATTCTTTGGTGGCTTTTTATTATTTCAACATACTTTCACCAGCAAAGATGTCTAATTTTGAAAAAGAAAAAGAATTCCTCATCCTTAATTTCTTTCTCCCTGGGTGCTTTGTTTTTACCTAATGAGGTTTGTCACTTCCCTCATTTGTGCCCCAGCTCCTCTCAGAGGAATATGGAAAAAAATTGCTAGCATACAGTCCTTAAGTAAATGTACTTTGTTACTGTCCACTACTAATATTATAGGATTTAGAATAATATCCACAGTTTAGCAGCTGATGGAGTGATTGAGCTAATATGACTTTGTAATGTAAATAAAAAAATGGAAGGAAAGTTTTTAGTATTTATACACTCATCTAATATTGTTTTATGAAATTGTCCCTTCTTGTATCAACAACAGTCAATTTGAAAATCAAAATGTAATTTAATTAAAACCCAAAATCACAAACATTGTTTACCTTAAAGGGCTTTACGGTCTGTACAGTTGTGACACCCTCTGTCCCTTCCTGACCCTCAAACTGGGTCAGGAAAAAAGAGGAAAACCTGATGATGGATCCCTCTCCTGTACATCATAGGTAATAGAAATCAGTCCCCAAGTCCGGGTGGATCTTTAGATGTCCTCATATGGAGCTCTGGTCAACTCGACCTTCTGTTCACAACACACACACAGATCATGTCCCCACCAGGTCAGAGAACCTCAGACAGGTGGACCGCAACTAGAATTAGTGAGGAACCTGCAAGACTGGAGAGAACACCTTTAGAGTTGTGCAAAGTTTTAATAACTTGTCCTTTATTTCCTTGTCTCTGCTGTCCCATTCCTTGCATTTTTTTCCTCTCTGTGAATTAAAAACCTATCCCTCAGTGCTTAGCAACCACCCTGAGCTTACATTTATGTGCTGAAAGGATTGGACTAGGCCAGCTGGCACTTCTCAGACCACACACCAGGCATGATGGCAAAATGGAAGAACAGAAAGAGAAGCTGAGAAAGCAATGAGAGGTCCATGGCCTGAGGGAGCCCTTGAATAGTGACAGAACAAAAATCTGGAAAAAAAAGAAAATAGAAAATGATAGAGGTCTTCTTCATGAGGAGAACATGCAGAAAGCCCAAATAATCTTTTGGAGTTCCCATTTGCTGCAAAGCTATTTGTACTGCTGTAAAGTTACACACAGAAAGGTTTAAGACTTAGGCAGGGTTAATGATTGCCACTGTCCAAGTGGGTAGAAAAACACAAATGTGTGTGTTTGCTACATATTGGAAATGTCATATTCAGCATACTTAATTCTTCACTATGTTGAATATTAATTTTTATAGGTTCACTACACATTATCCCATCAGTATTTACACATTCATCATTTTACCAAAGACATTAGTTTAAAGAAATAATTCTGAAAGTCTGTATTCTGCGGTGAAGTCAAAATTTGTGACTCTAACTTCCAGGCTCTTTCCTCTCTCTCTATAGTTCACTACAGCTCACATCCAAAGCCCTTCTCCACTGCTCCCTCCTCCTAATTCTTTCACTTTGACTTCATTGCTCTTATTCTGTTTAATTTTCTTTTGTGTAAACTGTTGTTTACTCACAGAGATTGTCATATGGTCTTAGAGGGCAGGTGGAGCCAGAGGAGATTTTTATCACTGATTAACTGTCTCACGTTCTACTGTCAGGACATAGACAGGTCTAGTAAATATAAGTAAATGTCATTTACTTATATTTATTTATACAAGTTACGTCTTTCTCCTTTAAAGCACAACTTGTATATATGTATATGTATATAAAACCCTTTATGGGAAAAATAAGAAACCTGAGGAAGAGTAACCCTCTCCCTGGGATGGACAAGGAGAGTGTTTAGACCTTGCTATACCACTGGAATAAATCCACAGTGGACCACTGTACATATGTCAATATGTACATGTGTTGTACATGTAGATAATGATGACATTGAAGAAACTGAAGAAACTACACCAGGGCCCTGGCTCCAGCATCCCATCCTGAATACCATCCTGTCAGTGACAACAGAATTTCATCAAATCTAAAATGAGCAGCACACACAAATGTAACTTACATCACAGATGTACTGCACACAAGTATTGGGCAGGTAGATGTACTGTACTGATTTGTAACAAATGTAGTCTTCAGGGGGTGTTCCAGCACAAAGGTTTTTTTAGCCTGTAATTGATCCAGAGCATATTTTTCAGTTACAAGTAGGCATAGAAATAATAACAACTGTCATCATTCTCTGATGAAGGCATCCAAACTGTTTATCCATTCTGAAGAAAGCAACTCTTTATCTAATCACATCACTGTGGCTGTTTTTTAACCATTTCTTCTGCTATATTACCTTTTGATAATATAGCAGGTATTTAGTAATAGTTTTTGTAAAGTGTAATAACACATACAACTCACCCCTGACAATAAAAACACAGTACATATGCTTGTTTTCTTTATTAACTAATACAAATGGACATTGTGTTAGTTTCCCTGTTTGCTTGGGTCTAGGAGTGAACAGTGTCCTATTGGTCTTTAAAGTTTTATGCTAGACAAAAAGCCTCTGTATGCTGATGACATTAATTGAAGACAACAATCATCATCTGTACCTGCAGGCTCTTTATTTCCTTTGCGAATATCAGAAACTTCTGTTTGATTTAATGATATTTTGTTATATTTGATACAATCTCTGCTCTTTTCTAGGTCTATATGGTCTTCCAAAAAGGAATGGTAAACTGAAGGACATCAGCCACTTTGATGCAGCCTTCTTTGGAGTACACCCCAAACAAGCCAATACCATGGACCCTCAGCTCCGTCTCATGCTAGAGATTGCCTATGAGGCCATTATAGATGCAGGTGAGGAAACGGGGTGAAAAATGCGTCAGCACTGCAAAGCGCTAGAGGACACTACTATAAGTGGAAGTGCATATAAATATTAAATGTTTCTATAAATATATTTCTATTATTTATGTTATTTCCTTTTGTGATGCAGGTCTAAACCCAGCCCAGCTGCGTGGCAGCAAAACAGGCGTCTACATTGGGGTGAGTGGCTCAGAGGCTGGTGAAGCGTTCAGCAGAGATCCAGAGGAGCTGCTGGGTTACAGCATGACCGGCTGCCAGCGCGCCATGTTGGCCAACAGACTCTCCTACTTCTTTGACTTCAGCGGTACGAATACAGTCAGCTCCAACAACATACATATGTTCTTTGGTTGTTAGTTTGTTGCTGGTCTGATAATGGCGTGGCATGCAGAAATATACAAACACACGGCTGACTAAGCAGGGGACATAGAATTTTAAAACATTTTTCTGTGTAAATCTGGAATGTAGTATGATTACTGGTTACCAGGCTACAGGATGGGGTTTCAATGGATGTTGCTCACCCATCACATTTCTCACATTTTTATGATGAAGTGGCAACTTGAATTTGGTGACAACTGTTCTATTTCTGTATTATCCAATGATGGATACTCAAGATTGCGAGGTTATGAGGTAATTTATAAAAAATCTCAGCACATTTTATTTGAATTATTATATTTTTCTATGTATGTCTAAAACAAATCTATTTAATCCAAATGTCTTCCATTCAGTCAATGTCGTGTCTGTGCTCGGTACAATAATGTCACAGCATCATGTTGCGTCTAGAATTATCATATTCTTTATCTTTCATATGACAGTCTAAATATTCTGTCATATTTGTAACAGTTTTTCAGACACTATACATGTCAGATTCACAATTCACACTTTATTAATGGGGTTCAGATTTCAGCAGGCAGAAATCACAGATTCAGAGTCGTGTGTGTGCGTGCGTGCGTGCGTGTGTGTGTGTGTGTGTGTGTGTGTGTGTGTCCGTGTGTAGATGGGAGTGCTAGTGTGCAGGGAGGGACCTTATTAGAAGCACACACTATCTGAGTGTTTTCTAGTTTGCCGTGAATGTAATCTAGTCAGATTTGATCACTCTTCATTTGAAATGCCTTAAAGAACTCCTGGGTATTCCTGGGCATCCCTTTCTGCAGATGTGTGTTCTAATTCTGATCCACCAGCCTTTTCTCTACACTTCCAGGCCCCAGTACTGCCATCGACACAGCTTGCTCCTCAAGCCTTCTGGCTTTAGAAAACGCCTTCCATGCCATTCGCCAAGGCCACTGTGATGCCGCTCTAGTGGGGGGAGTCAATCTGCTGCTCAAACCAAACACTTCAGTACAATTCATGAAACTAGGCATGCTCAGTCCTGAGGGGACCTGCAAGTCCTTTGACTCATCAGGTAAAAGGAAGTTGCACATTTTTTGCTATTTAATAAAAGGCATAAAATGCTTTCAGGATCTTTTTTAAGTTATTCATTTATTTATTCACTTAGTTATTGAAGTTATCAGGTAAATTCAAATAAATCAATATGACTTTTAAAATTGCAGCCAATATAAAGTTTGTATTTTTGTAATTCTTTTGACCAGGAAATGGATACTGTCGTTCTGAGGCAGCAGTGGCAGTGCTGCTAACCAAGCGGGGAGTTTCTAAAAGGGTTTATGCCACAGTGGTCAATGCTGGCAACAACACAGATGGATATAAAGAGCAGGGTGAGGGTGCACAACAACAGTCTGCCAGTTCTAAAGTTACACATGAGCACTGCATCCAGTAGAACTATTTTATTGAACCCGTCAATTAAACAAAGACATCAACATTAGGTTAAAGAAAGCTTTAGTTTAGAACCATGTTTCAGATTAACAATTTACATGGAAAATATATGTCAATCTTAGAAAAACTTGGCTAATAATATTCAATAATGTAAGGTGTAATTAATGTTGAATTATTACCAACTTTTCAGGCACAGTCACTTTCTGCTTTACTTCCAAAGTAATTAAGATAATCTGGAAAAAATAGTTAGTCTCTTCAGTTGTTGGACCTGTTGGACGTCACTGACATTTACTTGCCCAAAGGTATTGAAATAGAATCCCACTTGAACCTTTTTTTTCCTGTAGAAGACACAAACAGTAAACTCAAATTGCATATTGAGATGCACACATTCTTGGATAAGGTGAATTTAAAAAGTGAATGCCTGGGACGTGAACAGTTTTGGGACAGTGTACAATATTTCTCACTCGCTCCTCTTGGTCCCTTAGGTGTAACGTTTCCTTCAGGTGAGATGCAGCAGAGGTTGGTTCGTTCTCTCTACGAGGAGGTGAATATAACTCCTGAGCAGGTGGAGTACATCGAAGCCCATGGCACTGGAACAAAGGTCAGTGCATATAACGGTCTACTTTCTTAATATTAATCACATTTTTTTCAATACCAGGAATGTCACCTAGCAGGACTGTCTTCAAACACATCTGTACTCTCTACATGTAGGTCGGTGACCCACAGGAAGTGAATGGCATTGTCAGTGTGTTCTGTCAGTCAAAGCGAGATCCTCTGCTTATTGGCTCCACCAAGTCCAACATGGGTCATCCAGAACCAGCCTCTGGTCTGGCTGCCCTTGCAAAGGTGAGAATGATATTATTTGCCGTATACTTTTCCCAATCCTGTTTTTTCCTCTGGCAACATCATTTCTACTGGTGTTTTCAGACCACACTGGCACTCAACCTGTTCTGCATATCCACACTAGTAGGTGGGGCAAGAAACCAGCTGTGCTCCTCCTGGCTGCCTTTTTTCTTTGCATGCTTTTTTAGTCACAAACAGTGTAAAATACACAGTAAGAAAAGCAAGACATAGAATAAAATAAGAATAATAGAAATATAGACACAATAAAATAAAATAAAAATTAAATAAGAATATATAGAATATTTTCAAATCATTATTTATAATGAATTTTAATGATTTTATATATATATATATATATATATATATGACAGTTAGCTTAGCTGCCCC
>JBAJHX010000024.1:9589208-9608696 GCA_037176925.1 Amniataba percoides | reverse complement strand
TAAGCTTGACAGTTAGCCTGCCCCGGAGCAGGCTAGTTCGGCAGCATAAGTTACCATGGTTACTCAGCGGGCATTCAAATAAGCCATGATGATGGAACGGAACTCTGTCTTAAATGAGCCAGATTTATCGAAATAAGCCAGGCTTTCCCTGAATCCAGCCTCATAGAATAGCCCCCAGGTCAGGTCAGATGTGATGTGGATGCACAGGACACACTCAACTGCTTCCCCATGGATGAGGAGAGGAATGTGGTCTGTCTTCCTAGACCTGCTGTAGTCCACTTTGACCTCCCTGGTCTTGCTGGTGTTCATAACAAGGTTTTTGTTTGAGCACCACTGAGTAAGGTGCTGGATTTCCTCTCTGTAATGGGTCTCTGATATGAGACCCATTATGTTGGTGTCGTCTGCAAACTTTACAATGGTGTATGTGCAGTGGAAGGCAGAACAGTCACTGGTGAAGAGAGTGAAGAGGGCTGGGCTGAGCACGCAGCTCTGTGGTGTGTCTGTGTTCAGGAACAGGGTAGAAGATGTGTTGTCCCTGATTCTCACCACCCGAGGCCTGTTGGTGAGGAAATTCCTGATCCAACGGCACAGTGATGAGGACAGTCACAGGTTGTGGAGCTTCAGGATTAGCTTGTCGGGGATGTTGTGTTGAAGTTTGAACTGAAGTCCACAAATAACATCATCACGTAGGTGTTAGGAAGCTGCAGATGGGTCAGGGCAGTGTGAAGTTCAATGGAGACTGCATCTTCTGTCGACCTGTTCTCCCTGTATGCAAACTGATACTGATCCAGACCAGGAGGGATGATGTCTTTGTGTTGTGTCTTGATGCCTCTCCATATACTATGTAGGTTATTGTTTTCAAAGTGCTCCCCAATTCACAGTTTATACCTGCTATCCTGCCTTACTACCTAATATATACATTTACAACACATGCTGTATGTTAAGCATTTTGTCTGACATTATTTAATTATCCTTGAACTTTATAGAAATGGGAGTTGAAACTATAAGAACAGAGACAGCCGGTCTGTCTGATTGTGGTTGTACAATTTTATTTGCTCCACACTGGAGGGAAAGATTTTTTTTAAGCTTCTGATATGAATCAGTGATAATTTTCCATTCAGTTCATTAAATGTGCGAAATGTATGATGTCGATCTTAACTGCAATTTACATCTGACATTTGCAAAAGGAAAGAGGCTGGGCATCTCTGACACCAAGTCAAATAAAGAGAAAATTACTTGATCATTTGCTATTTTAGTCATTTCACCATACTAAAATTCTGTTCTTTCTTTCAGAACTGTTTTCATTTTATTATTTGTTTTTTTTTTATTGCACATGTAGGTGTTGCTTTCTTTGGAGCGAGGAGTCTGGGCACCCAATTTGCACTTCAACAGTCCTAATCCTGATATTCCTGCCCTAACCGATGGTCGGGTTCAAGTCATTGACCGGCCTATTCCCACTCGAGGCGGCATCGTTGGCATCAACTCCTTTGGATTTGGAGGTTCAAATGTTCATGTGATTCTTCGTCCAGCTGAAAAAACACCTGACATGACTCCACCGCCCAGAGAGGTTCCCCGGGTGCTTCAGGCCTGTGGCCGCACAGAGGCAGCAGTGAACACCATACTCCAAAAGGGGAAGGAACACGCCGCAAATGACAGCTTCCTGTCTTTGCTGAATGAGGTATCAGAAGTTCCTACTGCCAGCATGCCGTACCGAGGCTATACTCTGATTGGCTCTCAGAATGATGTCTTGGAGGTGCAGCAGGTGCAGGCCAATGGCAGACCACTCTGGTACATCTGTTCAGGTGAGTCATCAAACAAAAAGGTAGATGAAATACAACAGATAACAGAATGAATGGTTTCCCCAGATATTACATATTTACAGCAAAACATCTCTACAGTTTTTTCAGTTAAGGTTTTTAGGGACTTTTTTTCTAGAAAGAATTCCCCATTTATGTTTTTTTTTTTTTGTTCTGTTTTTGGATTAATCAGGGTATCTGGAAACAAGATGTTGAATTTGACTTTTTATTATTATTTATTTTTCAAAACTGTGAGTACCACAAATTAAATAAATTGAATAATGATAGTAATAATAGTAATTGAATAATATTTGGATTTGGGGGGGATTTTTGCTTAAGTTAGATCTCCTCAGACAAATGGGTCTTTTCAGTAATTAATGTTTTGCTGGATTGCAGTATATGACTCTTAATTGCATTAACAGGTATGGGAACTCAGTGGGCAGGTATGGGCCGCAGTCTCATGCAACTGCCAGATTTCAGAAAGTCCATCTTGCGGTCAGATGCAGCCCTGAAGGACACCGGCCTCGTTGTATCTCGCCTACTCATGGAGGCAGACGATGCCACTTTTGAAGACACTGTTCATGCCTTTGTTGGGCTTGCTGCCATACAGGTAAAATGGAGACGTCACGGTACATGTGTCATTTTCATGTGGACTACAGGGTAGGACTTTTCACACAAAGTGCTGCCATATATTCCTTTACTTAAGTTCTTCTATGTAATTTCCTAAAGAGAATAACTGCTAGATTCATTATGTCCTTGCCATCATTCTAAATGCAAAAAGAGCTGTTGGACAGTTTCTGTTACAAGAACTTTATTTGATACTCCAGTTCACTTCAAACAGTAAGCACTAGATGCAACTTGATTTAATATTAGGATGAGGGACATTTTTAGTCATAAGTGAGTGAAAAAGAGAAACAAAATTAAAGCAGAAATAAATAAACATTCAGCCTTCTGTAGGTTATCTTCACTAGAAATGTCCTAAAGTTGTCAGTTTCCTCATTCACCTGTGTGTGTGTATATCTTTACATCCATTTGAACATCTGAAATACGCTGCCCTAAATACAAACAACATAGTTACGTTGTGTTGTTGCTTCATTTTGTGTGAAAATTGTATTCAAAAGCCATTTTATGTCTTGGTTTAATTTTTGCTGTTCTTGGCTTGACATGAAAGAAGTTTTTGTTTTCCTGTGGGTCCTTAGTTAACCCTGAATCCATTGCATAAATACATACTGTATACTCAGACCCAGGTTAATCATCTTGTTGGAAGATAAGATGCTTTCTGTCCACTTAGGATTAGTGTGTCTGGTAATTATAAATCATAGACTGCATCTTAGAAACAACCTAAATGGTACATTTAAATAACTCAATAACAGCCTAAAACCATATAAAATGAAAAGATAAATAACTTGACACGAGACATGCAAATAAGGAAAGCCCTAAAATATTTGCAAACAAACCTTGGAACCTGCCATGAAAAAATAGAAGAGAATGGAGTAAAACTGTATTTTCATTAAAGCGCAATAATGGATGTAGTCACGTAAATTAATACATCAAGCAACAAACACCTGCAACTGTGTGGAATTCCTATTTTATTGTCCTCAGAGGTGCCCAGGAAACACAGCCAGAATATTCAGTACACATTCATAGAAGTAAGCCCATGTGTGTTTTCTTCCCCTTGTAACAGATAGCTGAGATTGACCTGCTCACTAAGTTGGGTCTGCAACCTGATGGCATTATTGGACACTCTGTGGGAGAACTGGCCTGTGGCTATGCTGACGGTTCCCTCAGCCACTCCGAGGCCATCCTGGCTGCCTACTGGAGAGGCCGGTGCATCAAGGAGGCCAACCTTCCTCCGGGAGGCATGGCTGCAGTCGGTAGGACAGAGAGGGCCTTCTTTACCATATTTCAAGAATTGTTTTCTTCTGCACCTCTTTGCTGAAATGCCGATCGGTTGATTGAGTTTCTATCTGTTTGATTTTGTTTATTTTTGCAAACATTTTGCCTTGGTGCTTGTCTGTCTGTGTTCCAGGGTTGACCTGGGAGGAATGTCTGGCTCAGTGTCCACAAGGAGTTGTTCCAGCCTGTCACAATGCTGAGGACACGGTCACCATCTCCGGTCCTCAGGTCAAACATACTATGAGACTTTGTGTTTTTAAACCCCCTTGAACACACACAGAATATAAATTTTATCCAATTTGCTCTGTGTCTGGGAAGTTCTCAGTCTATTTACTAACATGGTATAAATTTCCTTTGCAATATTTCTTGTGATATATATAAGATTTTTCATGAGCAGTCTTTAAATGTTAAAATTGCTCTTGCTGAATACAAGAAGCAGTAAAATATTACTGTGAAAACTATTTGGATACAGTAGTTAACTGAACTGGTCAGCAAACCTATTATTATTAGATTGAAAGATTGAAACATTTCCTGACAAACAGCAAGAGGAAGAAAAGAAAAGAACAAGAATATAGTAGTTGGCCAGCAGCTAGTTGTCTAACAGTTAAATTCAAACTATAAAACTATAAACCATGTCAAGTTGTAAAAGCATAATCATAACTCCTTTTATCTAATGGACGCATGGTTGCCTTGGCTTTTACACATCTATTTTCCCAGGTTCAGGGTGAGTATGTATTGACAAATGTGGCATTTGTGTTTCATCAGGAGGCAATCAGTAAATACGTATCTGAGCTGAAAGAGCAGGGAGTGTTTGCAAAAGAGGTGCGTAGCGCTGGTGTTGCCTTTCACTCCTACTACATGGCCTCCATTGCTCCAACCCTTCTGGCTGCTCTGAAGAAGGTAGGTAGCTCTGCTGTAATTTATCAATATGAAACAGTAAAGCTAAAGACAAGACTAAAGAAACACATTCCCACTTCCACAGTTCAGTAGTACCATAATTTTCAGACTATTGAGCGTACCCGAATATAAGCCGCACTCACTGAAGGGCTGGTTAAAAAACTAAAAAAAAAAAAAAACACAGTAGCCATGCTGCAGCTCGGTTTCCTTCCTCAACAGCCATATCTGTCATCTTTAACTTGAAAGCTGCATCATATACATTTCTTGGTGTGTTTTCATGACGAGTGTGTGTGTGTATGAAGCACACAATGACTGATCTGAATAGTTTATTACTACACATATTTGAATTTTAATTTATTTGAATACTGATTCTAAAATTCCATCTTGTGTGTAGGTGATCAGGGAGCCACGGAAGCGTTCATCCCGCTGGGTGAGCACCAGCATCCCTCAATCTGAGTGGGACTCTCCACTAGCTCTGTACAGTTCAGCTGACTACCATGTCAACAACCTTGTGAGCCCAGTGCTGTTCCAGGAGGGCCTCAGTCTGGTGCCAGAAAATGCTGTGGTCGTGGAGATAGCCCCTCATGCTCTGCTGCAGGTACACCACACATCATGTTAGACCATAAATTCAGCACTTGTGGAAAGCAGCAGTTCGAGCACTTTGTCCCATATTTGCATATCTCATATCTATCGGCTACTGTTTCTTCTGTGGAAACTATTTCACACATACAGTCATTAATTAAGATGAGAACTACCTTACATAAAAATCTTACTGAGGTTACTTAAAATTTGAAAGGTTACTGAAAATTACTGATAATTTCCTATCTGCTTGCTGTATGTACATTATTAACAGACTTAACAGATTATTTTAATTGAATTTGACTGGAGTGATGTCTGGTCATTATGAGGGCACTGATTATAGTCATATTAAACAATTTTCTAAATGATCTTAAAGTGGTAGAAGGAGGACTTGTGGTTATTAACTATTTATGTACAGTAGATAAGTCAAGTCACCCTAGCAATAAATGTGGCTTAAACAGGAAATAAACAATAAATGGGTATTATTCATAACAGTTGGAAAAGAAAACCTGACGTCAAAACAACCACCAAAGTGAACTTAAGATATTTCATGCGTGTTTTTCGGACAGGCCATCCTGAAGCGTAGCCTGAAGCACACATGTTCCATTCTCCCCTTGATGAAGAGAGACCACATCAACAATCTTGAGTTCTTCCTCTCAAACATAGGCAAAATCTACATGAATGGGTCAGTAAATGCTCTACTGTCTACATTTAGTTTCCTTACTTTTAGAGAATTAGTGTATTTGAGGGGAACTGTTGTACTTGATGTTTTTTTTTTGTTTGTTTTCACTGCACCTCTCTAGCATCAACGTGAATGGTAACTACTTCTGCCCAGAAGTAATGTACCCTGTGCCGGTTGGTACCCCTTTGATCTCCCCCTTGGTGCAGTGGGACCATGCCCAGACCTGGGATGTCCCCAAGGTAGAGGATTTTTCCTCTGGCTCAGGAGGATCCAATTCTGCCATTGTGTATAACATAGGTAAGAAATGCACATCTAGATCAAGAGCATTTATAAAAACATTTTCTAAAATGCTTTTTATGAACACCACATCTATTGTGAGTTATGAGGGAATTCATAACAAATTAGAATGTATTCATATTGCTTCATATTACAGTCATACACACATAATGTTTTGTTTGATGAACTATGTCCCCAGACTAAAATAGGTCCAATGTAATTAAAAATAAATGCACATAAGGCTTTATGATGCACTTTATCAGCAGTCATAAGACATTACAGATATGACAAAATTATCATCATAGTCATAAATGATTATGAACGCATTGTAGTTTGTATGAATGCCCTCAAAAGATGAATGTAATTTTCACAAAAAGTGTTCCTGTTTCCTATTTAATTTGACCACTTGGTCATCGAGACATCTGCTCAGTTCTTCTCTGATCAACAACAGACATTAACCCAGAGTCTACGGACTATTACCTGACCGGACACTGCATTGACGGGCGTGTCCTTTACCCGGCGACCGGTTACTTGGTGCTGGCCTGGCGCACCTTGCTAAGGAGTCTGGGGGTTGTAATGGAAACAACTCCTGTATCCTTCGAGGACATCACCATCCATAGGGCCACCATCCTGCCAAAGACTGGTGAGCAGAGCAGCAGGGGTGTGAACACAAGGAGTAGGGGGTTTTAAGAGTTTCATTTTGATTGTGATGGATTGAAAATCTTTCTTGTTCAGTATTCTTCTGATTTTGCCTCTGTATCTGTCTTCAAATTTAAATTTCTCTTCTACTCAGGCTCTGTCCAGTTGGAGGTGCGTCTCATGCCTGCCACCAAAAAGTTTGAGGTTTCAGAGAATGGAAACCTGGCTGTCAGTGGTAGGTAGTGTTTTACCTGCAAAGTTTAGACTGTTTTATGACAATTTTTATTTTACAATATTTTATTTTAAATTGAACTTGTTCAACATCTCTCTGTCATGACATCAAGATGACAGAAGATACTTAGACGTGTGATTCTGCATTTGATTTTCAGGCAAGGTAAGTATTCTGGAGGATGCAGCCCTTGATTCATTCCGTAGTCAGATAAGTCAAGAAGCTGGCAACGACAATGGTGACCCGAAAATGAAGCTTACCGCAAATGATGTCTACAAAGAGTTGCGACTGCGTGGCTATGATTATGGAAAGACTTTCCAAGGCATCGTAGAGTCCAACATTGCAGGTATGAGCGATGTGTGTTACTTTTGAAATCTTAATTAAATTTAAGAAATGTAGTGTGTGTGTGTGTGTGTTTGTGTGATAACAACACAGAAGGCAAGCAAAAAGCCAGGGGTTAAAGTAAGTATTGCTCTGCTGTTATACATTTATTTTCCCACTGTAATGACTCCTGAATGTTTCCAGGAGACAGAGGGAAACTACAGTGGACAGGAAACTGGGTGACCTTTTTAGACACCATGCTGCAGATGATTGTGGTCGGCCTGTCAGGTCGCAGCCTGCGTTTGCCAACCAGGATCCGCTCAGTGTGTATTGATCCCAGTGTCCATGTGGAGAAGGTTTTCAAGTACACTGACGGAAAGCATGGTATGTTATCGATTAGTATTCGAAATGGATCTTCTTTAACTCTATTTGCAAATGAATCTACGGAGACATTGTTTGCTGTTGTGTCACTATTTAACAGAATACTGATTGGACCATTACATCTAGTTCATCATCAGCATTAATTCTTCAGCTTTGTCTTAAGACATTTAAAATTGGATGCTTACAGTTCGTCAGTTTTTTGGGGAAGCATTACATACAATATTACACATATATTATATAATATACACATACAATTAGTCAATGCAGAGAGAAAACAATTCCTACTAAACCTAGATTGTGTGAATTGAGGTGAACACATTCAAAATTAATGTTATTTTCTGTCATCTTAAAGCATTCAAATGTGACACATTGATGCAGATGCTAAACTAAACAACCAGTCCAGCCCATTCTTTATCAATTTCACTATAGCAAAGATACAGATTTTTCATGTTGGATATGATTAGAACTACCTTTATCTTCAGTTAGTCTTATACTCCATATAAAACTTTTCTCTCATTCCATAGCTGTGGAAGTCCATGTAAACCGTTGTCTTGACAACATTGTTGCGGGTGGAGTCCAGATCTGCGGTCTACATGCCACTGTAGCCCCCCGTCGACAGCAACAGCAGAGTCTCCCCACCCTGGAGGAGTTTGTGTTTGTTCCATATGTGGAGACAGAATGCCTAACAAATGATAGAAAACTTGCAGAGCAGCTGAGGATCTGCAAAGGTACAACTGACCCTCTGTCGTCTTTGTTGCCGTTGTTGTTGCTTTTCATCAGTTGACCGCTTTATGACTCTGTTCCGACCATTGACAAGATCAGTTTTAATTCTACTTACTTTTATGTGGAAAAAAATAACAAAGGAGAAATTAGTTGTTAGCTTTTCATTTTTCTCATATTATTAGGTTATTTCCATTACATTACATTTACATTCTGCTTCTCAGAAGGGCCAGGTTTCTAGATATTGTCCTTAAGTTATCTCAATGATTTTCTTCATTTGTAGACAAACCATATTCATTACATGAAAACAGCAGTCAAATGTTATGTCTGCTGCAAGAAACTAATGCCATCAATAAGATCATAATCATCAACAAAATGTTTTATCTTTTATCAAAACATTTTCTGGTCTGTATCACCAGGCTTAATCCACAAACTGCAGCGAAAGTTGGCCCCTCATGGTGTCAAGCTCTCCATCCCAGGGCTACCAGGGGAGTCAGACACCCCCTTGCCTAGCTCTGAGCCCTCTGAGCCTGGCTTGGTACGACTGTTGTTCCTGCTTTGCAGCCTGGAGCTGAATGGGAACCTTCGGTCTGAGTTACAACAGATAGTAGAGAAGGAGAGGACTTGTCTGCTGCAGGACAGCCTGCTGCAGGGCCTGCTCGACAACCAATCCCTCAGACACTGCGTGGACACCACTTTAGAAAACACCATGTCTGGAAAGATCAAAGTCCTGGAGGTAAGACTGAAATCTAGAGTAAAATCCATTAGAAGAAAAATCTGCTAATTTCATCCAGATGCAAAATGACTGAACTATGCATCAGCCTTAGTAATATATTTTGTTTCCAAAATTCTTCACCTCTCTGGCCACTGCTAGGCCTTCTCCAACGATGGCCAGCTCTTCTCTCGTGTGGTATCGATTCTCAACATCCAGCCCCAGCTGCATGTGGATTACACTGCCACAGCGACCAACTTGGATCTCCTGATCCCCCATCAGGCTACTCTGGAGAAGCTGGCGGTAGCTTCAGCTGAGTGGGACCCCATGATGGGCCCAGCTCCAGGGGGCTTATTAGGAGGGGCAGACCTGGTGGTGTGTAACCACGCCTGGGGGCCTCTAAAGATGGACCCTGGACTGTTGATGGCAAATCTGGCTTCTGGAGCCAAACAAGGGGGATTTGTTCTCCTCCATACTCTGCTGAAGGGAGAGACTCTGGGGGAAACAGTGACATTCCTCTCTGGCACCACTGGGAGCAGTAGTCAGCAAGGACTGCTCACACAGGTCTGTGGAGCCAGTATTTACATTTTTTTGTGATTAAAAACTTTTTTTTTCTTTACTCTTTTAAAAATAAATGTTTTTGTTCATCTTAACAATCATGGCCCTCTTAAAAAAACTATTCCCAAGCTAAAAATTGCCCCTGGTATTATGTCCCTCTTCTTGTTTCAGGCTGAGTGGGAGAAGGTGTTCTCTGAGGCCTCCCTCAGCCTAGTTGCTGTCCGGCAATCCTTTTATGGTTCAGCCATTTTTCTTTGTCGCTGTCGTTCTCTGGGCAAACAGCCTGTTTTTCTACCTGTGGACAGCACTGACTACAAGTGGGTGGATACACTCAAGGTGGGTCCAGTAACCTTCTCTTTGTGTCTAGTCACTGAAAAGTCCAACATTTACCATAAGTATCTTTTTTTTTTTCAAGTCTGAAAATGGTCATAGCACAACTGGAGTTTTCAGTTTCACAGTTTCTGTGTCACTTTAGTCATCACTTAAAAATGTGACATAAGTCAAAACTGTTGGTTTCTTTGTGAATCTGCGGCAGAGCATGATGGCAGAATCATCAGACTGTCCAGTGTGGTTGACCGCTTCTCAGGCTTCCTGTGGCATTGTGGGAATGGTCAACTGTTTATGCCAGGAGCCAGGCGGAAAACGAATACGGTAGGACATATACCCTCGACAATACATACTCATACCCAGATTTTCTGTTTTAAGGCCTATTGGAAGTGTAATGTAAAAACCACAAACCTACAAAAATGAGTCACAAAACAACCAACACTGTGCAACAGTATCCTTGCTTACTTAAAATATGAAGGATTTTTATTTGATCATGTATGTTCTTTATCTTTGTTTAAACCTTCCCTTTCACTTAGCAGTTTAGTCAGTGTATATTTGTGTATTATCACATTCCAGACACACATTTCCAACCGCCATTCAGTGGGTACTATCTTATTTTTCAATGTATTGTGTCAATCTGATTTTCTGTAATGTATTCCCTTTTCTTAATTTCTCCTTCCTTATTACCAGCTGTGCCTTTGTGTCCAATCTAAACGAGTCTTCAGCAGCACCGAGTCTCCAGCCATCCCATAAGTCCATGCAGTCAGTACTAGAGGGGGATCTGGTTATGAATGTGTTCAGAGACGGCCACTGGGGGGCTTTCAGGCACCAGCTCATCACTAACGGTACCAAAATATAAAAACAGACTTAGTCTAATTCCAGTTAAACTAAAATGATTCTATTTTTGTTGTAGTTAGTTTGTTTAAAAAATGTTTTATGTTTGTTTTGTGTTTATTCCTGCCTCCTTATTTCCAGAGATTAAAAGGGTCATACCATCAGAAAAAAATAAAAGTGTAGACTGAAGAAGATACAGCACCTATTTAGAGCTGCTGCCTCAGCCTTGAGGTGTGCAGAATCAGTGACATCATACATCAGCAAATGCCTTGAAGATGTGGTGATCACAAAGAAAACATTCCCCAACCAGAAACCCAGGATGAATTATAGATAATAAAAAAAGCTGCCTTTTGGTCAGTTGTTAGGCCTTGAACAGTTTTTTGGATTGCAGACTGCAATACTTTGTGCTTTGCCTGAAGTTGTGCCATTTCTGACATCCATCCATCCATCTTTTTTTGTTTGGGAGGATCAAGGACGGGTACAGCATGCTAACCAAAATAGTCCATCCCCTTAGATATCCCTCTCAAAGCATTCCAGCTCCTCCAGATGAATCCTGAGGCATTCCCAAGGCATATGAAATATTTAATCCCTCAACTGTGTCCTGAGTCTAGTCCAGGATCTCTTTCCTGTTGGATGTGCCCAGATGACCTCCAACGGAAGATGTGCAGAACACATTATGATCAGATGCCCAGTTCCCTCTTCCCCACAATGGTTCAGTATAACGCCCACATTACTGCTGAAGATGCATTGAGTCGCTCCACAGTCTCATACTCCATTTTACCCCATCTTATAAGACCCTGAGGTGCTTGAACTCCTCCACCTGAGGTAAAGCTCACTCCCAACCTATTTGGGACAGTCTGCTGCGTGCAGATTTGGTTCTGTTGGCTTCATCATAGACCAATACTCTCCTCCTCCCAACATTCTGTCCATGTATATCACAAATAGAATCTGTAACAAGGGCTAACCATGGCCAGCACCAATTGAGAACACATTTGATGACCCCAGTACCCCATACTGATGCTGTGTTCCCCACAAGGATTTTCATGTATCCAAGGCTGGACAATTGAACTGAAGAGATGGGTCAGCTGTAACAGCCCCACAGTATCCTGAATCCTCAGCATCTTAGGGCAAAGCTCATCGTCCTTACCACTGTGGAGGTTCTTGACTACCCCAGCAACCACTGCCACTGATATGGACAAGTCTTCCCCCAACTTTAAACAATTTAGTCTGTTGTACTTGGACATCCAACACAACATTATAAAATAATTTTATTGTTTAACATTATGAAAAACATTTGACTGATTTCCCTCCTAAGATTTTAGAAAGTACATTTCTTACTATATAACCATGTCACTTAAATCATGATTAGCAAATGAGAAAGCCATTAAATTGACTAAAGATTTATACAGATCAATGTAATACATATTTTGTTTGTTTGTACAGAATGTTTGATGTGCCAATGGTTTCAATTGAAGCATTTGTCTGTATCTGTGTTATTAGATCTAAATGAAGAACTGACAGAGCAGGCCTACGTCAATGTGTTGACTCGAGGTGACCTGTCTTCTCTGCGCTGGATTGCCTCCCCTCTCAACCACTTTGCGGCAACCAACCCCAACGTGCAACGATGTCGCGTCTACTTCAGCTCGCTCAACTTCAGGGATATAATGCTGGCCACTGGGAAATTACCACCAGATGCTATTCCAGGTAGAGAGCATGCTGAAGACAAATGAATCTTGCACCTTCTTGGTTTGCATAACAATTGTACACACATCATCTGGTGGGTTTCTCTGTCATAAAGGACTACATGAAAATAAAAATAATGGCAGTCAGTTTTTCCGTCAAGTTTCTACAATTATGCAACTAATTTCCTCTCTCATCATGTAGGTGACCTAGCTCTGCAGCAGTGCATGCTGGGTATGGAGTTTGCTGGTCGTAACCCCTCTGGTCAGCGTGTGATGGGTTTGCTGCCTGCTAAAGGCCTGGCAACAAGTGTGGATGCTGACAAACGGTTCCTCTGGGATATTCCATCCAGCTGGTCAGTGTCACAATTGTCATGCTGTGTGGTTCGATTGTGTATGTTGCCATCAGGAAACAGCTTTTTGAAGTATAGATGCACTAAAGACAACAAGTAGCAGTAGGAGCCTGAAATCTAATTTGAAACTGTTGCCCAGCATCTGCTTTGTAGGTGTTATTGTATTGTCTGAGGAGAAAGTAGATGAGGCAAATGGAAGAAAAGATCTGGCAGCCAAGACCTGATGTGGAGGTCATTGGTTGTGGATTTGAGGCCATGTCCAAAGCTAGTGTTTCATAGTGGTTCTTCCTGGAAACGCATAATTTCATGGCTGAATCAGCATTGCACAGTGGGACAGATGTCACTGCACTCCTCTTTTCATGTTTTAGTATGGAGCTTAGAGGCTTTACTTTCAGTCTTGCTACAGTGGCAGTTCCAGCTAAAGCAGTGATAGAAGGAGAATTCAAACAATTTACTTAAGTAAAAGTACACCAGACCACTGAAACATGGATTCTGAGCGGGGGGTGGGGGAGGGGTGAGGTGTAATATAATGGGGATGTTGGGCATAATAACAGTATAGAATAGGATACAATAAAAGTATCTCATAATTGTACTTAAAAGCACAGAGGACCAAAGATTGTGAATTAGTAGCTTAAAATGTGTTTCTGGTGTATGTTGTCTTGCCTTATTGTGTATTAGAGGCTGTTTGGTTCTTTTTGGGACGTGTAATTAACTTTAGTGCAAAGAAAGAGTTGACAAGGTGATGTCTACAGTGTAGGACTGTTACAGTAATACAGATTTTGTTGTTGTTCACTGAGAGTTTATTCCAAGTAAAAAAACTGTAGTGTGAATTTATGCCAGAACTGACTACAGAACATACAGAACAGTAAACTGTTTAGTTCAGGAATAGTGAGCTCAACGAGTCCTTTTTCTGAGTAATAGTGAAATGACAGTGATATATACAGATGGGTAACAAATTAAAGAGAGAACCAGAATTCTTGACCCCGACAGTGACGTGTCCAGGGGTTTTGTTATGCTGTGGGGTTTGAGAAAGACAATGGATACATTACATCTAAGGACTCTCAACTAACCTTTTGGTGCTACATATTACTGCTACTGTGTGGGATGCCATTCCAGTGCAGGTGTTATTTTCCAAAGTGGATATGCCATAGTTGTAATAGTATTTGTTGGTGTTCCTACTGGTCCAAAAGATCTGAAATCCTAACAGAGAATTGCTGAAAGTGTATTTGTGAGAATTATAAAGTAAACAATGTGTTCTGATCTTTGTCCTGTCAATGTAACTAAGTTTCTGATGGGTGCTTTTAGAACAGCATAATGGATAGTTGCTTCATATTTTATAAAGGAAAAGGATATGATGATTCATCTGTGTGTATGCAGGACACTGGAGGAGGCAGCGTCAGTGCCAGTAGTCTATGCCACAGCCTACTACTCTCTGGTGGTGCGTGGTAGGCTCCGCCCTGGAGAGACTGTTCTCATTCACTCAGGGTCGGGGGGAGTCGGCCAGGCAGCCATTGCCATAGCACTCAGCAAGAAATGTAAAGTCTTCACTACAGTCGGTTAGTATCATTTCACACCGTCAGTGTGAACTCTGATATGATTTCTTTAATTCACTGTGGTATGTCATTTATATCATATGAAAACCCACTTTGTTTTCATTCTTCTTGTAATTCTAAGACATGTTTCTAATAGTAATGATGAACTTCAGAAATGTCTATCTAATTTGCAGCAATTACCACTAATATAAGCATTTTGATTATACTAACTTAGGTTTGTGAAGTGTAGGACAGAAGTCATAATTACAACTATGCAATAATTTCTTAAAAACAGTAAAAATCTTTTTAAATCTGTTCCATGTGGTAACACTAGGCTCACTGGAGAAGCGGGCCTACCTGCAGGAGAGGTTCCCTCAACTCTCAGAAGAGTCCTTTGCCAATTCCAGAGACACCTCTTTTGAACAGCACATCCTGCTTCACACACAAGGCAAAGGTCAGACATTTTTTTGGTAGTAATAAATTGTGTTTCATACCATTCCCCACACAATTTCAGTGAATTCTCGCTTACATTTTTTCTTTTCTGACATTGCAGTATTTCATGTGTGTTTCAGGCGTGGATTTGGTGCTGAATTCTCTGGCTGAGGAGAAACTGCAGGCTAGCATTCGCTGCCTAGCCAGACATGGCCGCTTCCTGGAGATTGGAAAATACGACCTGTCCAACAATTCCCCACTAGGTCAGTAGAAGTCTAAGGTTCACACATAAGTGTCACTTTTTCTTTAACTTCAGATATATATACGAATATATAAAAGTATATTCATTCATTATATCCCTTCAAATATCAAAATAAATTAGAATAGTCCAGAATTTATATTCTATATGCCATCCTAACTTGAATAGAATAAAGAAACTTCAGTTTGTGTCAAAAATTGTAATCCTATTCAGTTATTTAAATAAAATCTGAATAGACATTATACACTCAGTGTATACATACACTGCTCAAAGATAATCATTATTGTCAGTGTCCGTTGTGAACAGTGTTCTTTCTTCAGTATCAGACAGAATTTTAGATATTTTTAATCGTGCCAAATGGACTTAAATTATTAAATTGAATATACCAAAAATGGTTACAATCCACAAGTACTTACTCTTGCATTCACTCCAACCTGGGCCCTGATCAAGACATTAAAAATCTGTCTCTAAAGGGAATGCGGGTGTCTCAGTGGGTAGAGTGCCTGCCTGTTTTTTTCACAAATTTTCAGTTTTATGTAGTGCTGTCTGGACATATTGACAGTTTTAGTAAATATGACTAAACATTATTTTTAAACAAGTGGAAATGGTGCAATTATCAATTTAAAGGTTATTAGGTCTATTAGTCTTAAATGTTGTTACCAATACATTTTTGAAAAAATGGACTGAGATCAATCAGTGCCAACAAAAGACACATACAAACACACACTAAACTCAATGTGCCTATTGTGCCAAGTGTACCTGTGTTAGTTTTTGTGATCTGTGTATTCTGTTGCTTTTAAATGTAGACACATTCTGTTGTGTTGAAAATGACTGCAGATTGTCCAGGGACTGGTTTACTTTCAGCATTATCATGGTCAGCACTGAGCTGTCATGTTGTTGTGACCTCTCCAGGCATGGCTCTGTTCCTGAAGAATGTTGCATTCCATGGCATCCTCTTGGACGCTCTCTTTGAAGAGGGCAACCAGGAGTGGGTGGAAGTGTCCCAGCTGCTGAAGGAGGGCATCATGGGAGGAGTGGTTCAGCCTTTAAAGACCACAGTGTTTAAGAGGGACCAAGTTGAGGAAGCATTCAGATACATGGCTCAGGGCAAGCACATTGGTAAAGTCCTCCTGCAGGTCAGTTTGTAACAGTGCGAGAATTATATGTTGTTGATAATGGAAGAAGCTGCTATGATGTATAAGCTTAAACGTTGCTTAAAAGTAATTAAACCATAGTAAAATAAAAACTGAATTATCTTGGAATACCTGAGATGTTTCAGTTAATGTTCCCACCTCTGAAGTTCTCTGATTGTTGTAAGAGTATGACTGAGGAAACTACTGTACACTAATATGTGGTCTCGTACTGTTTCTTCTCTTCAAACAGGTCTGTTGTGAGGAAAGTGTTGCAGCAGCCCCTTTGCCTTTTCCGGCTATTTGTCGCACTTTCTGTGTCCCTTCCCACTCCTACATCATCACTGGTGGACTTGGGGGCTTTGGTCTGGAGCTTGCTCAGTGGCTGACAGAGAGAGGAGCTCGCAAATTGGTGCTGACTTCCAGATCAGGCATCAGGAATGGTAAGGCATAATGACACAGGCTATAACAAGGTTGCTACTCAGTTACAATCAGATTCATTTTGTGTTAGGTATGTGTAGTTCTGCCATCCTTACAAAGTCCAGAAGTTTGAGTCCATATGATGATGGTGATGATGTTCCTAACTGGAACCTGGAAGAATCAAGAATATTTATTTGTCTTTATGTTTTCACATGATGAAATTAAGATTGGTGACTCCCAGCTGTAAAAATAGATATATATGAATATATGTCATATGTACATAGTATTAATTAAATTTGATCATCAGACTGTTTAATTCATCTAACTCTGCCAGACCTGTGGTCAATTAGTCTTAAATGTTGTTTCTAATATATTTTTAAAAAATGGACTGGGCTTAAATATTTGCAACTCACTATAGACATACTATATATCATTATCATGTATGTACTGTTTCTTTTTATGTTTTATATCTGTGTATATGTACATATGTTGACAAACACTATGCATCACATATCACACACACACAATAATATTACTATTCTTCTCTTCTCCTTCTTCTTAATAGTATTATTATTATTATCATTATTGTTGTAGTTTTGTGGTTTTGTGGTTGTGCTGTAATCATATATTAATATTATACTTATTTATTATATATACTCCCTAAGGGTTATCAACATTATCATCATTTTATCAATATTTACCATCACCTAAAGACTTCTTGCATCTCTCCTATCTTGTACTGCCTCAGTAATATATTGTAGTGTGGAGCTTAACCTGAATGGCATAGCATGCAGAAGGTTGGCTGTTTTTCATCTGTGAAATTGTCCTGTTTGTGTCGCCTCTCACAAAAAAGTTATACCTTGCTGTAGATGTTTGACTGGGGCTTCCACAGATGCAAACACTAAAAGTCTAGCTTCACTGTACTTTATATAAATTAGTTATTGCAGTAATTTGGCTCTTGTCGCTGCTGTAACTTTTTCACTTTTACTTTGGTTAGGTTATCAGACGAAGAAAGTGCGAGAATGGCAGAGTCAAGATGTGGAAGTGCTTGTGTCAACCAGCGACGTCAGTACAATGGCAGGAACAGAGCAACTCATTGCTGAGGCCTGTGCACTGGGCCCAGTGGGTGGTGTCTTCCACTTAGCCATGGTAACATGTTACACTAATTCATTATTAGTCCTCATCAATTCTGACTTCTTTTTAGACCACAAATGCCATTTTGACTTTTTTTTGTTGCTGTTGTTGAAAATGTAGAAAATACTTAACATGACATACAAATATATATATCCTCAGCATGTCTGAGTGCAACAGTTGCAGCCCAGCTGTTGGAACAGTTAGAAAATCTAATCATGCTAATAGCTACAGGGATTAGGAGGAAGTTATTTTTGTTTGTTTTTTGCTTCTACAACAGGATATTGATCAGTTCACTTGAAACAGGAGCACTTACAAAACTTCTTTTCTTGGATAAAATCCCTAATATTTAGTAACAGATGTGTTTTTAGTCGTGCTAGCATTGTGGCTCCATGGATAGAAATTCCATTGATCAGTCAGCTGAAATATCTCATCAAATATTACACGAATGTCAAGTAATTTTCTATAGATATTCATGATCCTCAGATACCAACAATTTTTGGTTAAAAACGCCTCTCCTAAAACTCACATTGATTCTACTTTGATGTAAAATTTGGTATGTCATTGTCAGGTGTTAAAAGATGGCATGTTGGAGAATCTGACTCCTCAGCACTTCCTTGATGTCAACAAACCCAAATATGACGGCACTATAAACCTGGACAAGTAAGACATACACAGTCACCCTCATGTTTAAATCAGCATATATTAAGATGGACTGCCTAAAGCTTCTCTCTGAACCTTGATGTACTCACTTCACTTTTCCTCTCCAGAGTGACAAGAAAGCTGTGTCCAGATCTCAGCTACTTCGTTGCCTTCTCCTCAGTCAGCTGTGGCCGTGGCAATGCCGGACAAAGTAACTATGGTTACGCCAACTCAGCCATGGAGCGTGTGTGCGAAAAGCGCCGCTTCGATGGCCTGCCAGGACTTGCAGTCCAGTGGGGTGCCATTGGCGATGTGGGTGTTGTACTGGAGACCATGGGTGGTAATGACACAGTGATTGGTGGCACCCTACCGCAGCGCATCACTTCCTGTCTGGACGTGCTCGACCGCTTCCTATGCCAGCATCAGCCAGTGATGTCTAGCTTTGTGCGGGCAGAAAAGACAGTGGTCAAGAGTGAAGCAGGAAGCCAGAGAGACTTGGTGGATGCTGTAGCTCACATTTTGGGTAAGAGCCAAGCTAAACAAAACCTCTTCTATCAACAAAGACACTTTTATCCAGGGGGGTATTCCACGAAGCTGGATTAAGAGAAAGCCTGTCTTATTTCGATAAATCTGGCTCATTTAAAACAGAGTTAAGTTCCATCATCATGGCTTATTTGAATGCCCGCTGAGTAACCATGGTAACTTATGCTGCAGAACTAGCCTGCTCCGGGGCAGCTAAGCTAACTGTCAGGCTTAGTTTAGCTTTGTGTCAAAGAATGTCTGACTGGCAGAAACAGAGTCCTGAAAGAAAGTTCCGACTAGTAGCACCGCTCATGTCTTGAAATGAAAAGAAATGAAAAAAACTTGGAAAATCACATCTCCACACTTTCACTGTTTCCACAATCAATCAGTCAATGAAATCTCAGTTATATGGCACCCTTCACACATCAGTTGCAACTAGGTACTGACAATTTAATTAAATAAAAAAAACGTGGTTGATTTAAAAAAAACAAAAAAAAAACAAATAGATCTCAGTATGTGTGTGTGTGTGTATATATATAAG
>JBAJHX010000024.1:9561721-9577880 GCA_037176925.1 Amniataba percoides | reverse complement strand
TATATCTATATTAAGGTGTTTGATTTGAAAAGCAATCTAATTCGATTCCAATTGTGTATTTACTGCACTACTCTGTGAGATGCCTGTTGTTTTTCTGACTCAACTTGTTGCATGCTTGTTAGAATAATGCTGTCTTTCTCTTCACAGCGATTCTGCTCTGTGCAACACTGTACCCATCATATCTATGTCTCTTGGGAAAGTTTTCCCACAACAGCAAAAAGTCTCATTAGGTGAACAATCATCTAATCCCACATCAGTATTAATCACAATAATAAAGTTGGTTATAATAATAAACCAGTCACAAGGGACATTTTTCTACCTAAATACCTTTGCTTTAAAAACATTAACTATACATTGTGAATGATAATTCTGTACATTTACTGTGATTATTGAATGCTTTTTACTGAAGTAAAGGTCCTTCCTCTAGGTCCTTCTTCTACCACAGGCTGGCAAACACATGCAAAATGTCATCCACCAAAAACAACATAGTTAAACAGAAAAAATATTGCAACTTGATGCTACAACCTCAATTTGTATGTATTAGTAAAGGAGTTGTGCCTTATTTAGACATTTTGACATCTTGATATGTTTTTCATTTTTAATATATGAAACCCATATCTGAGAAGTGGAAAGGTATGACTCAAGACAGATTAGTGTGTATGTGCATCCTTATGAAATGCATGGGGAAAATAAAAAAGAACCCATACACCATAGAAGAGTAGCCTCTAGTATGCTTGGAGCCACATACACTGCACACTGGTTTGACTGGTCTTCTACTGAATGTTGCTGCAAAAATGATCTTTTGTTGTCTCCAACCTGCTAATTATGTCAACTGTCTTTGATGATACGCATGACCAGGAAGCACTGATTGAGACAGGAGAGAATTTTTTTTTTGTTTTTTTTTTTTTATTACAGGACACAATGGAGCAACATTTAATATGCACAAGCACAGATGACTCACATGTTACATCGATCTATAGAAATGTAACACCTACAAAGCCACTAGTTAATGTAGTGCAGTATGGTATGTGCAAACATATAAGTGATCACATTTGCTTTTAATGTAAAATTAAGATATATTTTTACCCAATATACAATATATACTTAACAGGATTTCTTGACTTACACTTACAGGCATTAGTGTACGCAAAACACTTGTTGAATGTCTGTCCACTATACAGTTAGGTGTGCTGCTGAGAATTTTACCTTTTAAAATTAAATTAAGCAATTAAAAAAAAATTAAAAAAAATTGAAAAAAATCATTTTTTTTCAAATAGCAATGTGCATTGGCTAGATATATAGCTGACTACTAGTTTTAAACAAGCATTTGCTCCCACAAACAAAGTCATTAACCATGAAGGCCCAACAAAGAAACTGAATCATTGCTACCCTATGTCCTTCACTGCACTTTCAGTGGGGGCTAAAAGTATAAATATGTGCCTTACATGCCTTAAAAGAAGGAAGAGTCTGAAGAAAAGGCTCCCGCAAGCCTGAACTCCTCCTTCATCAACACACAGAAGAGCCGCTGAGGTAGAGCTTTCGAGTACGGTGCTGGCCGAGGGACACATGTACGCAACAGAATTTCCCGGCCTGCTGGAGAAGGAAAGTCAGGCACTTTGATGCTTCCTCCACTAGGCTTTCGGTCATTCAAGTCTTCATCCATTGGTGCAAGGAGGGTAGCCTGACAGTGAAGAGAAGATGGAATGTTACAAACAAAGAAGAGGCAAAGAAAAAGTTGTCAGGGAAGATGTTGAAGAGATCTGTATAGTATAAACTTACTTGTGAGAAAATGTACTTTATTAATTTATAGTGTAATGTCTCCATATAAGGAGATATGCTCTAAGATTATCATATCCAACTGAACATTGGTGGATATTAACCTGCCAAATGCAAGGCAGCTCCATAATTCATTAAATGTTTATTAGTGAATTAATACTTTATAAATTATTAAATCATTTTCATCTTCAGTCAAACACATTTCAGGAACGATGGGGGAAGACTAGCTCAGTAAATGAACTGAGGCCTGCAAAAACATACCATGAAATCCTCCCATATTCCAACATTGGAAATGGTAAGACAATTAGATTGCACTTATAGCCCCTCCAATATCAGTCAAAAGATTCCATAATCTGAACTCAAAAGAAAACTCAAAAATACTCCTCTATGTAATATGTTTAGTATGTATAATTAACATAATCAGAAAAAAGAACTGTGTTGTAACAAAAAAACAATAAAGTCATATTTGACATAAATCCAATAAACTACATGCAGGTTTCAGAAAAAATGCAAAAACTATAATAAAATAGGAGATAAATGCAATATAAAAATAATGAAATAAAACATCTGGCAGTTCTGGTTCTATGGTGCAGCTGGGCAAAATGATAGTGTGACATAGGGTTAGGGTTAGGCTGTTGTTGTTTTAGGCATTATGTAAGAGCTGACGACTTGCTTTAGCTTGAATGCAAGCACGAAACCACTCAAGGCCTTTGTATGTGCAGTGCTGCTTATGACATGAAATGGCCTCTTTCATCCCTTAAAATACAATTAAGCTAATAGAACATAAAGTACTATGTATCTATATAGATATCGATCTACCTCTCTCTATACCCATCTACAGCACCCATCCATCCATCCATCCATCTCATCCATCTATACACACATAATACATATATGTGTGTGTATGTGTGTGCATGTGTATTAGCACTGGAATTTTAATTTTAATAAACAAATGAAAATAGTTTTTTGTAGATTTCCAGGACCCATTTGGATATACTTGTTTATGTATTTTTGTTTGTGCTTCTTGCTGTTTTGATATTAAGGGACTGTAGAGGAGTAGGGATACAGTTGGAGGGGAAGCTCTCATTGTTTGTGGTTACCTCATCACTGGTGAAGTCTGCCAGCTTGACGTAAGCAGCAGAGGGAGAAACACAAAAAAAAAAGGTCGAATGGAGAACATATACGGCAAAAAAGAAAATGCATATCTCCATGACAAGAGGATCTATCTCATGGCCAATTACACTATACTGCACTGCTAAGGAGCAGCATAGTTTCACAGTGGAAATTTTAGATGTTTAATACGTTGCTTTATATCACAGCTCTATACAGAAAAGAAACTTGTATTGTTGAAAAAAATATTTCTTAATTTGTAATATTTGGCAACATATTTTTAAAATTTTGGTTTCTGTCAATAGTGTAATTTCAAATTGAGACTCAAATCACTCAAAGTTAAGTTTTTTAAGGGAGTAATTTCCTAAGCAGCCCCTAGCTACTGGCGGTACCAACATACACCAATATATGAAGAGAATTTTTATTTCACTTGGACAGTTTGATAAGCATTAGGTTATGTAATGTTCAGTACTTAAAGATTAAGAGGTTGGTTGGATTTATAAATGATAAACCACATGTATCACAGAAATGTATTGGAATTCCAGCAGTTACCACGTGAACTCCATAATAATAACAATAATGATGTGTCTTATAACTGGGGATGTGGCTGTGTTCACAATTAAACAATTACATTAAAATTCATGTTAAATAGTAGTCAGTATACACTTGCCATCATTTAAAGTCACTCTGAGTTATCTCAAATTAAGGTCAGTTGTTCTAGTAGGATTTTCCTAACATTTTCTTAGTTGCATCTTACAGTCATGGTTACATGGTCTGAACAGAGCTTCAAAAGCATCAGAGGGATCAGTAAGCAGAGAAGTAGAAAAGAATTTGCAAGGCAACAGTGAAGACAGTCACAATGTCAAATATGGCACAACAGTGACATTAGCAAGAACTGGATGTTCCTCCAAAATTGATGAAAAGAAAAGAAGAAAACTAGTCTGGGAGGGTGTCAAGAGGCCTACAGCAATGTTAAAGGAACAGTAGGAATTTCTGGAAAGTACTCGCTGCATATTACATGAGACACCAATCTCCCATATTCTTATTAATCTGGGCTATGGGGAGGGTGGAAGATGGAAGCATTTTCTTTCTGACAGACCCTCATAAACGAGATAGATAACAGCTAACAATTAGCTGAAGCAACCTATTTGGGCAACTTGTGTCAAATTTTACTTGCATTTTCAAACTTTAAAAGAAACCTTCCTAAGAACATACCATACATACTGGTCTAGTAAGATGGTAAAATATTCACTAGGTTGTGTAAACATATTTACAGCCCCTGGTACAGTGTCAAAGAGAGATAGAATGAAGTTTACCCTCTGCGCATTGACAAACAGCCTGTGGATTATGCTGCCAGCCACCCCCTGACCAGCTCCGATCACCACCACCTCAGGTTCTTCCAGGAGGGAGCTCACAAACCTGGAGGAAGACATCAAATATGATTGGTGGTGCAGCCAGTAAAAATCTCCAGTGACTTCAGGCTGTTAAGTGTTAACAGTAGAGTCCTGTTTCAAGCATCCAATGTCACTGTTACTCCGAGCAGATCAGGTATAGCATTAAATAAGACAGAGCACCTTAGCCATACTTGTATTAGCTTATTGGTAAAACTTGCATGTCCAGCAAGTAAGTAAGTAAGTAAGTAAGTCCATCACACGGCGGAAAATGAGGCCATTCTACAAACTGCTTAAGTTTCCTCTAACCCCAAACCAATCCTCCTGTTATGTGGTATAGTTTTCTTAGCAGAATCATCTCTTAGATAGCTGAAGCTTTTCAGTCAAACTATATAACCATATATAAATAAAGGTCAAATTCCTTCATGTGCCTCTGACTGTAGTACTGCTCAAATAAAACACTATGTAACTTACTTCTCCAGCTCTTCAGTGTCCTCTCCCTTTTCGCCCTCACAAATGTTGAACTTAGCCTTGAGAGAGCGAGCTCGAGTGATGACCGTCTCCATGGCCATCAACTGGTTAATGAAATCCTACAAACAGATGAACATGAAATACACATTTACTCCAAAACATTGACAAGTCCAGATTTGATTGTGGATTTAGGGAGAGAAGGATCAAGAGAATAATAGAGTGACTCTGTAGCATGGATGATTAGGACTATGAATGATAGACTTTTGACTTCATTGCCAGGAGTTTGGAAAACTGGTGAACAGATGCACATAAACCCAGCATACATATTCCTTCAGCTGTTGTGTGTGTGATGCAGGGCTTGACTGCCGAAGTACACGATCATGTCTCACAGAGTTAGGAGTGCGACTCTGGATCTCTGGCAAACATCTTGCCTGATGCATAGATTTTGAGAGGTTCTAAGACATCATTGCTTTCTATATTATGGTTGGTCATGTTGACTTCACAGCAGGCCACCAGAAAAAGTCTCCTGGTACTCCTGATGGCGGTCTCTGAATGATTATGTATTTAACACATGCAATTCAGTGGCATTATACTTTGGGACTGTACTTACACATTGGCAACAGCATCCTGCTTGGTTCTGAAGAAAAAACCCCAACTTTTCTACTGTAATAATTTTCAGGGTAGTTGAGGGGTTAGTTTCCAGTCCTGCCTGTCACTGACCTCTAACTTCTTGTAGTCATGGATGGGGGAGTGCAGCAGCTTGCTGGCTTGACATGCAGCTTGCTGAATGCTTTTTTTGACTGATGGAATGTCCTCCAGTGACTCTATTAAAAAGGGGATCAAGAGGAGAAAGAAGAGGGAAAAAAAACATAAAGGTCATAAAAGGGAAGTGATGGATTAATGTAGGGAGAACATGGAATTACCTCCTCATGAGTTTCACCTTTAAATACTGATTCAACAGAATATACTACACTACAGAATAAAATTCACACACAATATAAACACATTATTCCTTCCCCATGTGATTAAGTTGCTGAGCTCTTTATCTGCTGTCATTTTCATCATTTCCATATTCTGTGCATTTAGTTGTTGACAACCTTAAATCACATTCAGTGAGACTTTCTTTAACAGCAGATTTCTTGTCGCTTCCTTAACTGCATCATGTGCTTCAAACAAAAAATGCCCCTCATCAACAAGTGCACTGATTGTACACTACGTCACTACTCCTAACAGTATTGAGCAAACTTTTGGTACAAGTACTACAAAGACACTTTGGGAAGACTTATTGCACACACTTGGTTTGTACAGTGGTCTCACTACTATTACTATTGCTTATATAAGGTGAAGATTTGAGTAATTTATTCTCCAATCAGTGGCATTAAGAGTTTAAGAAAAGAGCATCTAAATTATCAGCATCAGGTGATTTCCTAATGTTGACAGTGGAGCATCAAAAACGTCCCTTAGACAAAAGGACATACTGAAGCGTGGTTGAGAGGTATTACCCTGTAGTTCAACCTGTGCTTTGGGGCTATGATTTAATTTAGTATTATCAACAATGTAAATCCATTGATGCCACTGGTGACGTAGATGGTGGTGTCCTGGGACATGATCCAGACTGCATGATGCAGGCCTCTGATCGGCCTGACTGGTCCTGACAGACCAAATATGGTATGAACAGCTTGATAGCACCAGGCCTGGGCATGATCATAATTGAGACCTTTTGGCTCAAGAAACTAACTAAAAAATAAATGAATGAATGAATGTCTTGGTGATCCATAAAAATCCATAAAAATGAAGAAATTACACTTCTTTTGTTTGTTTGTAGTGGCAACAGATGTGTTTTAGTGTTTCAGGATACATTTTTAACAAAACAATATTCACTCACCTTCTTCCTTCAGCTTCAAAATAGCTGCATGAAGTATGCAGGGCAGGAGATGGTGGGTCAGGTCTGCAGGGCTCAGCATTGCCAAATAGTGCAGAACCTGAAAAAACAGACAAAATCCTGGCCATTTATCTTGCTTCTGTTTGTTTGCACATCTGTTATGTCTGCCCAGGCTTACATGACTCTTAGCAAGATTCTTAATGCAGGGCACGCTTTTGTTAGATTTAAATGCAATTTACAAAGCATATTGATAAACTTGGTTCAGGCAGGGACTTTTGGTGTCAGACGTAAGTGTATCATCCAGCACTGATGAAAATTACCTTTTCGGCCTCCTTAGTGTCATCAAAAAGTCTTCTCTGGCGTCGTGCGGGTGTAACCCTGGCTGTCTCCCAAGCCTCCACCCACATGTTGCCTGGGATTTTCATCCTGGTACTAAGATCGCCTTTCACCACAGAGTTACCCCTCTCATCGACCACCTCCTCCTCCACATAATCCCTTGGTGAGTACCAGCGCACAAAGTCTTCTAAGACACAGCCTGGGTTAGCTGCCTGTGGAGAGAAAGGAAAACTGTCTGTTTAAACTGATCTCAACTTTAATTGATCTGAGTTACTCTGACATATCTCATTAAAGAATAGGTCTTTCCATATACAGATAACTATCCAAGACCTCACAATTACAACAGAAATTAAAGCTGCAAGAAGTATTAAACAGGCCCTTTCATCCACCCACACATAAGGGGGACCAGCTCATTGGGGCGCTGGTCCGATGCTGGGCAACACCTGGGCCGTAGCAGCGGATACCAAGGTGCACATTGGATCATGAATTTCACACATAGAGGTGATAAACAGTAGGGGCAACTTCTTTGAAATTTTGTAGGGAGTGGTATGAAGATATGTTGCCACACTCATGAGACCCATATAACCTATGAGATTGTGTCATTCCTGATGCATGTGTCAAATTGAGTGACATCGCTTGCCCCTGAGCAGTGACTCTCTGTTTCATATAGAACATTTCCATTACATTACACTGCCAACAGACTCACGCTGTTCGATGAAAAGCTTTGCAATTTAGCATCAACCATGCCTTTAGACTGTAAAGAGGTTAAACTGGTTAAATTGGTTAAAATCTTGCAATATCGCCACAGACACACTGTTCAATGAAAACTCAAGCTAAAGCTACCGAAGCAGGCCGAAGGCTTCTCTTGTTTTACAACTTAAATGTGGCTTTTGAATTTTCAACATTTGAATAGTCAATCATACTGTCAGAATGTCATGGACCCAAAGACTTCTTTTGTTAATGTGTAGCTAAATTTGCCATAAATGCTCTCCAGATGCTCTCTGAGTAAGAACTCGCTTAATCATAACTACAAAGCTTGCTTTTGCCAACTCCAACTCCACCTGAGAAAAACTATTATGATTCGATTATCAAATAACTCTTGATGCATTTCAATACATTTCAATTTTGGGTTTCCATGCATGGTTTATTTTTCCCCATCAATACAAATAAGTGTGCCCAAACATCTGCTTTTGAAAAAAACAGCTGAGGTTTTATTTCTTTTGTCGCTTTCAGCTGCTTCAGCACCTTATTGTGGTTTAGAATATAAACAGGCCACGCACATTTTACACAGCAGTGGTGCCAAACTCCATAAATGGCAGTCCATTGAAAATTGCGCTTATAATCAATTATAGACTTCACTGCACTGATGCAGAAAGTATCAAGGTAGTACTGTGTATCATAGAACTGATTATTTTCTGCATCCGCATTAACATTTTCCTGTCTCACCTTAAAGGACTCCATGTCAGAGAGCAGACAGGCACTCTGCATCCGAGCACGGAGATGAGTACCTTCAGCTGATGTACCCAGTTTGGCCAGTACTTCTGACTGCTCCTCTAACAGATCCTCAGTCATGGGAGCAGGTTCCTGAAAATTTAACACAAACGTACACACTTGCCAGAATCAATATACTTGCTTTAACAATTGCAAATTTATAGTCATTGTTGATTTGCAGCTCAAAGACAGCGTAAGAAATAGTTTTCAAGAAACAAAATCCTATTGGACACCTGAAAAATGCCAACTCCTTGTATAATGTGGTTAAATAAAGGACTTCACATAACATTCACCAATAATACATTTCCTAAATGATATACATATACTGAAAAATGAACCTTTGACATTCAAACAATATGCAAAGATTCCATACTAATGAGTATAAAATACTAGACCTAATGTATCCTTTACATCTGTATTTAGTAATTGACACTTATACATGACACATTTAAATGACCGAGTGAGTGAAAAAGACATTTCCTGACCTGTGTGACAGGAACGTAGAGTGGTTGTGTGGAGTTGAGCAGAGTCATGCTGTTATAGGGGTGCAGCCTACCCTCTGCTTTACTTTTACTGCCATCTTTTCCCCCCTCAGTATGTTGTGCCTCCATCTCCCCCTGGTCACTAAGGCACTCAAAAAACTCGTCTTCACTGTCGCTCCATGAGTCCCAGGATTTCCTGGGAGACACCTCCCTTGCTGAGCTGGATGTAGTCATTGATTCTGTTATAGACTCTGATGTGTGACAGTTTTGGCAGCCATCAGCTTTCTCCTTGCTTCCCTCCTGCACCCTGCGAGATTCATCTCTAGCCCTCTTCCTCTCAATGCAGCAGTTTAACATCTATGGAAGAATATAAGACATTTCAAACATTGAAGGAGAGAGGGATTGTAACTTGAACATTAGCGGATGACTGTTCGATACTATAATAATTAGTTGCTAATTATGTGTTACCGATTGGGTCGGGCAGGTTGACAGGTGGGATTTCAATACCCTGGCTCATTACTTGATCATAATTGTGCAGACTCTGGCTCCAAATGACATCACCAGCACAAGATGTTAGTGCTTTTATCCTGACTACTTTTAGTTAAGTCAGCTGTCATCCATCTGGATGATAAATTGACCTTCTGTGCAATTGTATGTTACTCCAAAGAGATTCAAGTTTATAATGTGAAATGATTTACATGACAACTGTGAAAAAATCCGAATTAATTTTAATTTTAGACATTTCTCAGGTAATATAAGTGGCCAGAATGTTTTTTTCATTTAAATTTTAAAAAGACCTTATTGTCAAACCCACATCATACCCGTACTGAAAACTCACATACGTCTTTATTCAACTAATTAAATAACAATATATTGTCATGGATAGTGACACAATTTATTGGCTATCATTTACTGATCTTGTTTAGGTCACCACATAGTCTCTAGCTGGCACTGTGCTGATTTTGATAATAATTTTACATTTGACAGACATTATAAAGGTAAAACAATCAACTACGATTGATCACATATGGCCCAATTAAGAAAAACCACAGACCCTGATTTCTTTGTCACATGTATTTTTAAATGATTTGATCTTTCTCTGGTTTGAACTCCCACTGTATGCATTTTGTATAATTGGCTACCTGCAGCTTCTGATGCAAAAGACAACAGCGAAGATCAGGAGATCCACCAGCCAATCTGCAGATAAGGAAGCATATCTAGTAAGATGGATATAAGTGAACACAACATTAATAAAAGACTTTGTATCTTAGATGTATTTACACTTGGATTTCTGTATTCTACTAGTCTTTGTTGAATATTCAAATGTGTAAATGAAATCTACATGAGTCAAGATAATCAAGATGTGCCAATATCACCAAAATGAAAGCTTTTTTCCTGTGCAACACACAAAGCACAAAGCAATGGTGACTATGTTTTTTTAAAAATACAGGACTCAAGGATGTTAAAAGATATATGTGTTACCAGGAGCTGTGCATGTCTAGTACCCACCCATAGATTAGGAAGTTATTTTCCCAGCGATAGCGCAATTCTAGGACAAACTCCTGCCAGAGGTGCGCGACAGCCCGCAGCCCACCATGGCTGTAGTTGACCAGACACACACACAATGCCAGCCTGTAGGTCAAACTGTCGGTGGGTGCTGATTTCAGCTGAAGAAAAAGGCTCTGAACATAGGGGTATAGAAAATAGAGATAACCATGGAAAAGTTTTATTCAGCCAGGAATCAAATGTAGGGAAATATTTTTAAAAAACACTACCTGATACTGACTAAACATATGTATGCAACTATCAGAACTGTGCACAGTGGCACCATGACACTTCATTACTATGGGTATACCGACTCCTCCTCCTTTACTCTAGGCTTAGGAAATATGTATACGCATTCCAAAGAGATAATAATATAATACAATGATAATATATTATACAATTATCATAATATAGCTTTAGTATAATAGTATATACAATTATACACCATAATAATAATAATATACTATTGCCATTTTCAAGTGCTATTTGACTTTTTTTGCTGTAAATTGAGGTTATGCTTTATTATAGTTCTTTTTATGGTTCTGTAGTGTATGTTACATATCTTATTTGCAACATACATCCTTACTCTAGAAGAACTTAACCTGACTGAAACCTTAGGCAACGCAGTCAGTGTTTAAGTGTTAAAAGGTAAAACATACAGAGTCAGAGCTTTTATCTTGCGCTGTTTTCCCACAGGTGTTTGACTGGGCAGTTTTATTCTTGAAATTCTCTGATGATTTCTCCACGGCAGCATCTGGGAAGAGATACTGAGAAATCCAAGGAAAAAACACTCAGATGCAAGTGCAATTTAATCATACATTTACACAAAAAAAACACTATCAATGTCCAAATGTCTACCCTCCATCATACATATAGTCTAACAGTTAGACAACGGGTACAGTTGGGTTAGACTCTAACCCAACTGTACGCAGTCTTTATGCTGAACTGACATATAACAAAAGAGAACGTCTTGATTGTCCCCAGGAAGCCTGCATGTTTGTCTCTCACAGGAAAAATTATTTAAAAAAATGCAGATACATGCAACACATACTATAAACACCATCTACATCCTACACATATACATAAATAATACATGCTAACACATGCATGTATGTACTGTATACATTCAATGGGTTTTGTTTTAGTCCTGCTATGAAAGACAAAGAGATTCTATGACAGGTGCAGAGTCTGATGCACAGTTTTTTTTTTGTTGTTTTTTTTTGTTTTTTATTTTTTTTATTTTAGTAACTGGGCTAAAATGGCCACTGTTTCCAATTTGGTTACAAGGTGAATTTTGTTGCAATAAGCTGAAAGAGTCTTGGTCTTACATGTCCTGGCCTGTGCTTAAAATATGTATCGTTTAGCAAAAGAGTAAAACACACTTGTGTTAATCTGTAATTTCTTTTAAAACTCAAAGTACACATAGGAATTTCAGTCAATTTACTGATTTATTATTGTTATTATTGTTATTATTATCATCATTTCTTTTAACAAAGACAGATATTTCAACTCTAGTTTTTGACAATAATACCTTCATAACAATATTCAGCATGAAAAACTCTTACCACAAGGACAGAATTGAGTAGATCAGTGTTGAGTGGTGACTCATCAATGCGTCGGTGGCGTCTTATGTGCTTTCGGGCACTGTGCACCATGTTGGACACAGAAAGTTTGGAGATTGGCACTGTAGCTGCTGGCTCTGTCAGCTTTGATAAAGCAGAGCTGATATCGCTATTTTCTGCTAGACAAAACAATTATAGAACTCATTAGCAATCCATATAATGTGTCACTCAGTGCATATTGCACATCCAAGAGACTATCAGCATTTAGAGCTGCAGACATGAATAATAGAAGGCTCTATTTCATAAACACCAGTGAATGAGGTAGCAGGCTCCCTGCTTTAGAATATGGTGTGTTTAGTGACATCACAGTAAGAAATAATGCTATTCATTTCAGTGACAGTTTAGTCACTAACCTTTGCTGTCCTCTTCGGCCAGACCTCTTCCCAGAATCTCTTCTATAGACTCCTTCCTAGAGCAGAGCTTAAAGAACTCTGTCAGAAAATCACCTACATCAAAAGAGAAGTATGAGTCAATCTTTCCAACATTTTTACACACACACAGATATGTAAACACATAACGCATACATACTTGTTTGAACTTGCATTCAAACAACCAGTAATTTCTTGCTTGGCTTCTCTAAGGTTTTGTTCATGGGAAATATATTTTCCTTTTTTTTCGTGATTAGATGTTTGAAATCCTAGGTCTTTAATACCAAGCAGTGATTGGTGGATGTGAACATTCCGCTCTATCATTGCTACTCTTTGCCATGTTGGATCATTTGACCTCTCAGGCTGGTTAAAAACAGTGCACAGATGCCATTATCTTGACTACTTGAACTTTCGTAGAATCAATCTCATTGGATATAATTGTTATTAATTTTATGGGGCCACTTTTGTGATTTTTTTTAGATATATTCAAGTCAAGTGTTAGACTTTAATCCCAACATTTTTTTAGCACGCTTTATGAAACAGTCCCAGTGCTCTTCCCTATTTTGCGCAATATGATAACGTATTGCAACAAAACAGCGTAAGGCAAACTACTCCTCTTGCCTCAACAAAAACATTGTAAGAAAATTCTTCACAGAATAATCCGTATTGGAGACGAGTGTAATTATGTCATGTCATATTTTTTCCATTTTTCATAGGTGCAGAAATTGTTTAAAAATGTATGCCAGACAACAGGGGATTATCTTACCCATTAAACACTGAGGGTTTTCAGCTGTCCTGACTCTGACTGACCAATGAGGAGCTTGAAGAGGATCAAGGTCACTGCCGGATCACACAAACAAAGCTTATAATGTATCATATCAAATCACACAGCCTGTTCACATTTCTGTCAATATTATGGTTCATGGATTCAGAGTATAATCCCCAGTGGGATCAGACTGCTTTAACAGCTGCAGAGACTTTTGATGGAGTTTGTGTTTGCATGCATGTGCACTGGATTAATACAATAACAAAAGTGGAAAAGAGGCAGAGCAGGATTGTAACAATATGAAGAACAACCTGCATTCTATATTTATACTGTGTCCTGCTGAGAGGAAGCAAACTGCCTTTACAGTATTTACCCATTAAGTGCTTCTGTTTTCATTGATATTCTGATTGTGAATTTACCACTCACATGAATAGAGAATAGATAATAAGATTATGGTGTCTTTTGACTTTGGAGGCTGACTTTAATAGGCCAAATCTGTCAGGGAAATTAAATTTGATGAATCTCATATCAAGCCTGCTCAGGAATGATCAGCCTGACATGTGACTGAATGGAATAGAGAATAAATCATGTAAAAAGTGTTTCATGCTAACAGGCAGACTCTCCTCCTCTCTCTGACTTTAACTTTAATCCATAATATAAGTTAATAGGGAAATAACATTGTGAAAAGAAAAAAATCTTTCTAATAAAATAAGTTGGTTGTAGTCGTCACAATTATCAAAGCAATTTTAATGTTAATATACTGATTTCTGATTCAAGCAAAAAGAATGAATCAGAAATCATAATCTTCCAAGACTCTGGATGGATAGGCCAGTGTACATGTTTGAACTGTGGCAGTGGCACCAAAGCACGAAGTAAAAAAACTTTTTAGTAACAATAGCTAACAAGCCATGGATTGACAGCCTTTGACCGCAGTGGCAAAGACGAAATAAAATTTACAGGTTGGTTTTTATGCTGTTATGTGCTCCAGCTGTCTAGCCTGCAAACTCAATTCAGCAGCACACTTTATACACCCATCATAACTTCAGAGACTGGAAAATAGTTCATTTATGACCAGTAAATACACAAATAGTGGCACTGTCAAAAAAATGAAAAAACAACATTTAGATTTTTCCCCTTGTGGTTCAAAAAGCATACCTATATGCTATATGTTAGATTTTGGTTGAACATTTACAAAAGTGATTTACATGCTAACACTATGAAGCATATGTGAAAAACTGTTTTGCAAATGTTTTAACAAAGTTAAGATTATGTCCATTTCTGTTATTAGACAGACGACTTTACCCCCACACGGACCTGTGGAGATGATCAGTTTCAACATCACAGTAATATGAGATTTGCTGCGGACTGTTAAGTTAATCATTGTCATCTTAGCTTTGTGGTTAATTTAACAGGAAATCAAACAGGAAAACAGTGATAACTACCAGTCCGGCAGACATGTATCTAACTCTCCATTAATGTGAATTGTTCATTTGTTCATATTTTTAAGCATCTAATCACATCCAGACACTGCGCAGTGTGTGCTGGCTCAGATGGGATAGGGGTTGGCTCAGGGTCCAACATAACCAGCAGCATCAGGGGTAAGTCACATGATGACGCACAACAGTGCTGTATATAGATTCAGTGTAATCGGTCCCACTGTTCTGATTTATTCGAATACAATTCAGAACATGCATTTAATAATAACAAACATATCTGAGGGGGGCATTTGCAGTAACAGATATCACTGTTTGTATTTATGATCCTAAATCATCTTTTTAGTGATAATTTTTTTTTTGTTTAAAAATGGCTTTTATCATTTAATAAATGAACTCTTAATATCCAATACAGTAACAGTAATATTTCAATTCCCTCTACATAACAGGAGCAGTTTACTCTTGTTTAATCTCAAGCGCAGTCAAATAATTGTTCTATAGCTTCCTTTCTTCCCTTGAAATCTTCTGCCTCTGCCCTCTCAATATCAGCAGTAGTTGTGAGAGGAGGGATGCTCAGTTTTTCCTCCAGTCACACTTGAAGCGACACAGAAGATCATTACTGTGAGAGCTCAAGCGTACTGATGGGGTGCTCTGGGTGGGTGCACAAGCGGTGATAATTTTGTGAATATCTGTATGAAACCTTTATCTTATAGTCTTCATTTAAGCTAACTCATCAATGTGAAGCTATACTGATATATGTCCAGACAGACAGACTCCTGCTCCAATTGGCTGTTTTGACCCAGCTGTAGTGGTTTCCTTCAAAGGTGTTAGACGTAGCAGGTGGGGCCACAGGAGGCTAATTTTTATCACAGATGATCTGTCTCGTGTATTACTGTCACTACATAGTGACAGTTTATGACTTTAAAAAAAAGTTACCTACTGCATCTGTGGCCAGATAGATCCCACCAGATAAAATGCAAAAACTTATAAAATCTTTCAAAGAAACGCATGAACACAGGGTATTGTTGCAACAGGAAACATAGACTGTTTAGAGAACCCAAGACACTTACCTATAGACGTCATTATCCACAACTATGCCTTCTGTCAGGTGAGACCATGTGGTTGCAAGATGAAGCTCACTACAATTGCCCAAAACAAATGATTAATTTAATCGAGAGCAAAGATTAAGAAATTCATGCAAAATTACTTATGTTTTGGGGATTTTTTTAATCATTTTATGTAAACAAAGGAAAAGGGAAGCACATAGATATACAGAACAAAACACAATACACAAAAAAAACAAACAGCAACCTCTCCAACGTATGTTCTATCTACTGTAGTGTCTGAAATTCCATTTAGTAATAAAATACTTAGGTTGTATGGGACTTCCATTACTAGGTTAAATAGCTCCATGATCTTTGACATCTGGTCTTTATGGTAGGGACCATTTGTTTGGCTTTTATGATATGGACCAGTTGTCTGAGAT
>JBAJHX010000024.1:9517020-9541854 GCA_037176925.1 Amniataba percoides | reverse complement strand
TTACCTCTTGTATATATTGTCTGCGTCTCCCCTGTCTCGTTGCCAGATCGTTCTCTGATATTGCCACGTCAAGACCTTGTCTTCCATGCCTCGATATCTGTGAGATCTAGCCGAATTAAATTTATTGGAAAACCTTCAACACTGCCTGGTTTGTGTCTGGGTTCTGCATTTGGGTCTGCCTGCCTTGAGCTATCGTAACACTGGGTATGTTTAACTACATCAAATGAAGAACACTCTAATTTATCTGGATAAAATATTCACTTATGTTAGGTTTTAATCTCTTTTCAGATAACTACAAAAACTACCTCTGTAAGAGAAAACAGAATGTGGTTTCAGTGTATGCAGGCATAATCTTTGTCCAGTAAACTACCTCTGGAGAAGGCATGCTCTGAGTATTTAGATAACCTAGGGGTTTAATGAGCAGCTTGTCTCCCAGGATGAATCGAAGATGTTGAGCCATTACTGTCTGTTGCTCCATGGAACAGTGGTTTTCCAGGGATAGGATCAGAGGATACAGAGATACCTGGAAGAAAGGGACAACAGTAATCAAGAAATCACATTTTTGGCGTTTAAAAATATTTTTCAAACTGAACTGAGATGTACATCAACTTTGTCCACACAAATGAATTAAATTAGGTAGGTTTAGATGACCAGCAAAATGGCTAGTAAAATTCTGAAATACATTTCAGTCTTATATCTCTGTGTGAATGTGACGAATGCAAAATGTCTGTATTGTATGCAGTTGACAATTAAAATAACCCTGATTCCAGTGGTACTCACTTTAAAAGCATATTCATTGATAGTCTCAATTACTTTGACAAATGGCACTTTGGAGGTGAGAGTGTGCCCATGATAGATGACTGGCTCTCCTTTATCTCCATCCCAACAATCCAGTTCCACACAGCGGCAACCACTGTTCAGTGCTCTAAGAAAAAAACCATGATTAGCTCTCTCTAAAACAGAGATTATTAAGTACATTAGTAACTTAACCCTTGTGCCCTCTTTGGGCATTTTAGTAGGTTTTTCTCATTTTCCCATCCCCCTACGATTCATTTTATGGAAAATAATTATTTTTTTGTGTTTTTTGTGATAAATAATTAAATAATCCAACTAGTTAAACTGGCATGTAAAGGGTTAAAATCCTGAAAAATATTGAATGTTTGGTAGTTTTGAGCTGGTCTGAAGTTGTTTAAGAGATTTATGAAGGAATTCCAAGAAATGCAAAACAGATCTAAGGTTATGGTACAATACTGAGGTGTTTTGTGGTAATATGTTAGTGTTCCCAGTTTTTGCGGTCAATATCATCACCTGGACCAGGACCTCCTCTCTGAGCTGGACCTTCTTTGACTTTTAGAGTCCAACTAAAAGACCCTACTCAGTAATTTAGGGTAGCGCCCTTTAACTCTTTAATAGCAAAAAAAAGTTGGGACCACAGCAAGTACTTGTACATTGTTTTGCTGTTGATAGATACATGAATTACTTTCTTGTGACATGTGCTTGCTAATTGCAGGTCCCTGTAGCCGGGAAATAGATTGAGTCAGGCAGGTGCTGGGTATGGATTTACACATGGTATACATATATGCGTAATGTAGGTATGTGTGTAGTCTTTTTCATCCTTACCGAATATATGGCTCTGTGCTACTGTCCCCGGTCAGTTGGTCCTTAGTGAGGTAGGTGTTGTGGGAGGAGGATATGAAGTAGTGTGTCAGTGGATGTGTCATATCTTGATAAACTCTAGTATGGTCCGGGTTAAACACACAGTTCTCCTTAGATAGCATGTACATGGTGAAACCATTGGGGGTCATGAACTGGTTCTTCTGGGCTGTACGGGGCAAAATAAACACAAGTCAATAAAGGAAAGGAATTGTTATGTAGTGTTGTGCTGCAGTTGATAACTATATAGTTTTTTGTATATACAGTATAAAACTGATGTAGTATAAAACCCTGCATGTCATCTCTTGCTAATCAGCCGTGGGGAATGGGCTACGCTTGTTCAGAACTATATGTTTCGTCCAACTATGCCAGAAATCAATACTTAAAGTTGATCTAAACAGCCACACTCTAGGGCAGTATGTCAGGGTCAGCCATCAAAAGGAGGGCAGATTTTTTTCTTTTAAAATTAAGATTATTTTAATTGTGACATAATGAACTGGCACAAGATCATATCTCTTATCTCCTTAGTCACTATTTTATGCATTTTTCAGGCAACCCAATTGTGTATCTCCTATATTCTTCCTTCTTTTGGTTCTATTTCTGTCTGTACCAAAGAGAAGAATATGCTGCCAGACATTTCTGCTAGACTTTCATTTTTCTTTAACATTTAGCTACTAGCTGTGTCTCCTGGCTCCATTTGGTGCTGGGTAAGTAGTACCCAATGGAATTATCAGAGTTATTTTGATTAACACACTTTGGATAAATATTGCTACTTCTCAATATGTTGTTACTTAGCACCATACCCCACTCATTTAGTTCATAAGTCATTATGAGGCTTTGGGCATGGGTGAGTGAAGCATCCTCTCCCTGGTCCTTCAAGAAATCCCTCAGGTCCACAGTGGAAAGTACACAGCCATTTGCAGAGTAGCGGAGAAACACAGCATCCAGCTCAGGTCTCCGTAACAACTCCCTGCAGAAAACCTCAATTTCCCAGTGGTCCAGACGACCATCAGCTGACCTGTCACATTTCTGTCAGAGAATCAGTCAGACACAGATGAAAATCAGCATCTATTTTCAAGCTAGTCTGAATTGTCAGACCTAGGTAACGCAAAGTTAGTGGTGATGGTCAAGTTAAATTTTCTTATAAAGCACTTTTAATTACTAATTGAAATCCCAGTGTTTTTAAGATTGTGTGTGTGCATTTTCTGGTACCTGGAAGAGGCTGCGGGCATACTGATCACTGAGGTCTATGTTGATCATCTTCAACAGTGTCTGGACTTCATCATAGCTCATCTTATCATCATGGTTCTGGTCGGCCCGACTAAGGTAAGCTTGAATCCAGGTGACACATGGTCAAGGAAGCAGCAAGAAAATGTTCAGATATTGGTGGTGTTATAATTTAACAGTTACTTTTAAAGCACAGACCACCTGCCTGTCAGTTGGCATTTGGCTTTGTGTTGGCATTCTGTGTTTCCTTAAAAAACTGGAGGATGGTAAAAGTGTTGTATACATGTTACACAATTGGCTTTAAGAATCCTGAGGGATTTTAGGGCCTCCAATAAAAATTCTTCAAAAAATATTCAGAATGGATATACAGATGGGTGAAAAATTAACATATAAAAGAAAAAGTAAGATAACGTTTCTCAATAAGGTGTTGGGCCAACATGTGCTGCTTAGGGGTGCAACTGCACCTTGGCATCAATTCCTAGAGTCTCTTGAACTATTCTACAAGGGTACAACAACATTCTTTTGATATTCAATACTTGGTGTTTTAATGGGCCAAAAATTGAATTCAAAGGTATTCAACTTGATTGAGATCTGGTAACTGCTATGATTTTTTTACACATCAAACAATTCAGTAAACTGTCCAATCCTATGGATAGGGGAATTTGCTAGAAGAGACCACTTCCATTAGCATAGCAATATAGTGTATGTCATAGTATATAGGTGATCACTCAAAACAACTATATTGATTTGCAGTAACCCTTCCCTCTCAGTGGACACAAGTGATGCCAGAAAAAATGCCACCCACAGTGTGGCTGTTATTCAGGTTTTCCTTAATTTGTCAGCCATCAGTATGTTTCTTGTGGCGATTATCTCCCCATGTGTAGACAGTTCCAAGATTCAAATTCAACAAAAACAAGGATATTGGTCAAGTTTTTCCTTTTGGGTCATATTCTCCACTCTCTCCTGCAGGGTTCGAATGCCTTGTGCCCAGTGCTGAGCCTCCTCATGGCTCTGGCAGAGGAGATCCAGGCTCTTGCGGGACCCTTTGAAAACCAATGTCAAACACTGGTCTTCAGATACAGAGCCAATCATTTGCTGCAATGTCTCTGACTGACAACCCTCACGAATGCACTCCACTTCCATGACAGAGACTAAAGATGTGTGAGGGAAACAGAGACAAAAGGAGGAGGCAGAGGAAGAAAGAACAAGAGAACAAAAAGAAAAACTGTTACGGTACATGAATAACTAACATGAGTGTGGATTAATTATATTAAGTAATTAAATTGTGTGAAATAAAATTTCACATTGTAAATTGTATAGAATAAAGTTATTATACTGACAGAGGCCATGATAAACAGTAGTTCTATATTAGGTTGACTTAAAGAGTCTTATTGACTTTGGGATGAAGGACCTGCCATAGTGCTGCAGATCACTTCTCTCTCCTACTTGAGTGTATAAAAAATACTAATAATAATGGTGTTGCTGTCACTGGCATCATTATCTCATTAGTTTAAGATTAAATTTATTTTAACCTCCTGAGACCCAGCTTTTGATGTGCAATTTTTTATTCACCCTAGCTCTTTTGGATTTGTAAGACCTGTATTTGATTTGTAGTCTCAAGAGGTTAAGAGCATCCCTAACTCTACTATTGTGTAGTGAACAATGCATTGCAATAGCAGCAGCACATGAAAAGTCAAAAGCTTTGGAAGGTCTTCCACCTAAACACAGCTTGACTCTGCCCATCTCTCTCCCCCTCTGCTGCCGTGACCCTGATCCACACCTTCATCACATCCAGAATTGATTACTGCAACAGAATCCTTATCATATACCATCCAAATACTAAATAAATTCCAGTATATTGGGAAATCTGCTGCCCTCCTGCCTACCCATTCTTGTGAACACATCACCTCCATCCTCTGTAACCTCCACTGGCTCCCTGTCCAACAATAGGTCCAATTCAGCCCACTCCTACCTCATCGACCTGCTTTACCACCATGCTCTATTCCACACCCTCTGTTCTGCCTCCACAATTCAGGACAAAGCACTCGACTGCACTAATTTGCCCAAGTTCAAATTACGAGTCAAATCTCGTCTTTCCATAACTGCTTTTAAAGTTTGATTAATGTTGTATGGTTTTAGTTTGTGTTATTGTTTCTTAGCTTCAGTCTTAGTTTTAGTAATGCTTTTAATGTGTTGCCTTCTTTTACCATTTTTAACTGTAAAACGTCTTTGAGTACCATGAAAAGCACACTATAAGTAAAATGACTAAACCTAATCTGCTATCTGCTATCCAGTGTAAAGGGATTGGACAATAAACTGGATGGTCTCTGTGCCTGCATCAGTGTCAAACAGAATGTCAGGAATTGTAATGTCTTCTGTTTCACCAAAACATGACTAAATCCTAGAATACCAGAAAGTGCCATTCAACTGCATTGTGTTCCAGTCATGTTTCGTTCTATGTCCTGGTACTTTCTGCTCTTGTCTTGTTTCCCATGTCTTGTCATGTCTAGTTCTCATGTCAGTCATGTTCTGTTCCATGTTCTGTTTGTTTCCTCTTGTGTCAAGTTATGTCTGTCATGTCTAGTTTTCACGTCGGTCAGGTTTTGGTTATGTCTCGTCTCCTCCTGTTTGTTAAGTTCCATGTCTGTCATGTCTGTTTCTGGTTTATCTAGTGTTTCATGTTTCATGTCTTCTGGGTTCAGTTGGTTTCTTGTTCTGTTCTGTTCAGGCCTTCCCTTCCGACCGACCACCTGAGGGGTCCTGTTGCTGGCTGCCGGAGGGGCTCCGTCTTCAACGTCATCGCCAGCCACCACGGATTCCACGTCTTTGCTGTAATCGCCGGCCACCACGGATTTCACATCTTCGCCGTCATCGCCAGACACCACGGATTCCATGGATTCCATGGATTCCATGTCTTCGCAGGCATGGTCAGTGCAGCCTGACCTGGAGGCCCATGCCGCGCTCCACATTTACCATAAACAGCAACTCACTGGTGTTCTTTTTTCATTGCTATGGTGAAGAGGATATCTAATGCAGGAGTCCACTGAACGGCTCAGGAAGAGCTTCTGTCCTCAGACAACTCAAATCCTGATTCAGTTCAGTGTCTAAACTTGACCTGGCATTCTTTTAACTTCCTGTGTTGCTAGTTGGTACTCTGGTAATCATTATTTTTTGTTGCATATTTCCACTCTGTCTTCTTATTCTATTTTAGACCTGCATTTGTTGAAGAGTCAGAAGAGCTAAAAGCGACACATTTCACAATAATTATACCTTGTATGATTACATGTGATATTTAAAACTTGAACAAGTAACCAGCCCAGTCAACATTTATAACAAACCAAAGTTCATGAAAATCACTCCTGAATTAAAGCTGCAAACAGCAGTGAATGTGCCCTAGCAGCAACATGATGCTTTAATTCATGATCTATTGACACAGTTTTGAAATTGTGAAATGGAAGGAACTTTTGAAGTAGTGTATCAGTAAATGCCTAAAATTTCTGTTGCCAGTGGGTGGCAATATGACAACAATTCAAAATTTGACTACTGGTTTGACATTAATCTAAAATTGGTTAGTATATGTCTTCAGGCATGGACTCTTAAAAAAACAAAAAAACAAACAAACAAAAAAAAAAAGCAATTTGGAAAAAATCTGACTGTGGTGTTACAAGATATTTTTTATTATCAAGACATCAAAGTTCCCACTATCACCACCGTATTTGGCAAAAAAGGCAAGATCAACACACCATTAAGGTCAGTGACCAAATCTTAAGTTGATCTGGTTACTTTTGTCTTGTGCTGGTGACATCATCTATAGCCAGATTTGGCACAGTGGTGATTGGGAAAGGAATCGTGGTAACAAGGTCTTACCCATAAACCCACCTCTCTCGTTTGCTAACGATAACCCATTAAAAATAAAGTTACTAGTATATTTATCTAGTTTATTTTAGTTCTTCTTGATCGTGTCTCACAATAGTACAGTGAAGGGAACTTAATCATTTAAGCACTTGTATTTTAGTATATCTTTAGTAGTACTAATGATATATTGTTAGCATACAAAGTATGCTAACAACTTTGGTACAACCAAATGTACCGAAGTACATTTTATATTATAGGTGTTTTTTTCACACTTTGCCTCTTTGGCAATTTTGGAAATTTTTACAACAGTATTCTCCTCTGTCTCGGAATGTGGATGTCAACTAAATGAAAATTCTTAATGATTTAATTATTGTTTTTAAGTTTAATATATATTGCATGAAATATATTGTTTTTGTCAACATTAAAATAGTACTTAAGGATGAAAGACATCAATAAAATAAGTGATTCTAAACTTTTTATTGCTAGTTCACTAGTATGTGAGTGTGTACTTTCACCAATGGGGTTGAGGGGTCAAAAATTCTTTCAAATTTTATTTATCTCAGATAAAAATCACAGGTTAAACTGCTCGCAATTTGTGTCAATATTTAGGTCATAACTTGTAATTCAGCTATTAGAATTAGCTTAATTCTAAAGGGCCACAAGACAAAAACCACTGCACAAGACCACCCAGTCACTTTATAGCAAAGCATTTGGTCTAAAACTAGTTAAATTACTGGGTTTGGTGGATACGCCTTCACTTTCTCATATCCACATGTAAACTCTGGTTAAGTCTACTTTGGAGTGTCCACCGGCAAGCATGGATCTGAGAGGCTGGGTGTGTCTGTGGAAACGCTGATAACATGTAATTTATGACAGCATCACCCAAATGTATGAATTAGCAGAATGAGACAAAAGTAGCCTCTCACTACAGATCCCAAATCTCAATTCAACATTAAGTTTGTTTGTTGACAAGTTTTCTGATATAGAGGGGACAAATATCTGTAATGATCCAGGGTACCATGAAAGCAAGGTTTTCAAGATGTATGATATGTGTATACACACACTAACAGACATCCTGACACCAAATACACACTGTGCCAAATCAAAGGCAAATCTAATCTCATGTCAATTAAAGGCCTTGTACTGTTCAAGGGAAGCTGACCTAGTGATTCAGTTGTAACTATATAGCTCAAACCACAGGCTCTAGGGCCAACTCTCACCACCATGTAATGTCCTATAATCTAACTGTTTGAACTAAAGCAGGAGTGGCTGCTGTCTTACGCTCAAAATAGACCAGCCCTATAATTAAGGCATCGTGAGTGCCCCTCAGAAAGCTAGGGAGCTAGTTTGAGCGACTCTATGTCTGTACAGGACAGTAAGTAGCATTTAAAGTCAACAAAAATAGATATTGTATCTCCATGTTTCACCTTTACATGTGAAGAGCACTGAGTTCTTCTGAACATTTACTATGGCAAAGGAAAGTTCTGCTTATTAACAATAATCACACAGTGATTGTACCAGGTACCTAGCTGACCATGGCCGAAGGAAGTGCTTATAACCATTCTTAATGACATTCTCCCTCGCATGCCATCATACAATAGGGGAAGATAAAAAATTGCACACTCTTGGGCAGTCTCTCTCTGGTGCTGGTGGTAACTTGGACACACAAAAAGTTATAGAGATAGTTGTTTAAAGAATTAAAAAAGAGAGGCTGTGCAAACCATCCTATGTTGTACATCTGGCTAACCAGGTGGCTGTGATTGTTGCAATGCTGGATTAAGAAAGTCATAACAATTATCCCAAGTGAAATGGCAAATCTGCTCTGAACACTTTGGTTGGAGATTCAGTTGTTTCTCTGAAGCAGAGATGAGGAGCGGCCTATAGGCTTTATACTATTTTCATATATGCAGTAGTAGACCCTACATACACACTTCACACTTTTTAACTGTTTTTCAGTCTGTGGTTGTCATAATGATGTTCATTAAAAATATCCTCTGCTCTGTACTCTGCATGCCATTTTGAGGTTTTGGTTTCTGTAATGACTACCATGTCAAATTCCTGTGCAACAAATAATTGATTCTGACTCTAATAAAAAAAACACACACACTTACAGCATTGTTGCTCTTTTGCCCGACTGGAGGTTTTGTGGGACTGACACCAGACAGTGACACCATCTTCAAGCAGCTTTAGAGTTCGTCGCTTCTGCCAGCGTGGCGAGCGAACCTTTGCATATGATAAGTGAATCCATGAAATCAAATGACACAGACTAACAACTGACAATGACTATCTGTTCACAGTTACCTTTACCTTTATCATATTGGACCCCAGCAGCATCTGCTTCACATCTTCATCATCCTGCACTCCTAGAATGTAAACAGAAGTTGTTAAAAAAGACAGTGTGAAATCATGAAAATTGATTTCATGTACAGAAGATAACACTGAGGATATACAGAATCCTGATCTTAACTCAGCAGCCCTGAAAGAAAGTGTGGTTTGAGGAGGGAAAAGGGAGGGTGAAAATACAAAAACAAGTTAGATGATAATCAGAATTTTAAGTTGGTGTATAACTGTTGTTGTTAACTGTTGAACTGCTGTGGCTCACATAGGACCTCTGTTATCATTTCAGATTTATTCTGCAAAGTCATAAGTAAATGAGATGGAAAATAAAATATTTCCTTTTTGTGTACTGAAGTGGAAATAAAGCAAAGTACCATGAGTTTGTTTCACTAGCTCTACATAAATGACAAGTGATGATTAGTGTTCAGTATACCTGCCACACAGCACAACTTAACTTTAATATAGAGATTAGTTGTTATTATATAATACCCACTAAGTGCTGGGTGTTACGGTTGTATAGCTGACTGTGCAAACTACAAAAACTAATGAACAGAGAAACTAATGTAAGTTGGCTAATATAGAAGAATTCGTTTAGAGTGAAAAGTTCAAGGAAGGTGGAAGATGGACCTGCTCAGCAAAAATACATGTTAATACACTGAAAATTCATCAATACAAAAACTAGAATCTCTTTTCTGAAACAATGCTCTGGTTATTTTGGACAATCCACACTGAATACACTGTGGACATTTTCATTGGGGACTTTTACGGTACTTAAATAGTCTTTATCAAACGTTATATTTTTCCTTTAAGAGTTTAAGCTGACACATTCACTGAACAATGTAAAAACAATATCTATCTCAGACCATTCTGCTTGGTTGGTAGTGCTTACCTAGATTTCATACATTTATTATACTGTACATATTGCATATAGTTAAGTATAGTAATGACAAGCCCTCAGTTGTACCACTTAAACACTGTCTTAATCAAACTGAACATATTCCAAAAAGCATGAAAGAGAATAGCAGTGAAAGCATCATGTAGCCCCTGGAAATCTCTTGCTCTAAATATATTCTCTAGTTGCAGACAAAATCTGCTTGACCAGCTCCCATGTAGGCAATGTTTCCAATGTGGGAGACCAAAGTTTAAAGGAAGTTTGAACAAATACAGGAAGACACTGTGCTGTCTGTGATGGATTCCAAGAGACAAAGACAAAAAAACACAAGGGTTTTCTTAATGGGATCAAACTCTAAGTCAAACCTCCAGTCATTGATTACCTTAATCAATGTGTAATTGACTGTGTGTGTGAGTGTGATTGGCTGGAATTTCATGAAATCAGTCCTCCATGGAATATTTTCATTTTCAAATACTGGCTTGGCTTTGTTAACTTATCTCTTAATCTATTTACATTTTTAGGCTAATGGTCTGCTGCTCCAGAAATGTCTGAACCAGCAGTATGTTGTCTTCATTTAATTTCATCTTCAATTTTATCAGCTATATTTGAACTTTTTAAAGCTTTAAGTAAAAAAAAAGAAAAAAAAGAAAAAAAAAGCAGACCCCAGATTTGCACATGTAATAGTGTCTCAAGTTGTAAGATGGTCTGTAAAAAGCTTCTGTTCTTTAATGGCACACTGGGGTGCATGATTACGATACTAATCTAGTACCACCTCAGATGGAGATCGTTCATCCTGACTTCTGCATCTGTAACCCAAACACTCACCCAGATTCCTCAGGGGATCGATGGCCTTTTTCTCGGACGTCCCATCTCCGTTCTTCACCACCAGGGTTGTTTTCTTTCTGTTGCCCAACATAACGAAAGAAAGGTGCGTTCTCTTTCGCTCTGCTTCCCTCTTCCCTGTGGCAGGGTCCTGTGTATTATCTCAGATAGGAGGTCAGCAATCCTGTGGATCAGCTGTTTGTGTTTCTTGAATGAGAAAGGCTTGAATGCCCATGCTCCTCATGGTTTTATGCTGGAGGAGAAAAGCAGGGACCTAGCCAATCCTTCGTCCTGCTGATGTCACTGAGGTAGGATTTACTATCACTGAATAGAGGGAATCAGCCGGCAATCAAAGGTTTCCTGAGCCGACTTTCAAAATAAAAGTCGCTGAAAACGCATGGATGCCATGTTTGGATGCCAGGTTTAGATGTCAGTTATCTTACTGATGTAAACGCAGCTTATTTACAAAGGCCATTATGATGCAAATTTAGATTTTATTATTATTGTATTACTCAAACAAAAATATCCTTACAATATTTTCTAAATAGCCTATGATATACTCTGCAATCAAATTATACAATAAAAATGATTAACATTTTCCTATCATTTCCTCTTTTTATTTTCAGTGATTTGGTTTATTTTCTGTATGAATATAACATTTTTTGTACGATCTCGGCATCCTTTAGTTTTGAAGGCAAATTGACAATATTTCCTGGTTTGTATTGTATGTCTTAGGCAACTTGACGACTGAAAGAATTATAACGGATTGCAGAGCGAGGAGACGCTCATGTCCTGTCTAAAAATAGATTTTCTCTTTTCGGTCTACTAATCTCTAATTTCTATCTAAATCACAGTCTAGTCGATGAAAGGACTCATTGTTGAAACAGTTTATCCTTTGACACACTTTGGGACAATGACACTGCACTGATTTCTGTTCAAATCGGTTTAAGTGTCCCCTGTCGGCTGTTATGTAAATATCATGACTCAAAACACAAATCTAAGCACACTGTGCAGTGATCCAGCCACAAACCGTAAAGGGTCAAAATTCTTGTACACATACCTGTACACATACTAACAATGAAGATCTTGACGGATCTTTATCTTAATGTGTATTAATAATCATGATAATGATTATTATCATTTCTATTATATTGAAATATTAATCATTATTGTTCGATAATAGTGCTCTGTAGATTTACTGATAAATATATTTGTGTTGTTTGTGATTATGAGTGAAGTCATGATTATCATTGACAATTATTTTATTTGTAAGGTACAGGCTTTAAATGACAAGTGGGCGTGGCCAAGTGCGTACCATGTGATTTGACACGGAAGTCGTCTCCATGAATAAGGTCCCAGAGCGGCCGAACACGGCAGGTCAGTCACAGATAGGTTCTTGGCAAGTTAGAGTCTGTCGTTAAAGTAAACCCCATATACGAATGAAAACACTATTTCTAGTTGGTTCAGTGAGCATTTGCGTGTTCATGTTCATCGTGTTGGAAATTGCAAGTGGCAGGATACACTGCCAGCGAGGTAAGTGAAGTTGATAAGCTAAGTACTGCTATGGTGCAAAAGGGTTCCAAACTTGGTCAGCTATGTTAGCTAACATCCAAATGTTATAATTCGAATAGTTGTTTTGTGTTTTCATTCCAGCTTATTTATTTGAAGGGTCGGCTTCTTAAAAGTTTCAGGACAAAAGCCAGACATTTTGTGTGGGCTCTAGTAAACATGATGGTGCATTCGGTTCTTGCGTGTATACGTATTGTGGCAGAGATGTAAAGATACATTTGATAGAGAATTAAAAATGCATTTTAAAAACAGCAGTTTTGAAATCTTGAGTTCCTGAGACAGAGTTTTGGGGAGTTTATTCCAGATATATGGTGCATAAAGACTACTTAAGCGTGCTCAGTTTTGACTCTGGGGACAGACAGCAGACCTGTTCCAGATGACATTAGAGGTCTGGATGGTTCATAATGAAGCAGAAAATAATAAATGTATTTTGGTCCTAAACCACTGAGTGTTTACTTATAAATATACTGTTACACCTGTTCAATAGATAAATTAGTTTTTCTAAATCCTACTGAGCATTTAGTAATAAAAAAAAAAACAGATTCTCTTCTCAACATTATAGACATTAGTTTTCAGTTATTAAGAAGGAGGGTAATTGCCTTTATAGGTACTGTTTATGAAAATGATTTTTGGTGGCTGATGGATTTCAAACTGTACTAAGATCAGTGTTTGGGAGGATCTATTTGGCAAAACTTCATTCTATTTTCTAGACATAATTACTAAAGGTTTATGATAGACAACCTGGTTGCAAGGTTATGGGTTAGGATTAGTGTGTGAACATTGTATGCAAAAAAAAATTAAACAAGGTCTGTCAGGTTTAATTACTGCTGCCAAATTAAGATGTCTCAATTAGAAAACATTACATTATCATGGCACATGAGTAAGGTTATGCAATAAAAAAAAAAAGAGAGAAGGATGGTTATGTGTCCAGTGACGTATGGAATCAAGGGCCATCATCACAATGTGATTATTCTGTGTTCAGTCTTTTGACATGTTTTTTTGGTACCACATTATGAAAGCCCTAATTTAAATATTTGAAAAAACCTATTTGATAGCATTGTCTCTCCTATTCAAACAATGGCTCTTTAAAAGTCTGTGTCTATGCAGGGTTCACCTATACCACAACATTATGTTCTGTGTAGCATTGTTACCTAATATTTAGTATCATAATCCAAATCATAGCCAAAACATCAACTAGTGTTATTAAGTGTTTTGCAAAGTTTTGCTTTGTAGGCATATAGAAAATAGATATGTAGGCTATGATATAAATACAGTAAATGGTGTTCTGTGTTGTCTGTGACATAGATTAAAACCTGTGTCACATGCTGTGAATTTTTTCTTTCACTCTTTTAAAGTAACCGACTTTTCCTGCTACAACAACGTTTGTATGTTCTCTCAGCTCCAGCTGCACTTGTCCCTCCTGATTAAACAAGTTAACTTGTCATGCCAGTTCTGGCTATGGCAGAGCCTGTGGTTGATCACCAGAAACGTTTTCAGGCTGCTGTGGATGTCATCCATAACCTTCCCAAAAATGGTATGTGGTATATTATTATTATTACTATTATTTTTTTAATTCAAGTCAGATTGAAGTGTGGCAGACACTGAAATTAACTTAATAAATGTTTTTGTTTTCCTGCAGGTTCTTACCGGCCGTCCTATGAGGTGATGCTGCGTTTCTACAGTCTGTACAAGCAGGCAATGTGTGGACCCTGTACAGTGCCACGACCCAGCTTTTGGGATCCAGTGGGTCGTTGCAAATGGTCTGTATGTGTAAATGTGTGTTTGCTTGTTGACAATATGAAACCAATATGCAAGTAAACTATTTATTGAGTGTATCTTGTATTTTGTCTTCTGTAGCGCATACTGCACATGAATGATAACATATCCTATAATTCTGGATTTTTGGATTGCAATACTGAAAACTGAATACCTCTGGGAATACCTTTTGAACTGCTGGTCAAACAGAAAAAGACACAATGCCATTGTGAGTTCTGAGAAACTCAGGTGGACACTGTTATTATTACAGAGCAATTAAATGAATAATAAATAGAAATAACATATAATGAAAATGTTTTATCTTTGTGTTATGTATGAAATGTATATTATGTATGACTGTATGACCACAATTTTCAAATGAATGTTATCCTGAAATTAGCCATAAAGTTTAGTAGATTGTCTTCATAGGTAGATTATAACATTTATCTTATAAATAGTAAAATTTCTGTCAGGTGTGAAGTCACAGGAAGTATGCTTGGACAACGAAAGTCAAATAATGCATGTGGTCAAAGATAACATTTCGATTTCTACAGTGGGACTTAATGCAGTCCGACATCACACACCAATTTGACATTGAACAGACAAAGACATTTGATAGATGTGTATTATGCATCTTTTTCTGTGATGTTAAGTTTAGATCAAGGTTATTCAAGGTTGAAAAGAGAAATTTTAGTCAATGTCTAAGTATATAAACCGAATCTGTGTGTTTCACAAGAAAGCTATACACATATCTTGTTTACAGTTATACTGTAAACATGGATTGTGCATTGGATATGAAAAACATTTTTTATGCATTTCTAAAATATGTAATTAAGTTTTTGTTAATGTGATCTTTAACTGGGCAATATGTAGCCCAGTATGTATCTTGCAAAAGCTTGAAGGTGATACAGTGGTCCCTCATCCCATCCACGAAGTAGGATTTTTTACAATTATTTTGTTTTAAAGCTGTAAAACCCCTCTCCACACACTTTATACACTTTTCTCAGACAAGCATTAATATTTTCTCACATTTCTCTCTTGTTTAAACACTCTCAATGTTCAAACCTCCGTAGATTTATAAGATGTAAATATGGCAAGCTGAGCGCATTCTGTACTGTACATGAGGAGATTGATCAACAATAATCTACCGTCCCTTAGCCAATCAGAACACAATGCGCATTCATTCGTTGTAAAAAAGAAAAAGAAAAGCTTGCAAAATTGCACAAAAAAAATCTGCGAAACAGCGAGGCTGCGAAAAGCGAACCGCGATATAGCGAGGGAACACTGTATTGTAATTATGTCTAAGTGGAGGGAATGTGATCAGTGGAAGAGACTGAACTTATGATTTTAGCTTCTGATTTATGTTGTGGCATAGCAGAGTAGACTAGACTATACAGATGATGTGCAATGTTTTTTCTGATGAACAATGATTGTTCTTGTGTTAGGGATGCCTGGAGCCGCCTGGGTGAGATGAGCAGTGAGAATGCCATGGCAGCATATGTGGACGAGATAAAAAAAGTAGCACAAGAGGTACATGAAATATTCATTCAGACATTTCAATGTAATATTTAAGTTTACGTGATATTTATGTCATGATTACATCTGCTAATTACAGATATAAAAAAATACATTTTAATGAATGTCCTCAAGAGCCGAATGAATCATTTTGATGTGAAGAGCTTCAGCTGAAATCTCAGTTGACTCTTGACTGTCTGAGTACTGAGTGTCAGGGCATATGAAGTCCATATGTGACCAGCATGGGATGTTTAGCTATCAAAACTATATATTTTGACACCTAAAAAGTTCTTTCAAATAGGCACGTAGACTTATAATTCCAATCCTCCGATCAATAAATATTCCTACTGACTACAGGTCCTTGACACCATGCCCATGAATGAGAAGACAGCTTCGCTCTTCCACCACTTTGAGTCTCTCTACCTGGTGATTGATGACATGCCACAGCCTCCAGAGTCACTGTTCACAATAAGAGAAGGTTAGTGACCCCAACGTTCAGTCTCGAACCATCACTAATTGAATAGCTTGAGGGTTGCATCAACATCCACAGTTATATCATTTAAATTTAAATTAGTATTAATGTGACACCATGTCATTGCATTTTCTGAACCACTCTCACTTAAACGAACCTATTTAAGAATGTAAGCTGCCACAGTATGGAACCCATGGGTTTAGTATTTAATGAATAAATACTAATATTTGATTAATTTACTAAGTTTAATTTGTATTCATCTGTGTTTGTTATGACTCAACTAAATCTACTGTACCACCCCAGTCCAACTGTTGACAATAATGCACTTATAAATTGTTTTTTGGATCAACAATAATCAACAAATATGACAACATTTAAGTTTATGACCTGTTGGATTTATCATGAATGTTAATCTTTTATTTACAGTAAAAGACTAACAATATATTATTCTTGCATGAACTAATAGGAATAATATTGCAAATCTGCACCATCAATATAAATCATAAATAATAAAAATCATTTATCATTTTATCATAGATTTTGAGAGTGATGCTCATTCAGTGTTATCAGACTTTAACATTGAAACTAATAAAGTTTTGTCTCTTTTATGTACATTAGACCAATGTGCTTCTAGACATTATGACCTGGAAAATTCAATTCCTGAATGTCAACTGATTGTAACTTTGATGCTATATACTGATCGTACCTGTGTGTTCCACAAATAACCTGAGTATTTGTATTTGTAGTGGTCAGATGTCCTTTGATTTCCTTTAATTTTCCATTTAACTTTGATAAACGTCAGTGCACTTGTGTTCTGAAAAGGCATGTGTAGGCATATGAAACAGTTGTTTCAGACTTCACATTGTTGATCAGGGGCAAATTGGTCTCAAAACTATTTAAATTTAGAAACAAAACAAATACTTGCTACCCTGCATTGTTGAACTTTTGACTTTTTTGATTGTTCAACCTTATTACTGGCACTTCAAACACAATATGATTAATGTCATTAGCTAAAATAGGTCTTATGGCTTATTATAGAGAAATATTTGGCCAATTCAGATAATGATACTTAAATGACCTTTTACTAGTGTTTTTTTGTTTTCATTATTGTATGTTTTGTTTTTATTATTCATTCTGCCTTTTGTGTCAGGAAAAAAATGTCATGAATGACAAATTCATTAATACAAATTTACAAGACCTTTTATGTTAAACTTTTTTTCACATGAAAAAAAGACAGACATATTTTTTAAATTTGTTCATTGCTTGGTACAGGTTAGTATCGTTATGTGTCTCCATCTGGCAAAGAGACTCACCAGATGGGATGTTATAAGTGTGTCTGAAAAGAAACATACTTCTCTTTATTCACACTGAAGTATGTTAAACAGTGCTACTTGTATTTTATATACAATGTCTTGTATGCAATGTCAGATGCAGGATGAGTCTTGCTTGTGGTGGATTGTGGTTTCTTGGTGTTCATTTTATCATTTTTTGTTTTATTTTTTGTTTTATTGTTTGTTTTTTTACTCGCCTTTTAGCAAATCATTATAGCTTCAAATCTGTTTTTCAAATGGATGATGAGACTTGATGTGTTAAAAATTGATGTATTTACTGTACCTCCCTGTGAATTGTCACTGTAGCATAGCTTACAGACATCAAGTGACTGTCAAAACATAAATTATATTATAATAAGTTGATATGATAATGATAATAATAAGTTTATGGTAAAAAGCAGTCACAGGTCTTTTCCCATTTATTAGTAAAAGCAAAGAACAGTATATTTGAACTGTGGCTTGTAAACTGCCTCCTACAGCTAAGTAGCTATAAGCCAGTATTTCTGCACCTCCAGGTGTGTTGACAGTCCACAGTTTCCCTTTTCACTCAGCTTTACAGGACAAAAAATTGATCTGTCTTTGTTTGTTACTGTAGGTCTTAAATGCAGTAAAAATGGTTACAGGACAGTAGAGATGAAGACAGAAAATAATGAGCAGGATAGCCCCAACGAAGACTCTCCTGTTACAGAGTGTGAACAAGCAGATCAGGACTTCAGCTTGACTGAGGTTCTAGACCCCATTGCGAACACCGTCCCTCATGGTATGTTCTGAATGAAACTTTTCACACACCTCTCCCTGCCTATAACATACTCAGGTTATCACACTGAAAGTTAGAGTCAGCAGAAAGAGGTCTTCTTTACTTTACTGCCGCAAAGTCACTTGTGACCTGGGAGCTACACATACCTCTGGTTACTCTGCCCTTTAAATATCATTTCAGTCTCTGTGATTATTTATCTGTCTGTGTTCTAATACAGCAGATATAGATAACAGAGAATATAGTGTAGTTGCTCTCATTCACATTGATTTACTTTCTTATCACTGATATTGGAATGGGTGTGGATAAATCCTTAATGTGTCACCATACATGTCTGAGTCTGAGTCACATGATGAGTGACTGTGATGAAATTCATGCAAGTTGGATCAGCCTGTGATTTTACTGTTTAATTACTTAAATTTTTCGTGTGGTTTTGTTCAAGCCCTCAACAGGTTGTTTATTTTGTGTATTATTATTATTATTATTATTCTTGTTATATAATTATATTGCTTATAATTGCACAGAAAAGAAAATTCCATGGCTTGACTGCAACATTTTCTTTGGACTAGGGCATTATTTATGAGTATTTGGGCCTTTATCTTAAAGTAACAATTCCAATAAATATTCTTGTGTATCATCTTTTTTTTAACTTTGATATGACATGAGGGTGGCACAGTGGTGCAGTGGTTAGCATTGCCCCGTGTGAATGTGAGAGTGAATGGTTGTTTGTCTTCTATGTGGCCCTGCGACTGACTGGTGACCAATCCAGGGTGTACCCTGCCTTTGCCCTAAGAGAGCTGGGATAGGCTCCAGCACCCTGTGACCCTGAGTGCAGGATGAAGCGGGTTAGAAAATGGATGGATGGATGGATGGATATGACATGACTATTCTGCTTACCATAAACATAAATACAACATGCTTGTTCTGACTCTGCAGATTCTGGTGTGTCTGAGGGTTTGATGTTGACCAGCGATTCAGAGAATGAGATCTTCTGTGACTCTGTAGATTCAGTGGAGCAGCTTAGCGCCATCAAGGTACTACTCACACACAAAAGGTGCATGCTGTACATATGGTATTAGCAATACATAGAGCAAACTAACAGTACTGCTAGAACTGTTCCGTTGAACAGGAACATGAAATGAATACTAAAAGTGTAAATGGAGTTTCATTATATGCAAAGAAGACTATTTCAAAGATGGATTGTCATTCACAGATCCCAGTTGTCGAGTATAATGGTTTTCACAACAGCGATGTAGTTCAGGAGTCATTTCCAACTCAGAGCTGTCAGCTGGAAGGAGGTCTGGTGGTCAGACAGGTTGGAGCAGGTCAAGGTGGAGAGGGGGCAGAGGATGGAAAGGGTCAAGGTCATCTCAGAAGGACTCGAGACAGTGGACAGGAAGGTTCTTACCACGGCTGGAGAGAATGTAAGCTGCTACAGTATGGAACCCATGGGTTTAGTATTTAATGGATAAATACTAATATTTGATGAATTTACTAAGTTTAATTTGTATTCATCGGTGTTTGTTATGACTCAACTTGATCTACTGTACCACCCCAGTCCAACTGTTGACAATAATGCACTTATAAATTGTTTTTTGGATCAACAATAATCAACAAAAATGACAACATTTAAGTTTATGACCTGTTGGATTTATCATGAATGTTAATCTTTTATTTACAATAAAAGACTTAACAATATATTCTTCTTGCATGGACTAATAGGAATAATATTGCAAATCTGCACCATCAATATAAATCATAAATAATAATAAAAATCATTTATCATTTTATCATAGATTTTGAGAGTGATGCTCATTCAGTGTTATCAGACAGCAGCCATTGAAACGAATAAAATTTTGTCTCTTTTATGTACATTAGACCAATGTGCTTCTAGACATTATGAACTGGAAAATTCAATTCCTGAATGTCAACTGATTGTAACTTTGATGCTATATACTGATCGTATCTGTGTGTTCCACAAATAACCTGAGTATTTGTATTTGTAGTGGTCAGATGTCCTTTGATTTCCTTTAATTTTCCATTTAACTTTGATAAACTTCAGTGCACTTGTGTTCTGAAAAGGCATGTGTAGGCATATGAAACAGTTGTTTCAGACTGACTTCACATTGTTGAGCGTGCTAGCTTAAAAGACAAGGGACACAAATGGCTGGAAGTTCAGAAGGTACCAACATATTTTAAAACACAGGTAAAGTCCTATAAACTAATTATTAAGTTAAGAGTGATGAAGTAACATTTTGAAATCAAGTTTCCTTTTGAATATTTTCTTCATTCATTTAAATAATTATTGTTTCATTTCTGTTTCATTCATAAATTATATGATGTATAGTCATTTATTTAATAATTACTTTTCCATTAGGTTTATAACAAATACAGTAGGAACACACATGTTGGAAACTTTGATGTTTCAAGTTAAGTCTGACTTGGGGAGTATTTCCCATTACACTGTAGTTAATATGCTGATTTTTTTTGGTCAGGATTAAAAAAAAAAAATTTGTTGTGGTCTATAGGTGGTGTTCCTCAGGGTAGACAAAGGCAAGGGGCACAGGGCGGTGGTGGAGGAGCTAGACGAGGAGGGGACGGTTCAGAGGACGCAACTGAGAGGGTGCTTGATGCCCAGCTACAGCAGCAGATCATCCTGGCTTTGCGCAGGCTCAGAGAAGACATGAGGAGCGTGATGGACAGGCTGGAGGTGGTAGAGAGGCTTGCTGCCACACATGTAAGCATGTATATGAGAGTTATTCTTTGTTGACAACAAATGTTGGGTCCTTATAGGGGAAAAATGTATGCTAGGCAATTGGCATAGATTTCGATATGATTAGTCAATTTTCACTTCTGCCTCAATTGTGGCTTTAGACCTAAACTTACATGAACTAGTAGATTTTGTATCATGTTAAAATTAAGTACAAAACATAGTGCCAGTTAAATATTACAATAATCATAACTATCATAATAATATTAGTTATTAAGTTAAGTTATCCCCCTATGGTTAAGCCCTTTGCCAGTCTCTTGTAATGTGTTCTCACTGATGATTCGCCAGTAGATCCAGTGAAGCTTTCTGCAGTATCCTAACTTTGTGCTCTTTTATGGAGCAACAGACAATTTCCCTGATACCTTGGTTAACATCTTCAACAACATCTGCCTGTCTACCTTCAAGCATATTGTTCTGCTCAGAAACTGAAAGACAATGTTTGGCTCCATAACATAATTTTCCACAGCTCAATGTATACTCACAGGCTCTTAAGAGACAATTCATCTAAATGCATATGGAGAGCTGCCAGGTTACAATTCTCAGTGGACATCCGAAGTAGTTACCTGTCCAACAATCCAGACAGCTGCCATAAGGAAGTTAGATCAGTCTATTGTATTTTTGTTCTTGCTGCAGACCAAAATAAAAGCTCCAATCTGGTCATGCTTGTCTTGAAGTGTGGCTACTCAGTAGACCACTTTATCCTTCTACAGGGTCTTGAAACTTGGGTTTCTTAAGAAGATCTGTTCAAAATTTACTATGACCCTAACTTTTTCTGTTGTTGCTGAAAATCTTCTGTCTCCAATTTCACCTCCTCAAGGAGTTCCTCAGGGGACAATCCTGGGTCTGTTACTATTCTCCATTTATATGCTGCCTGAGGGACACATAATGGTCCAAGTAGCATTGTTATATTGACGACACCCAGATATATATTCTACTATTATTTAGTAATGATAGCACTTTAATCTATTTTACCACCTGCTTCTTTGATTATGAATTACTAGGCTTCTCAAAACTTCTTCTAACCTAACAATAACAAAACCTAAATTATATTGTTTGAAATTTCTTGTTTGGTTAAAAATGCGGCTGCTAGGATTATCACTGGCTTGCAAAAAAGGAATTGAATAACTTCAATCTAAGCTTTGCTACCTGTTTTTGCATTGATTTTAAAATATTATTGTTGACTTTCAAAGCTTGCCATGACCTGGTCCTAATTATTTATCAAAAATAAAAAATAAGTGAAGATATTCACTTATTTTTATTCATATTTTATTATTTATATTATATTGTATTTTATCTCTATCTCTATCTCTCTGTGAAGTACTTTGTAACACTGTTAATAATAAAGGTTATTATTGTAATTATTAACATTCTGCTTAGAGGTGCTAAAAACGAACTGAAACTGAACTGAACTGGTAAACATTGTCAGCAACTCTTTCATCCTCCTGCAGGTATACGATGGGCATTTTGTGCCTGAGTCAATTAATTAACTCAATAATTAGTAAAAACATACTGTCAAATTTCTTACAGTTGTGTTTGAGATAATATTTGTGTAGAAAAGTACAACGGTAAAAAGTGTCTGGTTAATCCAAAGTAAACTATGGAGTGTGTGTTCATGGTAATGAATGAAGGAACACATTTTTAATAGTGTGGCACATGGAATAAGATATATTGGCCATTGGTTAGGATAGTTTGACTGTGCACATTGATTTTGCTTACAAGAAGAAAAAAAGTAGTTGAAGACTTAATCTTTAGCCTGCCTTCATTGAAACTGAAACTCACTGATGGTCCCTTTATGACAGACCCAGAGTTCACAGCAAAGGCCATACCTACACTGTGCAGCGTCAACCCCACCACAGCAGGTAAGGGAGAAGAAGCTGCATCTGAGTTCATATCTGATTGTCTGATATTTTGAAACATTGTCAATAGTAAACAATTTCTTATTGTTCTTGGAAATACTAACTTGAGGATATGTTCAGCCTAATTGATAAATTAGTATAAATATGAAAGTATTTGGCTACTAATCAATTAATAGGATATTTCATTTTTCTCAGGAGGAGGGGTGGTTGCCTTTTGATGTGTCATGTCAGACCATCTTCTTCCTGTTGTGGCCATTTGTTACTCAGGGTCTAGTCTACCTGCTGAGGAAAGCCCAGAGGAGAAGTCGCATATCTTCATGAGGTGAGGTGATGAAGACAGCCAACCATTCACTCACAGTGATCCACTGGTGCCAGAAGTTTAATTTATACAGCAAAGAGCACTGAATCAAATATAATTTCATGGGAAGGTTTGATCCTTTGTCATATTTGTGGACTTTGTAACTGCTTGAAGAGAAATGTTGTACATGTTAGGATCCAGATTTATCACCCATTACAATTAATCTTGCTTTAAATTAATCAAGTGAATTAAACAAATGGCTTCTGTTAGGCTTCTGGGAGCAGATACTGAACATGATATTGTTTTTACCAAACCTGGATAAATGTTTATACGGAACATGAAAAGCCTGAATCAAAGACCTGGATTATATGATTTTCCAAATCAATGAGACATAATGTACACAGACCATATTCCATGTACTTTGGCTTGGGTTTGGCTACCGTGAGTTCAGTGAATCATGACATATAAAATATTGTCAGAACACTATCGGTGTCAAACTCTGCACAGTACAGTGAAGGTATCCATGGTCAGTTTACAAATGTCTTGCTAAGATGTGATGTCATTGTAATATTGTCACTGTCTGTTTGAAATCTACTGTCAATATTGAAATGGGGAGGAACAGCTAAGATGACTACAGCTACACTTGTCATTTATAATTAACAGTCATCTTTCAGAACAGTTTTTTTTTACATCCAATTGTTTGTCAGTGTCTTAAAATAGAACTGCATTTTAAGTGATCTGGTACAACATCTTGTAGACTGCTTGCGTGCTAACTATACATTGATTACCAAGAATACAACCTCTGATCAGAGCAACACTAATTAAGCATCTAGTTTGTGGACCTAATTTCAGTGTTAACATATTGTGGTTGTTTAAGAATAATGTCACCAAATGACAATTGAAATGTTTCCAAAACTGCCATGTAATGAACAGTCATGTTTAATAGTAAAGCATGAACTCAAATAAAAATTAGTGTTAAATAGAGACTTATGTTATGTATGTCAAGTCTCAATAGATACATATTTAGGATTTTTATGTAAGATCTGTTACTCCATAAGACGACAAACTTTAATGTTGTTCAACAACTTCTTTATTCACGAACTTTTTCTGGTCCCACACATTTTAATACAGGCTGGTATTAGGCTAACTAAATATATTAGAACAGTACAACAATATACTGTAAGTTAACAAGATCTACTAATACCAGATTATTTTGCATAATTGCTGGATTCTGTAATCAAGGGATGTTTTGCATTTGAATTTTATTTTAAACTTTTTACATTGAAATATTTTGTCATATTTACCTCTGTTATTAATATATTATGCATAATCCTCCTCTGAATAATTACTTGAAATTCAAAATAAAGAATTACATGCGTGTCCTTTCAGGACCAACCGTTGAGACTTAACAACTTAGGTGCTGCAGGTGCAGAACAGAGCTGTAGAGTTTTCCCACCATGCTTTTTGGAATATATGGAAACAAAGTGCAACCTTTCATGTCTAAATATTTTTTTGTTTTCACCAAGTTTATTTTCTATGAAGAAAAGTGGATTAATAAACTTACTGCGTTATTCTACATGAGGAGTCGTTGTGAGCTGTATCGATACAGAGACCAATGAACATTATAGCTGTGGAGGAGCAATAGGCAGCCTACAGAAGCGCAGAGCTGCCAACCCCTAAAATATTTTAGGCTCATTATCATGTAATTACATGATATGTATCATGTTA
>JBAJHX010000024.1:9474769-9506178 GCA_037176925.1 Amniataba percoides | reverse complement strand
ATATATAGTGCTATAATTGCCTTATGTATTTTAAGCATAAATTGTATCCAGAAATTATCAATGACATATATGTAGCCTTGAAGGTCACTGTCAGCTATTAGAGCTTGTGTGAGAATAGATGCAATCATCTCCTCCATGTTCTTTCATTAGGCATCAAATTGTTGCACCAACATACTATAGGTCTAACTTTTGCTGCTAAATGATGTCTTTAAGAGATGGTAGGCCCTACCCACTCTTTCTAAATGTATATTTACAAATTTAGCCTGTTTGTTGTAGTTTGACATAAGAGTAGCAACCCTTCTCCTTCACCCTGATGGAAAGAAGATATTAGTAAACCCCATTCTTCTCAATTTTTCATGTTCTTTGTAGGTCTTAGTTTGGTTTCCTGAAAATACACTATATGAGCTTGTTCTTTATTCATTTTGGGTAAAATTTGGTTGTGTTTGATTAGATTCAACAGACCATTTACACTGAAAGAAATCATTTTTGTGCTGCCACTAACCATTGAGACCACTGGTGTAAAACAAAAATAATGTAATAACAATAATAAACTCTTTTTTAAGTCACTCCACTCCTTTTATCACTTTAGTCAACACCTCCTTCACATTTTCGACATGGTTTTCCATATTGCTCAGTCCTGTCTCAGCTTCTGCTATTCTTTAATTGACATTAGCGACCTTGCTCTTTATATAAATTAATTGTTGTTTCACATCTTTGCAAAAGTCTTGTAGCTCCTTTAGCCAAGCTCACCTCTTCACTGTGCAGGCACATGCTATCTTTATCATCTTGCATTGTAGGTCATTTTCCATGTCTTCTTTGTCTACAGGATTCTCACTGGCAATTTTTGTTTCCATCCCTTCTTTTTGCCCCACTACCAGATTTAGTTATTTTTGAAGAAAGTTGCATTTTGCAGGTTAACAGGGCAAAATAAAAAATCTCCAGAGGAGCTATTCACTTAGACTGTCTTCAGGGTATATTACGGAAGCCCTGAAAGGCAAGGTGAAAAAAAAAGGTATTGCGAGTTATGTTGTACGTATGACTTAATAACTTCATAAGTCATACGTACGAAATAAACTTGCCTGTTTCTTTTTTTTAATTCACCTTGCCTTTCTGGGCTTCCATAGTATATTCATGTAAGTTGTAAAGATTTTAAATGGAATCCTAGAGAGGGCTCTGGGTGGAACCATTACACATTACATAGAAAGATTCTCTCGAGTGAAACCTTTCACACATGGTTCTAAGTATAACCTTTTGTGTTGGGTTCTAAGTAAAAACCTCTGAAAGAGTCCTATGAAGAACCTTTGTAAATGGTTCTACCTGAACCAAAAAGGGTTCTCTCATGGGAACTAGCAGAATAACTCTATGTGGTTCTGGTTACACACCTTTTTCCTTGAGTGTATGATAAATGCATTCATTACTCTATCTGCTGCCATTTACAACATACCAGTTTCTTCATAGTCTTTAGTCTGTCCTCTGTGTCCTCTATCCGGTTGGCAACAATGAAATCAGTGTATTTGTCTGTAAACAGAAAATGCAAATGACTAACACACCTTGACAAGGCATTAATATTCATAATACACTTCAAAATAAAAAAAATGACTGAACGAACCATCAGTAAACAGTGGCTCAGGCAGTTTTCTGAAGAAGGATTTAAGCAGGCTGCTGATTACGTTTAGGTCCTGACATCTCTGTAGAGACATAAAAGATGAAGGTTTACTAAGGTCATTTCATGCTATCTTCAACCAGAATTCAGAACTTTTCTTTTTTTATTGTATGCATATTCAGTTGCTTCTTTTTCACTGGATTCAACTGAAATTTATACTGAACATTCAATGGACAAGGTAACTTCCAACAGGACAGACAATGAAAAACTGAACTACAGTTGGAAAAGGAGAAAGCGTTTAGGAATGGTGACAGGGACAGAGATTTCAAAGATTTCAAGTTGCTTTAGTACCCAAGCCGAAAAAAGCTGCAAGCCTTTAGTCTCCCACTAACAAATTGCCCCTGATAGAGTTCTAATGGTACTTTGTACTTCAGTTTCACTGCCTCTACCCTAGCAGGGGCCAGAGCCTTGCCATAACTTCTTCCCTCTGAGCCCTCCTTGCCCCACACCACACCTGACGTTCCTCTCCATCCTGAAGAGAGGCATTAAGATTTTTAAGGGAAAGAAACCTCGACAAAGCAGCAGAACCAGACTCTTCCAGATCCCTTTATCCACCCTGAGGCAAATCAATGATCACCTGTCTCCAAACATTTTCATGTCCATGACGATATCACTGGAGACATGTTTGTGCTGAGCTAACAGTAATCCCATACTCGGGCTCTTCAGGAACCTACGCTAGGATAATTACTGTGGACACCTCTGCCTTCAACACCATCATCCTTCCCTGATTCCCTGATTCAGGACAAACATGTTGAAAACACCTTTCGGCTCCTCCAAGGCCAACCAATCAACTAAAAAGTCAGTACATACAAAGAATAGAAAAATTATGAAATTATGAAACTCAAAGTTTTTGGAGTAGAAAGGTAGGAAAAGGTCCCATGTTTTCACATGAATTTTTTTTCTCAAGAAAATCCATGACACGAACTGGGAAGTCCTTGGTGTACTGGTATGGACTAAGTCTATTTCTAGCACAGCAATGTAAAAATAACGTATAACTAAATGATTCCTGGCATAAAACTAAATACAGGTTTAAAAAAAACTTTTTCTGTGTGATTTATGTGTATGTAACTATATATCCTACACACCTCCTCAGCAGTGTTGATGTCCATGCCCTTGTTGAGATGATCCTGCAGGTTGGATACCATGGCGTTGTTCCCTGGTACCCTGTAGATACCGGTGTACTCCAACCCTGTCGCTTCCACTGCGCCACAGCACATCTCCACAATCAGAGGGACAAACTATAAAGAGATGGAGAGAGTGAAGCAGGCACAGAGAAGGGAAATTTATGCAAAGCAAGAAGGGGTGGTTGGTGGAAAATATAATGGTTGAAATAATGCCTCTGGTACTCTTAAGCACAAATGTTTAAAGAGACCTAGCTTCATCAAAAAATCCTGGATCACTTTATTATTGTTATTATCACGTTACTTCATAGACACCAACAGAACACAAGACTACTGGCAGATTATGTTTACATCAATTATGCTTGGTGCTCAAATGATGAAACTGACTCCAGTCTTGTCCTACCATGGTATCTTTGTTTTTTTTTTTTCAGCACAACAGTTAATTTTTTCTGTTCTGTTCTGAAACAACTGAAGTCATTTGACCATACTGGTGAGATCAGTGACCTGGAGGGGTTAAAATGTTTTCAATTTAATATATTTCAGTACTCTCTGTGAAAAGAGGATTTAAAATATATATTCATTTTTGTATTATTATGACAATATTTTTTTTGTTCCACTTATTTAAGTTCATAATTCATTAATATAGGGATTCATTTTTAGATGTATATTTCATATCATTTTTAGGTTATGAATGATGTTAGTGCAGTTTTTATTTTTTCAGCATCATGCAAGCCTTGACTTACTTTATGGTTGACAGCAGGTTGACAGTTCTCCAGTCGAACACCAAAAGCCTTCGGAGTGTCTGTCTTCTTGGCCTTTTTCGTGATATTTATTCCCCAGAGGGCCTTGTTGTCCTCTGAGTGCACACACAGTCACACAGACATGGGCAAACATTTAAAAATGATATTCATGTCTACATGGAAAATTAAGACACAGAAACTTGACAGCTAAATATCACTACTGGGCAGAGATGAGTCTGTATGATCATTTTTAAATTATTCAGATTTGATTTATCATTGAATTCACTATTTCGACATAACATTGTAAAATGCAAATTGAACATTTGCCTAAATGGTGGCACTAGAGAAAATACATCACAATCATGAATGTTTAAAAAAGAATTAATGACATTCCTAATACATTTTTTAGATATTTCAATTAGGACCAAATTGACCAAATGACAGTCCAAACAACAATCTAATTGTTTACTGCCTTAAACCAGCTGTTTTGTTGTATATCGTTGAACACAGACACAATGTTGTACCCACCAGCTCTAGAGCTCCGGTTCAATGACGTGTTTTCAGTCTTAGCCAGGAGGAAGGGAGGCATCATACGATGGGCTCTGGGAGAGAAGTCTGGCTTATTGCCTGTTAGACTGCATTAAATGAGAGAAACACCATAAAACCTGAAATAAAATAAGCTATGTCATTTTAAAACATGGGATTTTACATTTTTTAGTAAGTAACAGGGTCTTTCAGGTTATGACACCTTTGCCTTTGGCCCAAAGCAACAATGCCTCCAAATCGGAAAAAAACTCAGAGCTGTCATGAAAAAATGTTTTCATTACATATAATGTATTGTACCTGTGTTTTCTGTAGTCATTCAGTTTCTTGTTGATGAGAGCTTGTCTTGAAAAACCAATTTCCTTGAAAAAAGGAGATTATGAATTAGTTCATGAAGTGTGTTAGTGTAAGTTCTATTTGATTACCCAGATATGAAGATCTAACCTCATTATCAGTCTTGCTGTTCTCCCTGATGACCCTGATCCAGGCCAGCATGTCGTCCCTGTCCTCGGCCTGCAGAAGGTACTCACAAAAGTCTTGCGTGGTCAGCCTCAGGGTGTGCTTACGCTTGGTTTCACTGTAGGCAATGTCAATCAGGCAGCCGTGGATGCTGATTGGAGGATGTTCATCCTGACTGGGCCCCACTTCTGCCCCATGAAGGATGGCTTCTCGTTTGTCCTTGTAGAGGTAGAGTGAATGGCAACGGAGCACGGAGAAGATGCGCTTCCATGGTCGCATGCCACCACCTACCTTCTACAATGAGGAAAAACAGACAGAAATAGAAAGCATCACATCACAGATTAAAAACTGTAACTAGCAACCAGCAGGACTGCTAAGCTCAGGATTTCTTTATGCCAAAGCAGTCGAGGCATGAGGTGATAGTATTGACAATATTTTGGATGGTCATGTTCTCTCTTTTTCACCTTTCAAAACCAAAGAACAAGTTATTTTAGAAAACTGTTGCTAGTTCAGTCTGCCACATCAAAGACTGCTCCAAAGTTCTTATTTCTGCTCCGAGGAGGAGTGAGGATCCATGAGTGGGAATAAATTGGAGCCACCTTCATGTAAGTCAGCTGAAATGATGGGACGCTGATCTGATAGATCACATCACCACCAGAGTTTCATACCTGCTTGAAAACGGACAAGAGACTAAACTCAAACATATCACATTTTATATTTAATTTCTTTTATGATTTAACATTGAGTTCAACGTCTGTGTTTTTTGTGGGTCTGAACTACAAAAGGACAACATACAAGTTTCTTAATTTATTAGACATTTCTATCTTAATTTCCAATAAACAGTTTTTGTGTATACAAATAAAGTCCATCTTTCACTAAGAAAGTCTTCTTACATCATTTATTCATTCCATTTAGTCACATGTCTGTTTCAAGTATGATGTTTCAGGAGAAAAAGACATCTCATTTCTCTCTAAACATATTTTCTTATTTCTTCTCTCCACGCATGGTGTCTTTGAGTTCCACTATGCATACTCTGTGGAAGGGAAACGCAAGGAAAGGACGCAATTGAGGAAAAGGTGGATGCAATTTAGGAGACTCGGGATGCACCTTATGACCAGGAGAGTGTCTGATCATCTCTGATCTTTCTCTCAGAGAATTGTCAGAGAATTGTTTTTTAAATTCTACTGTTACACTGCACTGAATGGTCAAGGGCCAAAATCTCTGATCTGCTGTTCCATCACAACAAGTTTTTTTTAAATTTGGAGAACTAGCATTACGTTTTAATGCACCACATATTTGGAACAAGGTGGTTTTCTGCAGGTAAGAAATTAGAAAACCGTTTACTTCTGTCCAAAGGCAAGGACCCACTGTTTAAAAAATTTTTGAAAACTTTTTTTCAAGCAAAACCATTTTTGTGATTCTACAATTAATTTGTGCCATAGTAGAATGACGTGTAGTAACAGTCATTAAGGAACTTCGGAGGAGGTGGAGATTAAAAAAGTGTCAATTAGCTTGTACTATGTACAGGAAGTGTGTTGTACCTTTCCCTTCTCTGTGAGAATCTGTTTGTAGTGTAGCCAGCCTTCCTTGCGAACATCACTGAAGGTGACTGTTCCCAGTTCAGAAGTTGAATGGCGCTTAGACTGAGCCTCTTCTTGGGCTTTCAGACTCTCCAGAGACTGAAACACAATTTAGAGGTAATGTAAGTTTCATACTATACAGTGCTGTGTTGCTCAAACACAGCAAACAATTGTATGAATAAAATAGACTCCCATTAGATGCAGGTGAAGTCAAGTCTAAGAATTTCAAACATGGACTCACCCCATCAGTGAAAAAGCTCTTGACCCTTTTTGGTAGTTTGCTGTGAAAAAAAACAAACAAGTTACAAAAACAGTAGTCTAGACAGTTTCTATATAGACAGTGTTTGTAGAAATCATTGATGGATGAGTAAATTCAGATGATCAATATACATATTACCTTGTAAGTTATAGCAACCAACTTGAATAAAAAGTGAAAGATTCTTTAAGTAGAGCAGCAGTATTACCAATAACTTCAGTATTAATTATTATTCTACAGCTATAATATGCAGCTTTTTAAAAATGAAATGAGAAAAACTAAATAGTGTATCATAGGTTACCAATGTATGTCTGTCAATCACACTGCATGGGTGGTGCATGGGTTTCTGGTTCAAGAGAAACTCACTTTAGTAAAGATTGCAAAATTTTAAGATACCTGAATTCTGGACTTACCAGAGGACACGACCTTCTTCCCTGAAAGTGTTGAGACCTTCTTCACAGGACTTGGATCTCTCTGTGGTGATGGCCAGAACATAAGAAGAGCGCCGACCTTTGTTACTGCCTGATGAGAGAAACGGCAAGTCAAAGAAGGGAAAAAGGGGAAATGAGGACAAGGAGAAAGGCACATGTTAAAAATTCTGTGTGATTAATATGAAATTATCCAAATGAATGAAGTGACATTTACATGTTAAATTCACAGTTTTTAATATATTTAATCCTAAAGTGATGTAGTCTCTTAGATATCAAGAGTTTTAAATGAAATGAAGAAAAGATGAGCAACCATTGTTCCCAATGTAACAAACATGCATGAAGAAAACACTCTTAACTTTGGAACTGTGTTCAAGATATTAGAAATGGAAACATCATTATTAAGACAGAAGGCATGCAGTAAGTGGTAATTCTATGAAAACAGCATTTACTGTGATGAAAAAAAGACAGAAACAAAGGAAAAACATTCTTTTAGGAGTGACGAAGTTGAAATAATTCAAACGCAAGACTGCCAGACTGCCTTCCGTGTGTTGTCTGTTAAGGATCTCACAATCTCAATGAAAGAAAAAAAGCTCTATTGCTGTCACAGTTTTTTAAGTTAAGTTAGTTAACCAGTATGAAGTGCTGGAGTTAGAAACATTCTCAATTTACACACAGTGGCTTGAGAACTACCTTCTTAAATTATGAATTTTACGGAGAAAAAAAAGGATATTCTTCAGTTGTTAATGCTCTTTTAGATGATTCTGAAGTTAAAGTACTAAGCACTAAGTATCTCAACAGTGCAAAAGTAAAGGCATGATAAAAGTTTGTTATTTTGACTCAAAAACATGGTGGTAGTGTCTGCAATTGGCAGTTCAAACGTAGTGGAAACCAAACTTAAGTTTCACTAGGGTCATTCAGTGAGACTCACTGCAATCCTGAGAACGAAGTCTGACAAAGGGGGAGATGGAGAGGAGGCTGGGGGAGACAAAGGTGGACGTGTGAGTGGCCATAGTGGAGGCCTGGGAACTGGACACCACAAAGTAGGCTGGAACATAGCAGGCCTGTAGGTCAATGCTAGGATCGGTGGGTTCATCTGCATGGTCATTGTCACAGGTGAACAACAAGGGATGATGAATTATTAAACACATCTACAGGAAAGGACAAGACAAGCTAAACCTTTCCTAAACTGTTAGTGTTTAGGATGTTAAAACATCTTTCTAAGACAGATCTAGTCCAGAGGCAGAAAAAAACATGATAGAGAACCAGTTTTACGTATGCTGAAAATAATGTGTTTTATTACATGTAAGTTTCATTTTCTATTTGATAAAGAGTTTATAGGCTACATATTTTTTCACAACTTCTGTTGTCTTGCTTTCTTGTCTAGAAAGCCACATTTCAGACAAGAATTTCAGAGACTGCATATTTTCCGTTTGTAGCAATAATGGCATGCCTTATCAGCTCACCTCTGTCTCATACTATATTTACTTGTACTTATCTTTGTATAACTATGCTAATCTTTGACTTGTTGATTGAACCTGAAAGATTATTTCTGACTTCAGAACAGCTCTGTTCCTGAGAAATGTTTGCAGAACTAAACCCACATCCACTGCTGCACTGCATCCACTGCATCCACATTTAAGTTTCGAACTGTACAGAAAATGTAGTGAGGGTAAAAGGATTATGTTGACAAGGGATGACAGACACAAAAAAAATCACAGAAACACAGGAAAAACTGTGCACAAGTAAAGCCTCAGTTAAGCTCTGTATTAACGACAACATAATTATTAAAACGCTTTAAAAATGTACTGGTTATTGAATTAAGAAAATGTAGGTTATAACACTAACTTAGCATGGTATAATTTAAAAAAGACATCTGTAAATTGTATATTTAACATCATAACGTAACATTAACATCATAATATAAAATTACATTACACTATAACTATTATCAGGTTATTTTTAAGTAAATTTTCTTATACTGCTGACATTTTATGATAACTTCTAACAGCTGTATTAAGTCAGTTCCTACAGTAGCAACATTGGTCACTAACCTATGAAGGGAAGAGAGGACAGGGAGTTGAATGCATGCTGTGCCAGGCTACCATTAGCCCTGTGGCTGGAACCAGGCCTCCCACAGACAGGAGATGGAGTCCTTGGTGTAGGTATCAAATCAGGGGGCTCAGGTGATTCAACAGGTGTGGTGTAGTGCGGATGCCGAGGGACCTGAACAGCGGTTTGGCGGCTGGAAGCTGGCTTCTCCCTCAGGACCACCTCATGACTTGCAGAGATGTGGGAGATGACCTCCCTGTCTTCACTCAGTTGGGCTCTCTCATCCTCGGGCACAGACAGGGTGGGGGTGGACTGGGGTCTGGGTACCACGCCCCCCTTGTTTTCTGAAGGGCCACTTCTGTTGGAGGGACACCTTTTGAGGTAAGGGCCACTGAAATTAGCCTGCTGGAGGAGATGGCCAGATCTGTAGGATAAAGAAGGGCTGTAACTTTTATAGCCTATCAGCTCCTTTTCTTTTACTCGTCTTGTCTGGGGCTCAGCCACCTGCTGACCTGACTGCCTAGTGTCTCCACTAGGAGACACTGTGGAGGAGGCTGGGATGAAGACTTTCTGGTCTGTCTGCTTACTGATATTTGATATTTGAGAGCCGTGTGAAGAATGTTCATAACTTGGTGAGACAAGTGCAGCGGCTCTAGCCAGTGTTTCCACAGAACGCCCGTAATTGTGCTTGTACTCAGCATAGGCTGCCAGGAGACTCTCTGAGTATGATCTCCTGCCTGGTCCTGATACACTATCCCAGCCTTCTGGTGAACTGCAATCATGGGAGGCAGCAGCTAACTGGTGGTGGTAAAGGAGGGCTTTTCTTCTGCATTGCTTTGGAGAAGATGTGGAAGTAGATGTAGTTCCAGGACTTAGTGCCGCCCCGTGGCCGGGTTTTGCTAAACAATCCTGAAATATACTGTGGTGGGGGTGCATGCGCTCAGCAGCCTCAGTCTGGCTGTAATACCAGTCTGTCAGAGCCTGGTGGCAAGGAGTCTTGGCATGAGTGTGGGCAGAGCCTGGAAGGCTGCTTTTCCGTGGAGTAGGGAGGGTAGCAGAGGCAATAGCAGCATTGTGGTTAGCAAAGTGAAATTCCAGCACATCGATGGCCGAAGAGGATTGGCAATGGTGCTGCTGTGATGGGTCAGGGTGGCCAATGGAATTCACAAGCCCTTTGGGCCAGCTGCAGGTGGGCATAGAAGCAGCAAGGAGGTGATTGTTCAGTGGAGAGATGGTGGAGCTGGTTCGGCACTGCTGGTTCTTCAGAGGACTGTGAAGGTTGCAGCTGGGCTGTGGGGCACTAGAGTTGGGCTTGGTGGAAGTATAGCAGAGAGGCGGTTGCTCAGGGAGACTGTGTGCCTCAACTGGGTATGGATTATTGCCTTTCAGATAGGCATCCTGGGAGTATACCTGGAGACAAAAAAAGATGGAAAGAACAGCTACAGGGAACAGTAAAGCAGATGCAACATGCAGAATATTTCTTTTCTGTTCTGTTTTGTCTCATAAAAGCTAAATCCTTATTACCTGCACTTTGTTTCCTCAAGAAAATCTAGTTAGTGTAATTGTTGCCCATGTTGTTAATGCAGCAACATTACATCTCTGCCTCAAAGCACTAGCACTTTCTCCTGTAAGAAACTTTCATGTAGTAAATAATATTTGTGTGAAATTTCATCAGTTGATCAATCAAAATGACATTTAGCTTTGGTATCTTGTTTTAGTGATACCTCAGCATACGTCTCTGTTATCAGTAGTTCCACTCAACAATGATCCAGCAGTTACAGATCCCATAAACATTTAGTTAGGAGTTTGGTCCTCAGTTCATTACCTATTCACTAACCATTAAACAGTCTAACTTTATAAAAATGGCGGTATGGTGTTTCTGTCAGCTTGTTTATATTGCTTACATTTCTTAGCAGTATTAGCTATTAGCTTGTTAGTACACCAGTTTATTTACATTTGTCCACAGTGATTTGTTTCTAATTGCATAAATGTAAAAAAAATACAACTTTACTATATAATTGAAACATCTTTTGAACCAGTTTTATAATCTTCATTTGAAACTATTCAAATCTAGTCTAGTGTTCAACCCTCTGCTACTTGTGAAAACAAACTCCTAATCTCCCAAAGCAACCAGGAAGCGTTTGAATGTGACCTGAGAGCACATCTGGGCATCCGCGGCATGTTGATGAACAGATTTACTATTTAAAATGTTACCTCCTGTACCTTTAAAATATTAACAAGATATGGAAAAGGACAGATTGGTTGGTTGCTGACCTATTTTTTAGGTGACATGAATTACTAAAAATATCAAGACTAATGTCGCTTTGTTCATGTTATCTTTGCATTTAAATTGCCTTCATCAAAATTGTTCCTTAATGTTTTCTTTATTCTTTTTTTTTACAATATAGCTTTTTTAGTTATATAATAAATAAGTAAAGTAATAACATACAATAAGCCCTCTCTGTAATATTTTTACTTTTCCCTGACTCGAGAGAATTTCTCTTTTTTTAAAAGTTTGTCTGTTGGTGCACCGTTTGCGCAATCTAACTGAATAACAGTTTTACCACTCTTTACCACTTTTGAAACAAACCAAGATGAGTGACCACAGTTAATACAAGCTACTACTTAGCAAGGTACCCTTACCCCAGCAGCCTTCTGAGGTACAGAGCATTTTACCTGTCTAAATAGTTATTAATAGTTGATATTACTATCATCCACTTGCAAAATCACAAGATAAGTAAGATAGATAAGTCCTGTGTTTTTTGGAATGAATTAAACTCGTAAGTCAAGGCACCACTGCATATGTATTGTGTTCATTTATCTATTTTTTTCCGCTTATTCTTCTTGATTATGGGATTTTGCATTAAAAAAAGTTGTTATTACACAACAGTAACAATGGCTGCGCTTGGCACATCATTCTGCATGAAATCTTCACGAGTGAAAATGCCAGTGTGACAACTAATGTAAAACCAAGAATGGAGCTTATGTTTATGTTCAATATGACCAATTCCAATCAGGTGAAAAATGTCTTGACTGGCCTAATACAACACCTTAGAGATCGAATTGTGACTTTCCTAATGGTAACAAAACATTCTTACACTATATTTACCCTTGATGTTTCAATTAAACTTAAATTAGGAGGTGAACATTAGACCACGGACTAGTGATGGGAATTCTGGCTCTTCTTAGAGAACCGGCTCTTCTGGCTCGGCTCACTAAAAAGAGATGGCTCTTTCGGCTCCCAAACGACTCTTTGGATTTTTTGTTGCTTATATTAATTTATTACCAACAATAATTATGCACAATATGAATGACTATTTTTTAGTTGATATATGTTTATTAATTCATTATCTACACCTGCTTTAACCTAACACACAGGGTCACAGGGTGTGCTGGAGCCTCTCAGCTTTCACTGGGCGAGGGTACACCCTGGACTGGATGCCAGCCAGTTACAGAACTGATACAGAAAGACAGACAACCATTCACACTCATTCAAACTCCACACAGAAGGGCCCATCAACAACAGTGCTAACCACTACACCACTGAATGAATGAATGAATGAATGAATATACGTTTACTATATAGATATGCCTTTATTTATTTACTCTACAGAGTGCTACAAAAAATAAATTATAATATACAAAAACAAACTATTTTTTATTATTATAGTAATTATTATTATTACTATTATTTTAACTATTTACAAATGAACTTTTAACAATTGTCAATAATTTAAGCTAAATGATCAACTATCAATAGCATATAATAATTATTGACCTGTGTATTAAATGTTATGATGTAGAAAATGCAGATTTTGTTTGGAGCAATCTATACACACTCATTTTGTCTGCTGATTTGTAACTGTACAGTTCTTCTACCCCTGCACAAATCCAAATTTCTGAAGTTAAACAAAGTAGCTTCATGAATTCTAACTACACAATCCCTATTATTACATAGTGTCACTGATTACAGTGACTTTACACATTAACAAGGTTAAAAGACGGAAAAAAGAGTAAATAGAAGATGATAATACTCACACTTACCAACTGCAACACATCTTCATCTTTTGGCATAATAGAGAGCTCCAGAATGTCTTCACTACAAAAAAAGGACAAAATTTATGTACAAATAAATAGGTTAGATTTGAACATAAAGTGACATTTATAAACCACAGTCTCCCACCTGTTTTGGATAAGTGCAATCACTTGAGAGTAGGTTTTTCCAAGAACGCTCTCCCCATTCACCTTCACTAGCCTATCCCCTAGAGTTCAACACATGAAGATACACATTCAGAAGAAGGGTGATATATGTATTGCTTGCAAGGTTTTGGATTTATAATTAGGGGGCACAATAGGTTCTTCCATACTTTCTACAGAACAAAAAGAAGTGTCAGTGTTATGTTCATTTCTGTATTTTCAATGCACCAAAACATACTTAAAGGTCAAATATCGAACACTTGTTAAGGTTCTTCCATGCTTTCTACAGAATAAAAAGAAGTTTAAGTGCTGGGTTAACCTCTCTCTCCCCCCTTTCTGTCCTATCAAATAATAATAAAATGGGGTAAAATACAAAAAAAGGTGCATGGTGTCAATCTAAAATATTAATCATATTAGTATCACAGGGCTAACTAGTGTTGTAACAAAAAAAAAAAATATTAAAAGATGATATTTAAAAACTTGGAAGTGTCCTCTTAAAACCAATGGAGCTTATTATATTAACTATTTAATTATTTTATATTGGGTTTTATATCTTGTACATGTTTTGGTTTATTACTCTTTTTATTGTAAAGACCTTTATAACTTTGTTTTGAAAGGTGCTAAATAGACATGGTTTATCATTATTATTATTATTACCATTCTTATTATTAGTAATAGTAGTTGTAGTAGTGGTAGTAGTAGTAGTAGTAGTAGTAGTAGTAGACGTGATATTAGTCAGGGGTCATTGATCAGAAAGATTTTAGTCAGTGTAATGACTCAAGCTCTGCGGTAACTTATTTCTATATCAATTATGTCTGTGTGTGTCTTCAACCTGTACAAAGTCCTGCTTGTTGGGCAGGGCCATTTTCTTTGACACTTTTCACAAAAATGGTATCCACTGGCTCCATACAAGATCGCTGACAACCTGCTTGAACACAAAGACACACAGATACAGATTATGTTTTATGTGTAGCTTAATTTAAATTTTCTGTACTGAATCAGCAACACCTTCATGGAAAAAACACAAAAAAAACACATATCCTGAGAATTCATTTTTATAGACACGTACTTAAACCTAGAAACCATGATATTTATTCTTCAGGGCTAAATAGGTGAAATTTAGAGGAGAGTTTGTGATGAAGTCAGCACTGACATGAAATACTCACCTTTTCCAGTTGTATTACCATTCTCTTCATCCTGTATGAGAAAAAGAGAGCAAGTATTAGAGGAGGACCACAGAGGTATCATGCTTGACTCACTTTTAAACGAACCCTCTGTCCCCAGTTAAGATCTGTTTGACTTCAGCTGACAGGGCAGTTTGGACCCTTAGCTGTTGTATTTACAATCTGAGCATCTGACTGTTGCTGACTGGCATACTGACTCACAATTAAAAGTGTCCTCGAGTACACAGTTAACCTGCCTGCTATTTCAGTTTAATTCTTTGGATTTATTTTTGACATTGTAGCAAATAATTATTTTTGCAGACCACAGACAGACAAATGAAACATATGCAAATACTCAATCAATCAAACTCAACTTGACTAACCAGGCACCTCACTACAAGAGGACATCTAACCAATTTAATCAGGATTTGAGGTCAATTTTGCTTTTTGATCACAAGTACTATCAGTCACTAGAAGCTCTGTGAAGTTGCAGTCAGGTACAGATGTGCTTTGAGCTATACTAATACTATGCTTAACTTCTTCTTAGTTTAGCATATAGGCATATTAATATTTCTATATAGTACTAAAGACAGTCCAGCTGAAGATGAAGGGATTATTTTAAGTTTGGCAGGTTTTTGGTCATAAAAACTAATGCTAAAACATTTCAGTCTTGTCAAAGTGAACCAGCTGATCAACTGACATTGAGTCCCAGCAATGCTATGTTTTTGAATGGTTAGTGGAGAATTTTTCATTTTCATAAAACTTCTTTCTTTCTTTTCTTAAAACTTCTAAATAATCAATGAATCAACTGTATGTGTTGTCTCTCTATACTGACTACTTGAGAGATCGTATTAAATGACTGATATCAATCAAATTCAGCTAAAACAAAGATTTTTACAAGGCCAGTGACCAACACCAGAGAGCAGTCCACTAACCTTGATACTGTGGAGGGAGGACTCTGGAGGGTAGATGATGAAGTGGCGCAAAGTGAAACCAAATCCTTGTGCATTCTTCTGAAGGGAAATAGTCCGTGGGCCCTGCCACAACAAGCCCTCCACCTCACCCAATGACAGCAGCCGGCGCCTGTTTTCATTAGTAGCCTATTTAAAAGGAAATGGAGAAAATATTTTCATCAACAATGCTCCATTCAATTTCTGTCACTCTGTGCATCCTTAGTTGAATACATTTAAGGGAAGTATGAGTGTATGACATCCATTCAATGAGGACCCAAAACTGAGTAGAGCGGAATTCAGCCATTGCCAGATATAAGTATTTCTCTGAGGTAGCTCTTTTTCACCAATATCACCTATAATGACATTTATTTCCCACGAGCCTACAATGGCAGAGTTAAAAATCTGAATTGTCTATAAATAACAATCATGGAACAACAGGAAATTATTAGGACTCACAAAAACAGACTTGATGAACAATAGACAAAGGGAACACACAGCTTCACATAGTTTGACTAAAAAAAAAAACTATATGCTACAGAAAAAGCCAGTGTTTGAGACACAAACAGACAATGGATTCCCAAAGCACAATTCAGTTGCAGGGCTATACTAGCTCAAGCACACTTGTAAACTCAAGCTGACAATTAGCTAAAATGATCTAAAATATCTGTAGAGTCGTTAATTCCTCACTGCAGGGAACTACTTTCACAAGCAATACCATGCATCATAAATAGAAAAGATGAAAAAATAACTTTGGAACTATGGAACAGTGGCTAACGATCTTTGACTTATATATTGGTGGATCCTGAAGAAAAATGAAAAGCCAACATAAGGTAAAATGAAAAACATCATCTATTTTCCAGGATACACGTGGACACACACATTTCTGTCATCAAAGTAGAAAACACTCTAACCTGACTCAGCCAGTTACAAAAACAACAGGAAATCTGTTTCTTAAGATGGGAAGTGTATGGCCAAGGCCTTGATTTGGAGAAACCTTCTCCTCTAAGAATAGTTCCAAGGACACAAGGGAAAAGACACACCAGTCAGGAAAACCAGTCAGTTTATATAAATTCTTCCATTACATGGTCAAACATTTAACAATCATTTTAATTGAACTCAATGCCAAGCAGTGTTAGTTTGTGGTGCAGATTTCCTTTCTTTCTTTCCTTTCTTACAAGCCTGTGTTTTTTTTTTTTTTCAAACTCTGAGCCCCTCATGATGTCACCATCTTGATGTCCATTCCCTGGATTGGAAGGGGTGGGGCTGACATCTTGGACTTAATGAAGAGGCACGCTCCCTTCTCCATCAATGGGACTATGGTGGAGAGAGTCAGCAGCTTCAGGTTCCTCAGGGTCTCACTTCAGCAAGGACCTGACCTGGACTCACCACACTGACTTTATCACAAAGCTGCCATCTTTGGAGGACTTCTAGACTCAGCAGTACAGGGAGAAGGCCACCTGTGCTTCTGCAGGTCCTTCATACCAAACACCTTCAAACTGTTTAAAGCTACTCTGTAACACTGTTATTGCAACAAACATTTCCATATCACATAGGACTGATGTTTACCGATGTTTCATCATTGCACTAATGTTTACTGATATTTACTGAGGTCCTAGCTATGCACTTTATGGTCTTGTTCCCATTCCACTCATGTATTTAAATTGTAAATTCATATCTGCTATTTATCCATATTCACCTGTGCAATGCCTCACCACTGCACATCTAACTGGGTGAGGCTGTGTATATAATACTGTTTCTTTATTTTCTGTTATTATTATTATTTGCTATTTATTGTATGTACTGTTTTTTTGTGTCTTTGCGTGCTATTTTGTCTATTATTTAAAGCCTTTTTTTACTGTGTTTTGAGTTGCTGTAACAGTGAAACTTCCCCACTGTGGGATTAATAAAGGATCCTGTCTTACCTTGAATACTCTGTTATACAAACCAATGATTACATGCTAGTTATAGTTAAAACCAAGAACTGTTCTTGTTCAACAAGTGTTAAGGTTATTTTCTGATCTAAAACATGACAACAGAATATGATTCATTTTTTAGTTCAATTAATTCATATGTGAATATTCCATTATATTCTATAGTAATATAGTTTTGATATCAATAATATTAAAAATATTATCAATTTTTGAAGCAACAGGAATGCTTGAATAATCAACTGGAACCAAGCCATATGTGACAAAGCTCTTTGAAGATTTACATGAAATTTAAATAATTGATGACTGTTCCCTAGTGTCACTAGTGAGTTGAGGCAAGCTGCAGGAGGCCCATTGATTTGTGTTATGGTCCTGCTGTTGGTTAAAAATTATTATTAGTAGTAAAGTATTTTAACTTCAGTGTTTTGCTTTTGTTGGGGATAAAAAGTATTTGTGAAATTCCATTCTAAACCTTCCTGTGTTCTTTTCCAGACCTTTCTTTGTTCACAGATTTTATATAATAATATATGCCATTAAAAGATCATTGATATTGTGCTATAAGCTGTACTTAAAGAGATATCTCGTTCTCATGTCTCTCAACATGTCTTACCTTAACTGGAGTCTTTTATAATTTAAACATAGGATTATTTAGAATTAATGAATATTTTTTTTAAAAACTATATCTGAGGGGCTTAAGATAATGTTTCTAATATCACTGTCTCAGTCAGTTGTAACACACTCTTCTACTTCAAACATAATTCATTTATAAAAGGAACTAAAACATAATTTGATTGTAATTCCATTTAATATGTTTGTGTTATCCCTTTATTGGTGCTTATCTGATAAGAGCATGCCTGATCATAAAGCTCTTTCGGGTATATATGGGTACAAAACAAAGTTTTGTTGAGCTGAATCAGATATAGCTCATCATTAGCATGAACATGAACTGACCAGAGAGAGAAAGAGTGACACAATGTGAAAAGACATAAATCTAGCCTGCATACACATATCAGATAATACAAACTGACAGACACTGTGTAATAACACACACAGTATATACTAGAAGCAGGATTACTGAAACGGTCACTCTACCAGCATGCAAACATACAAGCAGTGTGTGTTGGAAGCCATCCTTTATACACATTGAACAGATGATGTAAAACCACAACCGCACACAAACACACACACTCCCTTGCTACTTACATTACATAACAATGCTATGGCTTAGCACACTTGAATGAATCAAACACTGCAAGATGAATATTTCTCCAAACTGTAGATGATGACACATTGGTGATAGTGTACAGCCTCTATTCTTAAATGGGTAAATGTCACCTTTTAAGTAGAAACAACAACGTTGGCTCCCACTCACATGGATAAAGATAGGGATGGTCAATAATGGTATCCCTCTTCTCTGACAAGAGCAGACAGGAAAGTTAAAATAAGATGTTGGAGGAAGCATCCCAGAGGAAATACACCTGTCCACACTTATCAGATCAGACTGGGTATGAGGAAAATTCAAACACAGCCAGGGCTGTTTATAGAGGTGCAGTCAAGGATACAGACAAGACAAGGGTGGCACACAGATTAGAGTATAAAGTATACTGTACTGATACCACAGAACTCCAAATGAAATAGATAGTTTGACTTGTTTCTTGTTGTTATTGGGTTGTTTACAGTAGCAACAGGCAGCTGTATGTATATGGCTGCTGAACTCCATAATCCAGCATAGTTTAATGTTTTTATACTGCAATTGGGGCAGCGTATGGTTCATAACAGCTTTTTAAACTGAACTTGGACTGCCATAAATTCTTTCACTGCCATCAACATAAATACAGTTTATAGAAAGCACTAAGTCATACTAATCACAGTATTTATGTTTCCTGTAGGAAAACTGATTAAGGAAGATCCTCAGCCTTGTTCATAATTCCATCCCACTCTGAACTGATTCCACTTCCATGTCCCCCACAGTGCATATATCCCAGTCTGTTTCCTTTGTTCTTTGTCGCATCGTCTGTGTCATGTCACTACCTCTGGTGTGCCCGTTTGTTCCTGACTGCCCATTTGTTCATACCTGCCTTGTTCCTGCCTGCTTTTTCCTGTTCCTCGTGTTCCCCAATAAAGAGTCTACATCTACTCTGCCTGCCTCACCTGCATCCCTGGGTCTCCCCCCCAAAAAAACACAAAAAATCAAAAGAATTCCATAATTGAAGTCTTGGAATTCATTGCTTTGTCTTGTTTACTGGCAAATCTGACATGTCCATGAACAACAATAAACATTTGGAAGTGAATAGAAAATAGAATATATAAAGTATGCATGCATGCTACTGGTGACAATGCTAGAGGATCAAAGCTACAAATGGATGCTCTTCCTTAAATACCGGTTCATTCTGAACATTTTTTTTTACGTCTGGCTTTAAACTCAGTTCAAACATTAGTGTCAAATCAAAAATTGTTTTTCAAAATATTGAATCTACGCTACAATAAAAGAAATATAATATTGTAGTATTGGCAGTTTCAGGTGAAAACTTACCATATACATACCATATGTTCTCATATGTACATTCTTAGGTACACTCCCTCTGTACTATGTAAAGGTATACCACAGCTATATACAGTCAAATTTATAATTATCTTGGATTATTTAATTTTATTTTTAGTTTTATTCTTATTTACTTTCATTTTATTTTATTGTGTCTATATTCTATTATTATTTCTTATTTTATTCTATATCTTGCTGTCTGTTTTACACTGTCTTGCTGCTGTTGCACTGTAAATTTCCCTGCTGTGGGACAAATAAAGGAATCTGAATCTGACACTTATTTTCTTCTTACACAAGACAAGCGATGGCGCTGTATGACCCTCCGGGATCCCCGTCTTCTTGATGATGGGATGGGGGTCAGCCAAGGTGAGGGGCAAGGTGAAGCACCCCTTAAAACTGCCAGCCAGATACAGCGAGGTTCAGCATCACTACAGTCCACTCCAACAGAACATTGAAATCGCCACTCATGGCCAGACGGAGCTGGTGCGACACCTAAAATCCTAAGCATAGCAAATTCATATGCACATGTACGGAGCTGGTGCAACACCTAAAATCCTAAGCATAGCAAATTCGTATGCACATGTACGGAGCTGGTGCAACACCTAAAATCCTAAGCATCGCAAATTCGTAAGCACATGTACTGTCTGCACATGTACATTAACACAATAGGAGTCAATATGCTTGAGACCCAACAAGTGAATTATTTGGTCACTACTGCACAATCTTTCCTTGATGAATCATATGAATCATGGCCAAAAGTGAAAATCCAGGCAAAAGAATATTGAAAGCACACACAGTACTTCTATTACTCAAGTGTCACAATCAGCACAACTGACAGAGAGCATAAAAACTGGAACACAAAGATTTGTAAAACTGTAATCCTTGAGTTGTAATTAACTTGAGCTTCATCATTTGTGTGTATCCTCTTTTGGGTAATTCATTAGACCCTCTTGCAAGTGTCTCAAAGATAGGTGGTCAAGCAATGATGATTCAGTCCAGAGCCATACAGTTTTTGATTAGATCGGGTTTTGTTTGTCATGTTTTATCCATGTTGTCTCAAGCTAGTCCTACTAGCCTGTGAATGTCCTACTAGTCTGGGAATGACTTCTATGACATTTTAAAAAATCTGCGTAATAAATCTCTATCTCTTCTTGACTACTTTCACCTTTCATTTAGTCCAGCTCACAGTTGTAGATGAAGAATTCCTAGGCTTTGGTCGCATCCATGTAAAAAAAAAAAAACACACACATTAATTTCACTTTGTAGTTTTTAGTTACTGCTGTGCAATTTGGCATAAATGTAATGTTCATCTCTGGATTTCAGAAGCAAATACAGTCCAAATCGGTTGAAGTCCATTCTTGAAAGTTTTTAAAAAAAGCTGAGAAAGCTGAGAAGACAGTTTGTTGGCAGACCAGATTTTTGAACTGGAAACAATTCCACACCTCCGCAAAGAAATCCAGTATGTCCCCCTCCATGCTGGTCCTATAGTGCAGCACTGGCTGTAGCAGACTATCTTTACTGCTGTCTAAGTATAGTCCTCCCGCCTTTAAACCCTACTATGCCTCTCTCGCTCTCTTTTAATTCTCTCTCTTTGCCTTGGGTTATTTGCCCACATCTGACGTCCCCACCCTCTCTCTTTTCTCTCTCAGTCACATTACTTTCATCTTTTTGCTACATAGTCCAACCCACTAGTGGAGCAAAAAGCAATATTACTCTCTCTGTCTCCGTGCTGGGTCTCCCTGTCTCTTCCTTTAAGACTCACAACCTGGTTGGTGATGCTGCTTTTGGAGTCCAGGGTACAATATGAACTATGTGTGTTAAAAAAAATCTTATTAGTTGTTTATTAAACCGATAATACAATAAAGGTTATGGTTCTGGCTTTTGATATCTATCAAAATGATATCTTTGGTTAGACATGAGAATTTGAAAATATCCTCTTGTGAAATTAGAATGAGCATTTTCTAGGTGCACTCGTATGCAATTTCATTTTTTATTTTGAGATTCTATTGATTTCATTATTGATATCACATTAGTCCTTAGACAGTTTTACCAAATAATAACATGAGATGAACACTATCTGTTTCTAATAATCTCATAATACATAGTATTGCATGTCATGACCAATACTGTTAATTGTCAATAGTAGTCTGTGTTTTTTAGAGTATTAGTTCTAAAATAAAAAAGAGAGTCTAAAAAAAATATTAAAGCTAAGCTGTCAATAAGCAGTTGTGCTTTTGTTTCTTGAATAACTCTAAAAGTTAACGTCAGTTTCTGTTTGTGTTTGTGTGTATGCACATGTCCATCCTCCTCTATCCCTCACAGTCTCTGGCAACATCATATCCTCAGTCCTCTTTTTGCTGACACCAAAGAGCAGATAAAACAACAGACAGTAAGAGAAAGGGAGAAAGAGAATGTAGAGACGATAAATGAGGATGACATCCAAGCAAACATCATTCAGCAGCCTCTGCATCTCTCATCTCCTGTCGTACTCCTACATACGTCAGTTTCCCTTTGTCCCCGGGCATCTCCACTCTCTTCTACTTCTTGCCTTAAGGTTTTTTACCTTTTCTTTAGTGCCATATCAATCCATATCAAGTGCCAATCAAAGTTATGCTGCTTAACATTACTATTAACATTATCCTGGCATTAGTGTCTGTGCCTGTCCATTTGAACTGTATTTGTTTGGGAAAAGCACTGTGATCACCATGTGCACTTATGACATGACGTGAGTCAGAGGAGAATATGCATGTTTTTCTTCTACATCATAGCTGTGAGAAGGGATGGTTCTTTAAATCTATCTGACTCTTTTTTGTTATGTAGTTCATGGAATATTAAGACAAAGCATCCACTTTATCAAAGGTCATACTGAAATTAATGTGCTGCTGGGACTTACTTTGTACACTATGAGATAAAAAATACTATCTAGTAAAGCAAGGGAGGAGGAGGACTAATAAACTTCATTGCCACTGTCCAGGAAAATATAAGATCCAGGCAAATGGCAGCAAAGATGAGCTGCTAAAAGAGCAGCAGAATTAGTTAGTTCATAATTTTGCAATTTTGCAATCTTGCTTGCTTGAGCTTGTAACTTTTAAAACAGATATATGGAGTCAAATATATATAAATTCTGAAATATAGTTATGAATCCCTCCATGTTAATTGATTGTTTTAGTTTTAGTCATTTGCATTATTATACATCTCAAAGTGTTTTTTTTTTTTTTTTTTATTAACTTCTTAAACAGATTTTGGAAATTCTGAATACACATCTCTTTACTGAGGTGATTTGGGTTGTTCAAGCACTACAACTAGAGCTCATCAGGTAAAACTGTAAAAGAAGTAAATCATAAATGTTCTGCAGTTGGGGTCAAGTGAGCACTTAAGGTTATGGAGAATGAAAGAGAGGGAGAGACTGAGTGGGGACAAGAATCTAAAAAAAAAGAATGATAAATAAAGAGTTGTCAGCATGGATCTTAGTCTAAAAGAAGACACATACAAAGAAAGGGAGAGAGATACAACTCAACCAGACAAGTAAGATGAGCGAGGGGAATACAGAGAACAAGATCCTTGTGGGATAGAAAGAATTTAAAACCCTGTCACTTAGGCAGTGCAACAGTGCAAAAATGCACAAAAATAGCTAAACTCTTAAAAGGGGAAAGTTTACTGAGAGAAATAACAAGACTGCAATTAAAAAAAATGTCATTCAACATTTAATGATGATTAAATAAGTCCTCTTTACAGACCCAATAGTCTCAGATTAAACTACTACGAACTTGAGCTCAGTTAATGCTAGATTTTCAAAGCTAAACTAATATTAATATCTGAGCTTTGAAAACCTAACATGGCCTGATACTTTAACTTTTACACTTAACATCTAAGATTAACAAACATAAGCATATTTTTTTTATACAATTTTACAGATCTGCGAGCACCACTAACCATATGGTGTTGTGCCACCATACTGTAATGTATATCATTTGATTGACATCCGACACTATTCAACCACAAGTGGGGGAACCTTGCTTTACAGAGAGACATTCCTTGGTAATAATGAAATGCATATAAAGAGTTCTTTTTATTGACACAATAATAAATTATAAAAGCTGTAGTTAAATATATAGGCATAATATTGTTAAGTGAAAACTGTGTAGGTGTATGTATGTTTCTGTCATGTAAAATAAGCATAAAGGCTAAATTGGCTAAAGGACTCACCAATTTATCTTATTTGTGTAGGATTGGGTTAAATTGGAAGCATATTATTGTATAAAGAGGACACAAGATGAGCAAAGGTCATAATTGATCTCCTTTAGATAAATGTAAAATCATTCTGAGAAAAAAAAATCGGCATTTCCTAGCTAACGTATGAAACTGTGACCACAATGAGGGTACTTTATCCAAGTAATTAATATACAAGAACATACTGCCAAGCTTACCAGAAGTTTGGCTAAAAGTGGAGGGTAAACATGTTTGTCTTGGTGCAAATGGAAAGTTCATGTTAACTACTGATCTGATATGAATGAAATGTTAAAACTTTTAAAAGAGGTTTTTAAGTGGTGACGTATGTGTCTGAATTTAATACTGATGCCTGTACATCGGCCTGTGCCAACCAATTTTTCCTCAGCTGGAAACTCCAAACACTCTTTTAAAAACATGCAAGCACCTGCAAGCTAGATGGTTACCCAATTATTCTAGGACTAGGATTCTAGACTAAGTTTAGGGAAACAATTTCAACAACATTAATGGCAGTAGGACTTCCAAGTATCGCTGATGATTCTCATGTTAATCTGAACTCCTCCCAATTTGACCAACTTACTTAGAGACACTCTGGACTCTGATGCGCCTCAAAAAAGAAAGATTATAAAACAAAGGAGACATGGCAGCATGGTTTAACTCTGCCACTCGAAAAACAACAATTGGTAAGGATATGGCGCTGCATGAAAGAGGACTCTTGCCTAGCCTGGAAAGACAGTCTCAAAGCATATAGGAAAGCTCTGTGTAATGCCAGAGCCGCCAACTACTCAGAACTAATAGAGGAAAATAAGAACTGCCCTAGGTTTCTTTTCAGCACTGTAGCCAGGCTGACGAAGATCCATAGCTCTATTGAACCCCACATCGCACCAAGTTTAAGTAGTAATGATTTCATGAGCTTCTATAATAACAAGATTTTGTTATTATGATTAGGAGCAGATACAGAAAACCTGACAATTGCTTATACAGTTTTACTCCAATTGGCCTTCTCAAATTATACTCATTAGTAGCCAACTACAGACCAATATCCAACCACCCCTTTTGGTCTAAGATCTTAGAGAAAGCCGTTGCCAGGCAGATGTAGTTATCTCCACAGTAATAGCCTTTTGGAATTTCTCAGTCAGGATTTACAGCTTACCATAGCACAGAAACAGCACTTGTGAAAGTCACAAATGACCTGTTGACAGCATCAGATAGAGGACTTCTGTCTGTAAATATATGTATATTTTTTTTTTGTTATATAATTTATGTTTATTTATTTATTTAATTTGTCTAGCACAAGAGAGTACTGTAAAATACCGGAGTCAAATTCCTTGTATGTGCTCACATACTTGGCAAATAAACGTGATTCTGATTCTGATTCTGATTCTGATCTTTGGGTCTGAGAGTGACTCACACCAGTGAACCCAAATAATATGTCACATTCATTCTAATTTTCACTCACATGCCATATACAGTACATTGTAGGATCTGTATTTGATCACCTTATCTTAGCATATACTAATAAAAACAAAATATATGAATAAAAAGCAATATATTTTAAAAAAATAAAACATGAATTTCAGTTAGGGACACTAGCCTGGGTTCTGTAGGCATGACAATCTAATCTATTCATTATTGCTGTTCCCTGAAAGCAGACCTGCTTTGAGATTAGCTTGGTCTAGTCCTTCAGCAGAAAGTATTTCTTTACTGTGGATTAGTACTGCCCACAGACAAGACCAGGCAGATGAATAACACCATTGTTTTATATTAGACAGTGGCTCTGTTTGTCTGAGGAGACAATGTGACAAAACAGTTTGGTTGTTGTGTTTCAAAGAATGCATTACTGTAAGAAAGGAAAACACAACACACAGACAGATAACAAGGGCTCAGTAGCAGTTTTTGCAGTGTCAAACTATGAAATTTCAAAGTTTGCTTGATAGTGTCTGAGGAAGTTATCCAAGGTGGCGGCATGTGCACATGCTGTGGCTTCTCTCTCTCTCAAGGAGGAGACTGTGGAACCTGCGGGCCAGGACCAGCAGACTGAGGGACAGCTTTGTCCACCAAGCTGTCAGGATGCTGAACTCTCTCCCTGCTCTGCCCCAATTAATCTAACCCGCATGTCTTTGAATTCTGGGAGGAAGTCAGGGTACAGAGTACCCAGAGAGAACATGCAGACGCCACCCTGGATGACACAGGCCCTTCTGCCTGTGTCATCCAGGGATTGAACCCACAACACTCTTGCTGTGAGGTCATCTATGATGCCATAATACAAAGTGACTACAAATGACAATATCTGGTTCTGATTTTTGTGAACAAATATTGTACATGCATTTACATAAATGCCAAAATATATTCAAGCACATTGCTCTGTGTTATTTTAACATAAATGCCTTTAGGGTTAGGTACAGAACGGTGGTACAACAAATAACTGTGAGTTGCAAAGAATATGTGATATTTTACTAAATAAATGTTTGCCGACAGTCTGAGGGAAATATGTGTCAACTACTGAGAGAACCAGGAACTTTGCAGGTCTTATAGCTGAACATTTCTGATTCTGATTGGTTAAATCAATTACAGAAAAATGATTAACACCTTCAGTCGCCAGAAGCCCTCTGAGATATAGTGGGCTTTATCTGGTCCACAGTGCCTCAGTGCTGCTCTGTTTTAATAGTTATTCTTACTGTACACATCAAAACAAAAAACTCACGATATAACTTTGCTGATTAAGAACACAAATTATGTTGTGACTTGCTGGACTTTCTGGTGGAGGGGAGTGGACTAAAGACTGGAGAGGAGCAGACTAAAGTACCTTAGCACACTAGTTTCAGTAACTATATATTTTGAATGTTTGTGTTGTGGCTGTTCATGTTAATCATATTCTAATATTTACAATTCTCAGAGAGACCCTGAGTGCAGGAAAATGGATGGATGGACAATGCTCAGAGAGGTTTATTTCTGTAAATTAGACAGCTGGAAGACAGCACATAAGCTGATATGGTGGGCCAGATTCTGCCTGCGGGCCTTGAATTTGACACTTGCTCTACACAGTCCAGAACACTCCCTGCTTGTGGTATATAATGACCCCATAGAAAGTTGATTTATCACTAGAGTCTCCAAGAGACAGAAGGACCACCATCAGTCTGGAGAAAATCTACTGACCTCCATCTTTGAAAACCTAACATCTACTTGCCTCGATTCTGGCTTACAGTGGCTTTCACAATGATCGGCATAGGCCACTAATTTCTTCTGGCCTGTTTATCCATCATCATGACTATGTCTCCTTCCTCAAGGTTAAGCCTGTTGCCCTGCCATTTCTGCCAATACTGTATCACGTTAAGATACTCTCAACACCATCTGGTCCAAAAAGTCTCTGCTAGACTCTGAACACATTTCCATTCAACCTTTAAGAGTTCTCGATTCCCAAATTATCCATGATGAGGAAGGGAGACACCAGTTTTCTGGGTCAACAATACGGCTGGTGTCAAGATAAGAGGGGATACAGGAACACAGGAATGATGGGTCTTCCATTTATAATAGGTGTGAACTCAGCCATGAATGTCATATGAACTTCGTGTGTGAGATGTTTTGATCCACCTTAGAGGAACATATAGTATCCAGCAGGCGATTCCTATCAATCGCTCCCATGAACCACTTATATGGGGTGAGTGAGGTGGGTTAGAAACCCAGCTGCACCTCTGCTCTTAAATATATATCCTTTCCAAATTGACTAAAGGCCAAAGATGTCGGACAATGGTACCTTTGAAGGAAGCCAAGACAGTCATACACACTGTTGAAGTAGTAGTAGTAGATAGCACTCCACTTCGGGTGTATGACTTCTCATCATCTGAGGTTTGGAAGGTGAATGCCTCTGTAGCAATGTTCCAAGACACTCCAAGACTATGCTGAAGAGGGAGTTCATCAGTAAAGAAGTCCAGGTCTTTTATTTCCTTGGCAGCGTAATCAGCAGAAAATGCCTCAATCACTGCATGGCAGTTATTTTGGCTATTTTGTGTAGTCTAAGATTAGATGCACCAAGCATTTCCCACTTGTGAACATTCATGGCTTCCATCTCAGTAGAGAAGGACTTCAGTGTGTCGTCAACATAGAAGTCATGCTCCACATAGTGTCTGGCATTGCTGCCAAACTCTTGCTTTTCTTCCTAGATTGTGACAGCAGTGAGGGGCTGTTACCAAAAATATGCACATGAATCCTGTAGTCTGTGATGTCGCTGCTTAGATTGTTGTCAAGATACAACAAGTAGTGGAGCTCCTGTTTCCTCTCTTACCACAAAACAATGAAACATGCTGGATGTTTTAGCACCTGCTATAACGTACCTGTTATAATAATTATATCTATTTAAACATCCTTTTAAACTCTGCACTACTGCACCACTGCATTACTCTCTACTACTCTACTACTTACTATTGTTGTTTTATCTCTTGATCTGTATATAGTAATCTAATGTTTATTTTTCTTGTCAAGCATTCCTTATATTTAGCTGTATGTATATCTGTCTCTGTGTATGTACATTGACAGCAATTAAACAAATTTCAAATTCCTTCTGCATACTTGGTCGATAAAGCTGATTCTGATTTATTTTACATTTGTGGAAATTTATATGCCACATTGCACAATTCCAGCTGCTCTGTGTCTTAGTTGCACGAATAAATATTGTTAAACAGTTAAAGAAGACAGTTAAAGAAGACTGTCACATTTATGCTGATATGATGCCCTAAAGTTGATTGGAAATTATTGAAAATAAGACAGCTTGCTGGTTTTTGATGTTTTGATGATATTTCCCTTCAGTGTTTAACTCAAAGATATTACATTCAAATTAAATGGAGTGGGGGGAACATTGGCAGAGCGCTGGAGTGTCATGATCTGTCCTGTGTGTGGTTTTCATGTCTGTCCTGTTTTGACTTGTCTTTAAGTTTTCATGTGTCATGTTGTTTAGTTATGTCTTGTCAGGTATAGTCTTCACGTCTGTCTGGGTTTGGTTATGTCTCGTCTTGTCAAGTTCCATGTTTGTCATGTTTCCGGTTCCCTTGTTCTGGCGTGTCATGTTTTATTTTGAAATCCACTCTCCCTCCTGTTTCAGGTCCTTTGACTTCCTGCCACCGTGTGTTTCCCTCCTGTCTGATTGTCTGCCAAGAATGAATCGTAACATGGAGTGCATCATAAAAAGAGGGAAAGGGACCTGGAACTCCACTCTCTTATAAATCCAGCCACCTATATCTTTAAATATGATAAAAGTAATCCGAATAGAATAAAATGTTGTCAAAAATACTGAATTTTAAAGAAAAAAGCACAGAGGAAGAGGAACAGACAGAAACCAATATCAGTAAATAAAATTATATTTATAACATAAATATAACAATTTTTTTTAATTCTTTCTTTGCAGTCCGGTGGGGACCTCTGCCATAAAGAGCTACTGCTCCTGCAACTAAAAGCTCTATAAAACTTTCTGGTTTGCAAAAAAACATGAAAATGTTTAACTGACCAATAAACCACTGTTTAAAAGCGGGTGAGCAGTGTTATTCCTGCAGTGTAATCATCAACACTATTTCATTGATAGTTTAGATCCATCAGCACTAAACAGCCTTTCAGCCTTTACTCACACAGCATCTACCCACATCATTCCTCTCTTCCAGACTCAGAAACACACACAGCACACACAAAAATGCAGTACACAATGCTGATGAGAGCTCCATTGTAACACTTTTCACCACACATCTCAATGTGTCCACCCCCCTACTTCACACACATTTAAATTTGCTCCCTGTAACCAGCCAAGATACACACACACTTACTCTGCCTAATGTGAGGGGGTAATTGCCTGTTAGTACAGAGGAACTTGTAATTAAGGGAGTTGATTAGGGACCGATACTCCTCCTCCGTGGCCTCACCAAACTCCTCCCAGAGCCGAGTTTTTGCCTCCAGGACAGCCCGGGCTCCGGCTTGCTTGGCCTGCCGGTACCCGTCAACTGCATCAGGATCCCCACAGGCCAACATAGCCTGATAGGACCTTTTTCTGACAGCATCCCTTACTTCCGGTGTCCACCAGTGGGTTCGGGGGTTGCCGCCATGACAGGCACTAGAGACCTTGCATCCACAACTTTGAGCTGCCATGTCGACAATGGAGGCAAAGTACATGGTCCACTTGGATTCAATGTCACTAGCCTCTCTCAGAACCTGGGAGAAGCTCTCTCAGAGGTAGGAGCTGAAAACCTCCCTGACAGAGGGGTAAGCCAGATGTTCCCAACAGACCTTTACAATACATCTGGGTATGCCAGGTCTGTCCAACTTCCTCCTCCAGCGGATCCAACTCACCACCAGGTGGTGATCGGTCGACAGCTTAGCTCCTCTTTACCCAAGTGTCCAAGACATATGGCCAGAGATCAGATGAAACGACAACAAAGTCGATCATGAACCTCCGTCCTAGGGTGTCCTGGTGCCACGTGCACTGATGGACACCCTTATGCAGAAGTCCAATAACAGAACTCCACTCGGGTTCAGATCAGGTCACGCCCCTCCAGGTATCACTGTCATTGCCCATGTGAACGTTGAAGTCCACCAGTTGAACAATCGAGTCCCCAGTCAGAGCACTATCAAGTACCCCTTGTGGAGACTCCAAGAAGACTGGCTACTCTGTTCTACTGTTCGGCCCATAGGCACAAACAACAGCAAGAGACCTATCCCTGACACCAAGGCGCAGGGAAGCGACCCTCACATTCACTGGGGTGAACTCCAACACATGGCGGCTGAGCTGGGGAGCTATAAGCAAGCTCATACCAGCTCACCACCGCTAACCCTGGGCAGAATAGTGGAGTCCCCTCTCAAGGAGTTGGGCTCCAGAGCCCAAGCTATGCGTGGAGGTGAGCACAGCTGTCTCTACCGGGTACCTCTCAACCTCCCGCACAAAAGCTCAGGCTCCTTCCCTTATAGAGACACATCTTAACCATGAGTAAAGTTTAGATCATTGATTGACAATGATCTATCATCCCATAGGCAATCAGGATGCAGAACACAATGCGTGGGTTCTCCCTTAGCCAATCAGGACGCAGAACACAATGCGCATTCATACGCTGTAAAAAAAAAAAAAGTATGCAAAATTGCACAAAAAAAGAAATCTGCGAAACAGCGAGGCCATGAAAGGTGAACCGCGATATAGCGAGGGACCACTACACTGTTGTAAATTTTGGAAGACTGTGTTATACTGTATCTCTCAAAGGACATCATCTCTACTGGAGACAGGTCAACCATCTCTCTGTTGCTCACTCTATTAACTTCAAGTCTGGCCCTTAACAAACTCACTTGTTTGTTAAGAGGGAAGACTTCTGAGTGTCATAGCATCTAGGTGAAATACCTAGATTTTATTAACAGTGGTGAAATTGAAGATGTGACTCTATGAAAGTTAACTTAACAAATGAACACCAAAATGCATCTATGTTGTATGTGTGCTTATACAATTCAGTTTTTTTTGTTTTTTTTTTATTTGGTCTTACTTTCTCACCTTATTTTGTTGTAATTTATATATATATACATATATATATATATATA
>JBAJHX010000024.1:9444973-9456249 GCA_037176925.1 Amniataba percoides | reverse complement strand
GTCTGAATCATGAACATAAACATCCATAACCTCAACAAACTGTCTTATAAACAATAAACTTACAACTAAACACATTCAGTATATACTGTGTAAATAGAAACTATATCTGTATATCTGTATATCATGTACATAAGCTCCATAAATGCACCATTTCCACTGATCACTTTATAACTGTTATGTTATGTTATGTCATGTTATGTTACGTTATGTTAATTTTCCTTATTACATAATGTTAAAGTTATGTTAGTATTTTTTTTTTGTTATATAATTTATGTTTATTTATTTATTTACTTTTCTATTTGTCTAGTACAAGAGGGTACTGTAAAATACCGGAGTCAAATTCCTTGTATGTGCTCACATACTTGGTAATAAATAAACATGATTCTGATCATTCTGATTCTGATTCTGAACAGTGAAGTGAAGTGTTGTCTTCCTATTACCTGTGCAGTCTTTGTCCTTTCAAATCAAAACATGAACTCATACCTTGTGTTTGAGTAAAATAAGAAGGGTTTACAAAGTTACTTGAAGTTGTGTTCATGTCTGTGTTTTTTGTGTGTGGGTGTGTTTAAGTTTAGGGTGACGTTAGATTTATGTTAATCCATGTAATATCCAACACATCGCTTCTTCTGCTCCACCATGTTCATCAAACTCAAGAGTAAGAGAACAGTTTAAAAGGCACACAAACAGCCAAGACTGAACCTTGAAATAATATTAATATAATAATATTTGTAATAATTTTATTTATATAACACTTGGTTACAAAGCGATTCATGTTAAAATACACACAACAAACAAATGAACACATACATAAATAATTAAGCATGAAGCATAGACATGCATCAAGAGCACAAGGTCAGAATGAACTAAAGAGAGGGAGTCATGAGAGTGCTAGCCTATAGACGTGAGTTTTCAAAAGCTTTTATAAACAAAGCACCTCTAGTTTTAAAGTGAGAATGTGGAATAAGTAGAAGGATTTTATCTGATGACTGGAGTAGTCGGTGGCGAGAGTAGGGGATCAGGAGCTCTGATATTTAATAATCAGTTGCCATGCCATATAAGGACTTGTATGTGATAAGTAACAGCTTGAAGTTAATTCTGTATTTTACTGGAAGTCAATGAGGTGTACCATGTAAAATCGGCTCGAGGTGAGTAAGCACAACCAGAATTCATACATAAGACAAACCAGATTATAAGGTGCGCTAAGAAAATGTAATGATTTTAAGTGCACCTTATAGTCCAAAAAATACAGTAACACATGGCAATAAAACATAGACATGGCAAAATCACAGAGACCGCACAGAGCACAGATATGGTAATAGTGCAAAATGTAGTCAGCTTATAAACTGGCTAAAGTGATTTAAGTGAATACAATTATGTCCTTTAAAGTGCATGTTACTACCGGAGCCCCAGTCCTCCATGTTTTCTCCAGTTTTGCAGTTTTCTCAATGATTCTGGATGTGGCCCATCTATCTGGGGTTCACTGACCTGGTGTGGACATGATCAGTGTCTGTGTAGTGGAGAGAAGGTCGAGTGGCTCAGACCTCCATAAGAGGACATCTGAAGATCCACCTGGACTCATGGGCTCTTTTTCCATTACTTGTGATACCTTCACACATGGAACCCATGAACTCAGTATAGCCACAATTTATTACGACCCATGTATAATTCCATATGTGATTGGTGATGATGATGTTCTCTGTACATGTGGCATCTTTTGCACATCTGCCCGTCCCAGGGACAGGGATCCGTCATCTGTGGCTCCTCTTTAGGTGGCTTCTTTTTTCCCAGAAAGGAAAAGTAAAAGGTTTTTTCCTGACCCAATTTGAGGGTCTAAGCAGGATTTCTGGTTTGGATTGCATTTTTTTCTGGAGCTGTGATGCTATTAAAACAAGACCATTGATGCTAAAGCACAAAAACTAACATGCTTACAATAACAATGTCAACATGCAGTTGTTATATGCTCTTGGTGCAACATTTGCCCATAAACTGGCCTATAGCATTGCACGAAAAGAACTGAAAAAAGACATTGAGTTAGCAAAAAGTAGGTATAAAGAGCACAATGAGGAGCATTTTGAAGACAACAAACCGCATAGCATGTGGAGAGGCATCATGACAATAATGGACTATAAGGGCAGTAATCAGCTGGTTAGCCACAATCCCACTCTCCCCAACACCCTGAACACATTCTATTCTATTGGTTTGGACATACCTAGCTCCAGAGAGTGTTAATCTTCCTTACTGGAAGAAAACCATCAGCCTCCAGTGCTACAGCTGCACCACGTGAGCTCTTCCATGAAATCCTTATTCCACTTGTCTAAATGACTATCGCCCTGCTTTAACTCCAGTGATCATGAAGTGCTTTGAGAGGATTGTCCTAAAGCACATGAAGGATATCATCCCTGCTGGTCTGTATCAGTATCAGTTTGCATATACAGTGGGGCAAAAAAGGATTTAGGCATCCATCAATTGTGAAAGTTTCCCCTAAAAAATGAGAGAGGCCTGTAATTTGCATTATAGGTACACTTCAACTATGAGAGACAGAATGGGGGGAAAGAATCCAGGAAATCACACTGTAGGATTTTTAATGAATTAATTGATAAATTCTATAAGAGGCTCCTCTGTCCTCCATTCATTATCTGTATTAATGGCACCTGTTTGAACTCATTATCAGTATAAAAGACACCTGTCCACAACCTCAAACAACCTCCAAACTCCACTATGGCCAAGACCAAAGAGCTGTCAAAGGACACCAGAAACAAAATTGTAGTCCTGCACCAGGGTGGGAAGACTGAATCTGCAATAAGGGAGGCAGCTTGGTGTGAAGAAATCAACTGTGGGAGCACAGAAAATGGAAGACATACAACACCACTGATAATCTCCCTCAGTCTGGGCTTCCACCCATGATCTCACCTTGTGCGGCCAAAATGATCAAGAGAATGGTAAGCAAAAACATAATGCTTTGGGGCTGTTTTTCTGCAAAGGGACCAGGACGACTGATCCATGTAAAAGAAAGAATGAATGGGGCCATGTACTGTGAGATCTTGGGTGAAAACCTCTTTCCATCAAGCAAGGGCATTGAAGATGAAATGTGGCTGGGTCTTTCAGCATGACAATGATCCCAAACATACCACCCAGGCAACGAAGGAGTGGCTTCTAAGAAGCATTTCAAGGTCCTGGAGTGGCCTACCCAGTCTCCAGATCTCAACCCCATAGAAAATCTTTGGAGGGAACTGAAAGCCTGTGTTACTCAGTGACAGCCCCAAAACATCACTGCTCTAGAGGAGATCTGCATCGAGGAGTGGGCCAAAATACCAGCAACAGTGTGTGAAAACCTTGTGAAGACTTACAGAAAATGTTTGACCTCTGGTATTGCCAATAAAGGGTATGTAACAAAGTATTGAGATGAATTTTTGTTATTGAACAAATTCTTATTTTCTGGATTTTTCTTTCTCATTTTGTCTCTCATAGTTGAGGTATGCCCATTGTGAAAATTGGAGACCTCTCATCTTTTAAGTAGGAGACCTTGCACAATTGATAGATGACTAAATACTTTTTTGTATTCCCTCCTCTCCATACATCTGTCACATGAATGTGCATCTTTCATGTCCCAATTATCTGTTGAATGTCATGTCTGGTTTTTTGTTTTACTGTTACATAATGTCATGTTTCTGGTCTCTTGTTCTGACATTGTGTAAGTTTATATGTTGTGTAAGTTCCATGTTTTTGAATCTATTTAATTACCAAGCCAAGAACCAAGACTGTTTTGAACTTTCTTTAAAAGCGACTTTTCTTTATCAAATAACTTAATATCTCTGCCTGCCTTGTGTCCTGCATTTGGGTCCACTTGCCTTGTGTGGCTGGCTGAGAAAAAGTGTATAAAATGTGTGGTGAGGTAACTCATATTGGATGTAATGGTGGATAAACAACAACCAAACAACCAAGCAATGAGAAAAAACTGTTTACAAAATTTAGCAAGTAGAAGAAAAGATTTGAAGAAAAACAACCAACAAAGGAAAATGGTAATGGTTTGTCTCTTTAAATGACAACCAAAATGTCCCATGAATATTACTGTCCTATTTTGAAAAAATGTACATATACAAAATAGCTGATGTACCCTTGTATTTCCCATAAGAAATAGTAACTTTCTTATAATTTCAGCAATTTTTATGGTTTAAAGTTGCATTTGCAAAACAAAGCTGAAATTAATCACATTACCATATCACTCTGTAATAAGTAGCACGTCAGAGACAAAGAACGCACAAGATGAATGTTTTGATTTATAAAATCCTCAGATCAACTCTGTCTGAGTGTTTCAAATTCAGGCTTTCTGTGCACTTAAATACATATGCAGCAACACAAATGCTTTGGCTATGCTGTGCATAGGTGTGTGCGTGTGTGAGGTTTTTCTCACCTGGGCCATGCTGCTCAGCAGGACTTTGGCTGGCTCTTTGTTCTCAACATGGCTTGTAAACCTCAGGCTGGTTCTCAGTAGATGATCTTGGAGTTTTATGATGAATGGGAGTGGGGTGGGGGGGTGGGGGGGATGTTCCCGTATGCTCACACACACCACGTTCTCCTCCTCTGTGACAGCACTGTCCTTCCTTCCTGACCACAACGTGTAATCCTCTTTTGTTTTCTTGTCAACTGATGTATACAAGCAGAAAATATGTCAGAGGAGCTTTTATCCCTTTATTTTTCTTCCTCTGTCCTTCCTCGGTCCTACGTGTGGTTGGTTTTAATCTGGGCTCACATTGCTTGCTGCCTCTCCCTTTCCTCCTCATAGTGTTCACTCTACTCTCTCTCCCTCTCAGCCGCTCCCCCTCCTCCTCCTTCCTGTAAAACCCTCCTCACTGTACACAGCATTAGTGAGACAGAGAGGAGGGGAGAGGTGGAGGGATAGAGCATGTGTGTCTGTGTTTATCATGTGACCTTATGTTGTAGTAGGATTCCCAAGCCAGCTGTCGTGCTCATTCCTTTATAGTGCTTAACTATAAGCTTCATGCACCTTCACTGATGACCAATGTCAGTAAACTGTCTATAGAGCAGGGAAACTTAAAACCTGCTTAGTCCATGACTGAAGCACAGAGAGAGCTTTTTAAATATTTATATTGTAGGTCAAACCTTGAAAAAGTTAAAAGTCTGAGGAAACAATATTACGAAATCTGTGGAACAGAATAGACAACTCTAAAGCCGTGCTAAGTAGATTACAACATGTAATGTGAAAGGGGACGCTCGTAATGACAAATCACTATTACCTAACTCTATTCCTGTCTTCTGTACAGAGCATTTAAGAGTCATTTGGTTCATTGTCATAGATTATGGAACAATAAAGAATCTGCAGTGTAAAAGGATATCAGACACATGGCTCCCGGTGGGTGCTAATGTTTGCTCTTTGTCTGCTGGCAATGACACAGTTTCTTTTTCACAGCCTGTTCCACTGCCCCCATGTGGGGAAAAAAAGCTACTGCTATTTAACCATGCCAAAAATCTTTTGACTATCATCTTTAAGAATAATTATGGTTTATTACAACTTTCGCCCTAAATTGTAGTTTCCGTTTTCTCGAATGCACTCAACAAATTATTTATATGGGGCAAGAAGCAAACAGTTTATACAGATTACCTACATCACTTTATTTATTGTTGAACTGAAAGTGAGAGCACCTTAAATGGTGGTTATATTTGTTCATTACATAGGAGACCTGTAGCTACACAACTATGGTGAGTATAGTAGGTATAAGTTGAAGAGAGAAGTAGGTCTATGTTGAGAATAATGTTTACTATGGACATTACATTTCAGTTTAGTTTCTCTTTCAAATACCCCTGGATAATCTGGGGGGTTGTTTACAACCTCTGTGACTGCACGTTTCCTGTTGTGAGTATATTGGTTTAATCCAATGTACTACCAAGATCGGGTAATTTTATCTTGTTGTTAAATTTGTTAAAATAGAGTTCAGAGACCATGGAATGTTTTATACCAAAATCGAGAATACTGCTTCTATAATTTGTACCACTGCTACTGCAAATACATCATAGTTGTTGACCCTTCAAATACAAACCTGATAAAAAGTTGTGTAACAGAATTCAGTTTGAACGCAAAACTGCAACTGAAGAAAAGAAACTGACAAAAATCAAAGAAGATTACACTTGTACACGGAATCATTCTATCCTTGAGAAATGAGGAAAAGGACATCCTGCAGTGCTTCCCTTGGGCTTTAAATTGGAAACTCCCAACCCACAGCAACAGGAACAGGTAGGCTGGCCTGCCATAGGGGCCCTTCTTGTTTTTTCACTTTACATATCACTCTTTTTATTTCTCTTTGTACACAGACACATAACCTAGAAAAATGAAAAACATTCATCATTCATCAGACTTAATTAAGGGCTTTTCCACTTAACCCAGTCTCACATCAAAATGTGAAATAGCTACGTTTGTCCACAGTACAAAATGTAGCTACTTCATAATTAGGGCCTGAAAATTGTAAAATGTTCGTGTTTTTTTATTCTATTCTTTTCTATTGGCCTGTCGACAGGTCACGTGACCGCTTACAGCAGCCTTCTCAAAATAAAAACATGGCGGCCATTCCTTTAACTCTCAGTGGAAAATGCATTCATTCAAGATAGTTTGGACATAAAAAAGCATTTTGATTATATTTCTAGTGAGAAATATACATAAATATTTCACTATATTCGTTCTATTCTTGTAAATGATCTTTGGTTTGTTTGTTATCATGATGAGTCTTGGCATAAAATTGTTACAGTGTGCCGTTGTTATGCTGAAACCAAGTGACGTGTTTGTTATTGTATTTATTTGTTACTTTGTGCAGTTATTTTCTTCGTTAAAATATTTGTGTAACTGTTGATGATACTCAAAAAAAAAATAAATAAATAAAATGGATTTTAGTGCTCCAGGGATTACATATATATTCTTCTTGAAATTATTGCTCGCTCAAAAAGAAAATAAAACATCAGTTGAATTGTTAAAATTGTGCTCTTTTAGATTTGTAGTTTTCCACTGAACCCATGTATCCTTTAGTTGTATTCAGATCATTGGAATCATGTAACCTTCAACTTGATAAGAAGGAATCTGATGTTCTCACAAATTCCTCTTTAATTTGTTAGTTGTATTAGAATCACGCCTCACGGACAACACACACTCATGTTTCATACCACATTAAGTCTCTCATGCATTGGTTAATGCAAGAATAATATATACAAACAGTAAGGTCAATCATTATGATTTCTGATGGAAGTGACCAGTCACAGCAGTGCATGTGTATTATGTATAATAGAAAATCAAACATAAATCAAAGGGTGGTAATTACCACCACATTAAATGTGCCTAACTCAACAGTTTGAATCTTTCAGCTTCTGCTTCGATCTCTTTCAGTATATAAACAGTAGTTGTCAGAGAAGGGACTCCTTTTTGTGTAAACAATCATACAACTGTCACTCCTGAAGCGACGCACACCTTCATGACTTTGACCATAAGACTGCACACCTGTAGATAGAGGTGCTTGCAGCTTGTGCACAAACACAGTCAGACACTACTCCTGCTGTCAGTGGAGTTCTGGAAATGGCATCAGAGGTATTAGGCAGGGCCACATGAGGCATATTTTTTATTACAGATGATCTGCGTCATGTGGTACTGTAGTGACAGTTTAGTTAATATCAGGTTACCTATGGCTACTTTAGTGAGATGTTCTGGCAATACTGATGCTCTATAAGGTCATTTAACAGGGCACTTTAACTGACAAAAAGTACTTTAAGGTTATGTTTATGAACTTGTTCATCTCGTCTGTACACCTGACATTGACTGTCAAAATAATGATAACTTTCAACTTTCCATTCAGAGTCACTTTCTCTGCTTCTGAAGAAAGACTAAAAGCAGTTTCATGATTTTTCTAATCATCCCCCTGAATCGGAAATAGACCAGTTTCTCCTTTTGAACATCAACCCATGCTCTCTGATATCTGTCCTAAACAACAAAACCGGCTCCCTTAGCCTGACTCCCTGCAAAATACAGTGTTCCCTCGTTTATCAGGTTACATTCCAGAAATAGCCTGCAATAGCTGAAATCCGCAAAGTAGGATTTTTACAATTATTAAATGTTTTAAGGCTGTAAAACCCCTCACCACACACTTTATGCACTTTTCTCAGACAGGCATTAATATTTTCTCGCATTTCTCTCTTGTTTAAACACTCTCAAAGTTCAAACCTTTGTAGATTTATAAGATATAAATATGACAAGCTGAACGCATTCTGGATTGTACAGGAGACACGTCATGGAGGAGATTGATTGACAATGATCTACCGGCCCTTAGCCAATCAGAACGCAGAACACAATGGGCGGGTTCAACCTTAGCCAATCAGGACGCAGAACACAATGTGCATTCATACGCTGTAAAAAATAAGTATGCAAAATTGCACTGAAAAAAAATCCGCAAAACGCGAAGCCACGAAAGGTGAACTGTGATATAGTGAGGGAACACTGTACTCCATAGATTCCGTAATACTAATGCTGCAGCAGATGCAAACAATCCCCTGCTGACCAGCCACATATGTTCTGGTTGTGCCCAAAGTTGACTGACTTCTGGTGTAATGTTTTTGCGACCACTTGGTACAAAGTGGTAGCAAAAACATTACACCATATAAAGCCTAACCCCTTGACAGCCTTGTTCGATCTTCCTCCAATTCAAAATATATCATAAGCCTCCCATCATGTAATTGCCTTTACTTCAGTCTCAGCCAGACATTCTATCCCCCTTAAATGGAAACATAATATCCCCCCAACACATGGTGGGTGGATAAAGGAAGTTTTACAGTGCATTCATTTGGAAAAGGATTCTCGTGAAGGAGCTCTTTAGAAGATTTTCTTAAGACCTGGGGCCCTTTAATAACCCTTATTAAAAGCCTTGACATCATTCCTAAGGCAGAGAGTGCTTGTAGTCTAATTTATTTATTTATTTATTTATTTATTTAACTTTACTAGTTCGAGGTACCCTTTTTATTGTCTGGATGTGTTATTGTATGTGTTTGATATGGGTTCATCTGTTAGACCATCCAAGTAGGTGACCAATACCTAAAAGGATGGGTGGGCTGGGAGGGATAAGTGTTGCTGCTGCCATATTTGCTAGAAAAACATATTTGAACTAAAAAAATGATGATTTATTAACAATCACACTTTGTTAAATTGGAGAGCTTTGCATTCTTTGATTTGGATAAATAAGGTCATTCTAGACACACTACAGTGCTACATCAGCAATTTTTGAGATACCCTGAGTCAGCTGAACTCCTCCTTATCAACACTGTGTTTCAGGTTCAGTCATGTGAACTGACTGATCATGGCAGATGTGAAATGATTCAACTATGTATGTGGTATATATGAATTATTGAAATTTCTGGTGTTGGACTTGGCCTACAGAACATTTTTGTTTAACTGCTACAGGAAATGGAAATGTTCATCGCCTTGTGCAGCCTTCAGAAATTTGTCATGTTGGACTTAGCACACAGAACATTATTGTATACTTGCATGGAAAAGGGCGCCATCTTGTGAGGACCATGCCCTGTTACATGTGCTGCTAAAGTGATTACCTGAGGGATGTCTGCCTATCAGACCGTGTATTAATTCAGAGGATAACTGACTAAATTTTCCCATAACAATATTGAGGTTTACTAACTTACTGTAAGAACAAAAAAATCAATTCTGAAAAAAATATCTCTAGAATCCGCACCCTACTGTGCATGTTTCTGGCAGAGTGTCATGTCCCCATCATGGATCTGGCACAATCAATGGCAAAAAGATAATAAAACCTAGTCTGAATATCACCCTATATCAATATCACCCTTTTCTGGTGGAGGAATGTCACAATTTTAAAATGACTTATGTATGACTGGTATATTTCGAATTATTATCGGCTATTACATATACTACACAACAATTTTTCCAACCATAATTGGATAATATGACTATAGAAATTATTGTCAAATCCTATTGCCATTACCTTTTTACCTTCTGTTTGGCTAAAAATTGGTTTAATTGGTCATATAAGACGGTGTAAAAAAGAGAATGAGAATAGAAGGGAAGGAAAGGGAAGGAAAGGAAAGGGAAATTTAAATTTCAATACCAAACAACTGTACTTGGACAAACCTACCATTAAAAAAAAACCACAGATCTCCATGACTAGGCAACCCAAGACTGCACTACAGTCCTCATTGTCTCAGTGTCGTTCAACACATGTAAAAACATGGGCTAGAATGAAATTAGTTTCCCTGGTCCCGGCGCAAGCCCAAGTAACAGTTTAAAGTAAAGTGAGTATAAAAATAGAAAAGTATAAAAATACAAATAGAATAATATAAGAAGGATCAATAAATAACTTAAGCTAAATTAAATAAATAAAAGTAAAATAAGATAAAATAAATACACAGAATAAAAATGGATGATTGCAATGGAAAAATGTATGCTTTGATGCCTTTGTGTGCCCTTATGTGAATGATAAATTCAGATTTGAGGCGGAAGTAGCAGTTACAGAACTGACAGTGGTATGATAATATCAAGGCCAAGAAGAAGTAGCAAAGAAAGGACATAAGACAAATCTGATGCTCCAATACAACCTAGGGATGTACCCCAGCTTTTTCTTTGGTTGTTATTGTAACATTACCAAAAGTATTTCCACTATCTTCTGTTCAGCTCCAGTGTGCATCCATCCATCCATCTTCTAACCCGCTGTATCCTGCACTCAGAGTTACGGGGGTGCTGGAGCCTAAGGCAGGGTACACCCTGGACTAGTCGCCAGTCAGCTGCAGAGCTGCTATTAGTGCACTGTAAAAAAAACACAAAACAAAACAAAAAAAACTCCTGTAGCAGGTACAGATGTGTGTGATCATAAACAGTGTTCCTGTCCCAACTGGAGCTGAACAGAAGATAGTGGAAATACTTAAAATACTACTAAAATACATTTTCCATTGCAATTATCCATTTGTATTCTGTTTATTTATTTTATCTTATTTTACTTTTACTTATTTAACTTAGCTTAAGTTATTCATTGATCCTTCTTATACTATTCAATTTGTATTTTTTGCTTTTCTATTTTTATACTCACTTTACTTTAAACTGTTCCTTCGGCTTGCACTGGGACCAGGGAAACCTCTCACTGACCAAGACTTTAATAAGACATTTATTTATTTTTTATTTTTTTATTTATTTTTATTTATTTAAAGCCCAAAATCACAAACATTGTTTGCCTCGGAGGGCTTTACAATCTGTACAGCTGTGACAC
>JBAJHX010000024.1:9422597-9432691 GCA_037176925.1 Amniataba percoides | reverse complement strand
TTTTGGAACCTGCCCTGAAGCCTGCGTGTCCTGCATTTGGGTCCTACCTCGTCTGCCTGCCTGCATAACCTTAACAGGGTGCCGGGTGAAGAGGTTGTGAGGGTTTTATTTTTTGAGAGGGAGCCTCCGAGGAGAGAATGACGGCAGTCGCTCCAACTGGTGCTCTGATGGAGACTTGTTAGCTCCTCCTCCAACCGCCAAGCCATCTCTTTTACCATCATGGGACCCAAGAGTCAACACTAATGCCATTTCTGACAAGGGCAGTTTTACAAGAGGGGTTATGATGTGAGACGAGGGGCAGAACAAGCAGGGAGGTCTCCTCCACTTCATTTTCAAGCATGCCCTGACAGGAGTAGGGGCACAGGGAGGGATGGCGATACTGAAAATATTAAACATTACCATATCTCAGAGCTATTATATTATGTTTTTATGGATTATTTCATGAATTATTTAACTATAAACATAAACAGGACATCACAGCACCAATATCTAAACTGCACTGCAAATACCACTGTCAACAAAATAAAATAAATTAAAAGAAAAACATAAGAAGAGCACAGTCCTAAAAAAAATTAAAGCGGAGACAATTAGTCACCCAATCAATTATTTTTATCATCAATTAATTAGCCATGTCATCTTTAAAGGCAGACGAGCCAAATGATCTCTGGCTCCAGCCTAACAAAAGTAAAAATTAGTTTGTCTTACAGTTATTTTTGGTATTGAATAAGGAAAGTAATTAATAATTATTATTTTCTTACTTAGTTAATTGATAATTTGGTCTACAAAGGCCAGAAATGCAAGTTATAATTCTACTGATTCTATGATGATGACAAACAGCCAAAAAGCACAAAGCAGCAGAGAACGACTATTCACATCTACTCATGAATCTTATCTTGAGCATCTGCTTCATTCTTGGCAGGATGGTACTTTTAGAAACTAAAAATTAAACAATCTTTGTCAAACATTGTGAATTGATGTTTAAGGAAGACCTGCAGAAAAAGAGAGTCTTTCACCCAGTAGGATGAAATGAGTTGGATATGCAAAACTGCTTCGCCCGTCCTCATTTCAGGCAGTGGAGGCTGCCAACACATCACCCCAACACCCATGTGATACACTCTCCCACTCCATCCCTCTTCCCTAAGAGGCAACCTGGGAGCAAGTTTGTCAGGCTTAGTCAAGCTTACTGTACCTTGTGCCTGTCGCCAAGCAGAACTAAACAACCACCCCAGTGGAGGAGCTGCATACTGGAGCTCAACCGTGCCAAAGGGGGCAATTTAAAAAACATTATAATCACATGAGGAGAAATGTCTCTGGCTTGATAATTAGCAGTGGCGAGTGGGGAATATCTTTGATGCTGTTTGGTTTGGCTGCAGTGCAACAGGATAATGGGATTCTTCATTATCCAGTTTCCAGCTGTCTCTCTGAAGCACTTTCAGGAGTAAGGAAATCCATGCATTCATAATTCATGCAGGTTTTAGAGTGATGGTCTTTCCTCGTGGTTTAAGCATAAACCGGGTTGTTTCTGTCCCTGCACATTCATCCATAACCATCAATAATGACTCTGCTATTTCACAGCAAAAGCGAATCCAATGCATTTTATAAATGGCACACCAGTTGAAAGAATACTAAGTTATTAATTTAATATTTAGTGAAACAAACTTGCTTTTTAGACAAGGGTTAGATGAGAAGATCAATATCATTTTCATATCTGTAAATCTGCTTAGCTTAGCATAAAGATAGTAAATTATGGGAAAACATTTAGCCTGGTTGCCCAACAGCATCTCTAAAGACCACTTACAAACCAATCTTGTCTTGTTTATTTGGACAAACTAAGTTTAAAATCAGTTGTGGTTTTTAGGGAAGTTATTTTGCAATGTTTAATTTTACGAAGACCAAATAAAAGAGATTAGTGATACTTATTTGTGAGCTGTAGAGGTGCTGATGGGTGGATTTCTTTTTATGTTTCCCCTCTCTTTCTAGTATTTCTGCTAAGCTAAGCTAACTGGCTGTACTTTTATATAGGCTGAACAGATATCGGAGTCGTAGCATTCTTCTCATCTAACTCTAAATAGTAAGAAGTAAGAAAGAAAATAAGCTTACTTCCCAAAATGTCAGACTGTTTCTTTAAATTAAAGTGCTGTGATTTAATATTGATCTTTGAAACATGGAGTGAGGTTTTCAGTCAGTTGCCAAGAGCCTTTGTGTGAGATCTGTTTTGATATTACTGATGTAGTGATTTTCCCATCCTCTCCGGAGCACTCATGCTCAAAGAAGCGCTTACTATACGGCACAGTCCCTCAGCTACATTAGTGATAGTGAGGCAACACCACAGTCCACCCAGGCATTTCTACACATGGGCCATTTGTTTCACCACTGTGCCTCTCTTCAGCTCTGCTCGCAAGCTGCCTTCATGGCCCCTGACAACTCATGTGACAAATAGCCTCCAGGCCACCTCTCTCCTGATACCTCAGCTCCCTCCACAATCTGCACTTCCTCTTTGATGATGATTGTTTGGTAGCAAAGACTGACAATGTGCATCGGCCATTGGGAATCACTGTCTGGCATCAGGATCCACCAGCTGCCAGCGTCAATCATCAAGTCTGTTTCAAAGCCACTCTTTGTGTGCTGTAGTGAAATCATGCCACCCTGTGGAGGGAAGATCCCAGAGCCATATAAAGCTGCATCTAGGATGTAAAACTTGATTTTAATGTGATGCAGTGTTTTATTGATCCCTGGAGGAGAATTCTCTTTTCACTTTTCTCTCTCCACCTTTAGGTCAGAGCACTGGGTCAGATACAAAACAGCCATGTCTTGCTCCAGGACCCGTTAGCAGGATGGATGCTTGTTGACACTGCAGCTCAGAGCAGAGTCCTCTGGTGGAATGATGGTCTTCATGCTCACATTGCCACCCTGTTGCACGCACCCCAATCCAGATCTGATAAGTTTACGTTTCTGTGTTAAACATGCAAAGATAGCATTTGCATCTCAGGAGAATACAAAGCAGATGCTGTCTTCCTGTGCAGAAGGTACGACCTGCATTGAAATCAGATTAATAGTTTTTACACGCAGCGAGTTTCCATGATAATCTTGTGTTTTCTCTCTTACACCAACTAACCGACATGTAGGTAAACTATGCACCAATAACTAGGCCAAATTCCCTCTCCACCCTACTTGTGGTTGACCTAATCTGTGTAATGGCTGGCAGAGAGACGAGGCCTATTGAACTCTGGATTCATTGATAATTGATAACCTCTTCAACCCAGCTGACTTGATGGTGGGTCAATCATTGCATGATGTTTGGACAAACGTTATCCCATGGAGCAGTGTTTAAAAATGCGATGTTTGGTGTAAATGAACATAGTTACACGTGTATCAACACAGAAACAAAATCAAAATAATACTTCTTATTGTTATTTTTGTTATTGTAGCAGGAGTCAAAATCAATCTTAATTCAATACATAAACCAAAATAGTAAGCAAATAAATAAACTAATTTGTTAATGAACAAACAAGCACTGAAGCCTATTCAAAAACATTTAATAGTCAAGACACAGGTAAGAGGATACCACATGCCTGTGAGGTAAATATGTAGCTAGAGCTAGCAGCTGGTTAGCCTAGTTTTTTTACATACATGCACATTTGTCTTACCTCAAGGATGCGAAGCATGGCCTCACTTGCATGTCTTAACTTCTTGGGTGAAGCCACAGGTGATGGGAACATGCCTGGAAAAGCCTTCATCATGGCAATTGAGTGCGTTACTGTAAGAAACAAAAGTGTCATTTGGCTTTCTGCAGCATACATAAAATACCTCTGTAGGGTTGTCCAGCTGTGAAGGCCTCATGACCTTTCTAGGGTCAGGGTTAGTAATGTGTGTCATTACTAAACACCCAAAAAAAGGACGAGATTCTTAAGCAGTAACCTATGCCTGATATAACACAGCATACTTGTTGAAAAACCTACCCCGACCCCATGATACCAATTTTGAGAATACAGATAATGAAAGGATCTATTAAAATACCATAAAACATTAATGAAAATTTCTGTCTGGCTTCACAATTTTAATTGTTTTTTAGAATAGAAAAATAGTGCACTAATTTACACTGACATTTCCAAAACTGCTGTAACAATAGGTAAATAGGTCAATGCAGAGTAAATGTTATCTTTATTTTGTACAAATGAAAAGAAAGACAGCACCAGGAAAATAAATAAGAGACGCATGTTTCTAGAGGAAATCAATAATACAAATATCTGAAATGCCATAAATGTACGCTATAAAAGGAAATATTTTCAGCAGTTTTTCTAAGAGTAAAATGTAAAAAAAAAATTTTTGATCTTTATGAGCAAAGACAGTCCAACTCAGGGATGTCAAACTCATTTTCACCGTGGGCCACATCAGCATTATGGTTGTCCTCAAGAGTACGACTGTATAAATAGAACTGCTCTATAACATATTTTTGTGTACAAACATTGTACACGCATTTGCATAAATGTAAAAATATATGCAAGCACACTGCTATTATTCTAACATAAGTCCCTTTATCAGGTTTAGAACTCACCAGTCAAAGATCAAACTTTTCAAGTGGGTAACAAAGACAAATGTCTTCATACTCAAGTAATTACATCAACTTTGTTCAAAGTTTAGCCAAACACTAATGTTAGCTAGCGTTAATGTTAACCGCTAACGTTACTGCTCACCATTAATGCAGTATAATAGCATTATAAAGTGATTGTTGGTTAAATCAAACATACAAAATATTTTACCCAGCATTCACTAGAAGCTCACCGAGATAAAGAGGGTTATATCTGACCCACTGTGCCTCAGTGCTGCTCTATTTTAATAGTTTAATAGTTTTAAATTTGACCATCAGACAACAGTAAGATCTGTCTCTCTCATGGGCCATGTAAAATGATGTGGTCTATCTTATTCGTCCCAAGTCTGCTAATTTTGGTGACCAAAGGGCACAGAGGTTGGCTATGTTAAATAACTTGCTGTCAGTTGACTTTTGAAGGCTCATTTGCTTCTGAAAACTGTTTCTGGCTTAAAGCACTAGCAACAGTTGACATAAACTACGCTAATGCTAGCTATCTAGCACACTAGTTAGCTTACTGCATGCTAATTTGTTGGCCACCTCAACAATTAAAATTATTTCCTGCTTGCTAAGGACAGGTGCAATATAAAACACACAACATGTTTACCGTTTAACACTGCAGTTGCTATACAATCCATGGCATAGTTAAATTGAGTTAAACCATTGGTAGGAACTATTTAATAAAGAGGTATGAGATATTGTAAACATTAACAATATGATTTGGTGATGTATCTAACTGATCATCTGTTTGAAGGTGCAGCTCATTCCTGAAGTTACAGACGGTTACTGATGTCATAATGACATTTGTATATATTAGTGTTGTCAAAAACAAATTATTCGATAAATATTGATACTGAATATTTTTAAACTGTGCCAACAAAGAGACACTTTCCTCTCACTGGCTCCTGCTCTCCTGTCACTGATTGATGAGTAAAGAAAGGCAAATGATATAAGCAAGTCCATTAGCAAACAATGCTAACGAAATATGGTAACGCAGCACACCTAGCGAAGCATCTGAAGGATTGACACACTGACATCAAGAGAGAATTCGAGAATTTGCAGACAGCTCCTGTTTCACTAATGCATTAAACAAGTTGGCCCAGTGTTAAAGTTAAATTGTCCTGCTGTCAGCGATCTGCTGCATTTTTATAACTTTTTTCACTGAAACAATTGAGCCATATCAATCGATTGCACAGGGTTTTCCATTGAAAATTGGTTAAAAAAATGTTTATTAACTTAATAATTAAATACTGAGAGCAAAGACAATGAGCAAGTTATATTAAGATTATGATTGAACAATATTGCTGCTAAACTTATCTTTATGGACAAGAAATGGAAAAAAAAACAAAATTGAATTAGATTAATTGAAACATTTGACTATTAAAAAAAATTATTAAACAACAACCATGCAGATTGTAGACTCTCAATGAGGGCAAGGAAAAACTCCCTAAAAATCCTTAATACAAAAAATACAGAAAAAGGAAGAAACCTTGGGAGGGCCCAGTCAAAGAGAGATTCCCCCTCCAGGATGATTAGCAAATGGGTGCCAAAAGTTTGTCAATGACCAATTTTTGACAGTGTCTTAAGGGTTAGGGGCTGGGATTAAGGAGTTAGGGTTAGGGAGTTATTGGTTGGGGTTAAGGACGTTAAGGGGGCTCAAGTCAAATGTCATCAAATTTCTCATTGTACAAGTCAGTCTGCGTCAGTACACAAATCCGATGAAGTGAATCCAAATCCTGTCACCTCCATCATAACCTTGACTTCTTTTTACATTTCCTTGGCCGACGGTCTTCCTCCTCTACCTCCTGGTTCACATCCTCATCAGTCTCCTCTGTAGCACCTGGACCTTGCGCCAGATGGATGCTGTGGCTACTGAGAGCACAATCTTGACCAGCTCTGGCAGAGTCAGAGTCCCTGCCGCCAAGCTGTCTTGCGTTCTTGCAGCTTCTGTCATCTTCCTCATAGCGCTCCCTCGACCTTTTCCTCGATGGGCCGGGCAGAGGGCGCTCTTCAGAAACGTCAGTGTTTTTGTCGGTGTGGTTGCAGTCACTGTCAGTGTCAGTATCACTGTCAGTGCTGCTTTCAGCAAACTCATCCCACCATCTGAATTGTTCGCTTTCTTCATCTCCCTCTTCATCCTCCTCTCTTGACCTCTTCCTGGATACTGTAGGCAGACTGTCAGTGTTGTCGACATCATTATTTACACTGTCGTTATCCCTAACCTCATTACTGTCGTTATTGTCTTCGTTGTCATTGTTGTCATTATGGTCGTGCACAATGTCATTGACAATGTCAACGTCTTCGTGTTCGTTGGTGTCGTCGTTACTATTGTCTTGGTGCTCAGGTTGGAGAATATCAAATGCAAAACCGTCGAATCCACGATTGTTGAGAAAGTCCATCCTGGCAACAACTCCTGCATTGCGTTGACCAGCTGGTGGACGAGCTCCTCTTGGAAAAGAAAGGTGATTGTTTTGGCCTATAAAATTTGTTAGAGAATTATGTTAGCATTACTATTCATAAAGTGGGACCTTCCTTAAATAACTCTGTATTAGATGTTAAATGTAAATGCACTTACGATTTCTCCCATTGTGTAAACCGTCTCCACGTTCATCCATATTAACTAGATAAATCCTCGATTAGTCGCTTGTTTCCATCGAAAAAATGCTTCTTCTGTTATAAGTCTTGGTGTTTATGACTGAGTTTAGAATTCTGTGGCTTTTATTTGTTTGACACTTTATGACATGTACAGTTCTAGGATTTCTCATTCTGTTTCCATTGTTTATCAAATAGATCTGTTTAAAAAACAAACACAGCTTGTATTTTGTTAACTAATCCTATGAAAAGACCAAAACCAACAATAGATTGATCCTTGCCAGTACTGCCTGGGTAGCCAGAACATTGTATCTTCTTCCTCTGTGTATTCCTCCCCTTAAATCTAAATATTACCTTTTACATTTATCAGAAAAGGTAATTTACAAAATTGCTGTTAATCTTCATAAGGTGAACAGTAAGACCAGTTCAGTCTAGACTGATACCATTTTCTATGCTTCAGTTCAGGCAGATGCGAGTGAAACTACCGCTGAATAACAGTGTTGTTTCCATAGCACGCGTGTCTAAACCACATCCAAAAAATTTTAAGTTACTGTTTAGATGTTGACTTTAAGGAAGCCACAATGAAGGGCTTTTTATATGTTATTTGCAGACACTATGTACAGTATACATTATTATTGAGGCATATTTGGAAGTATCACATCACTATTTGTGGATCCTCAGCCTCAATCATGAATCTATGATTCATGTTTGAGGCTGTAAAACCTATTCTGCCTACACAGATGTAGTTTAAATGCTTTTGTTTTCTACTACTTACTTATCCTACTATCTGAATCGTTTACTGTCTCTTGCTTACACTTTCTCTTCATCCACCTCTCTTGACCTCTACCTGGATCCACCAAGCAGGGTGTCCTCTTCTTCTCCACCCTGGTGGGCTCCAGTGCCAGCTTCAGCCTCAGCACTAGTAGAACCTTCTTCTGGACTCTCACTGTGGTTGTCATATGGTTGAAATGTTTGGATTCATTAATGAGTAGGTCTCACCTTGCTGTAGAGGTGACAGCGTTAGCGGGAGAAGGCAGAGGAGGGACTCAAGCTGCAGCACGTCTGGATTATCCAGCCTTGCATTATACAGTTCAGCATCTGGCCAGACAGACACAGATAGAGTTACTCACACCTGACACCTTTTTTCTTTTTCAAAAAGATAGCTTGGAGGCCTGGGGATGCTAATCCTGTACTAAGAACCTCCAAGCCAGTGCAGATCAAAGCTTTCGACTCCTTCATTAAATTTATTTTCTTTTCATGCCCAACAAGCTAAAACAGTGCCAAGCCTTTGAAAACTGTGGTCAGCCCAACAGTGGCTCGTTCTGCTTGAAACCGACATCGACAACATTCAGCCCACCTCCACTGCATTCATTCTGAGCACATGCCGCCTCAAGCGGTTGCCAGTTTGATGCACAACCTGCATTTTCATGATCAGGTGGAGTGAGAGTCAGGCAGACTGAGTAATGTCAAGCGATGATTCTTACACAGTAGAGTAATGAATTCATTTAGAGCCAGTAGAGTGCATTTATGTTGTGCCCATTGATTCAATGAGACAGTGCTGGTGTAGCTTCCCAGTTAGCTCAGGAAACCTTTAGCTTTTGTTTTGCTGCCCTTTTTGCCACTTTCATTCAGACTTCCTATTTCCAAATTCTACAATTGTTTCTGTAGCCCATCGAAACACACTGAGATGGCGAACATGGTAAATGTTACTGTTACTGTTATACTGTGTTACTTCCAACATCCTATTAATGCAACATCCCGACACGAAGGAAAACAAAGTCCCATTGATCCAACAGCCAATTAATCTGATAATACACACTTCTAACAGCAGCAAAATGAGTATTTTTCAGATAAATGGGCCGTCGGAACAACACGACTTTGTTTTTGGCATAATGGGCTGTCAGGCAGATGGGTTTTTGGTGAAATGGGATTTTCTTTTTTTTAATCAAATGGGCCATCAGAACAATTGCCCATTCCCTGTGTTTTTGGATAATGTAGTCAATTGGATGAAATGTATTATTTGTCTCAAGCACAGTAATTATTATTCAATCCATGGACGTCACAAAAAAAATCTCTGGGACAGGAGTGAATTTATCACTGAAATTTAAAAACAACTCACTGGTTTTAAAACACCTGTAGAAAGCAGGAAAGTGGACTTCAACTGTGCAGATAGTGACAGATGTGATGTAAAGTCACTTCAAGTTTAAGGATTCAGTCTTACTGAAGTGATGACAGTCATACATGAATGCAAAGAGACTGGAGGTGCAGCAGGGAGCGAGTCAATGATTGTCAGAGGAAAGCTTTGCCATTTGTTCTGCTGGGTCTCCATCTTGCCAGCCGGACAGCAGCTTTTCTAAACTTAGTCGGGACTCTGCGTCTTTTTTTAGCCCGTCACGCTGCGGCTGCAGGAGAAGAAGCAGTGCAGCAGTTTCTGTGAATGGACTCTCCCGCAGGCCTGTCTGAGCCCACCGAGCAACAGACACGACGAGCGAGCAGCGAGCAGCGAGCGGGGAGGAAAAGTGACCCAGGCTGCGCGCGGAGCTGCAGGTCGGAGCCACGGTGTCCAGTTCCGCGTGTGACCGCCCGGTGAGGCCTGATCTCGGGCCACGACGCGCCGCGATGGACCGGTGAGGCTGCAGCTGCACGGAGGAAGGACTTCCTGCAGTACAGTCACTAAAAACTGCCCACAGACACGGTTAACTTAATGCTAAGGTTGATTTGTTTACATGTTTGAGTTGTGTTTACTCGTGACAGGTTGATATGTGTTTAAATGACTTTACAGATCAAACACATCTTTTTTTTTTTTGGGGGGGGGGGGCATTTCATTTCTTTCTCTTAGTTTACCCTAAATATTACATATATATTCCATTTAAGGTATTTGGATATTGCTATCTTCCCAATACTACATCCCACT
>JBAJHX010000024.1:9393441-9420311 GCA_037176925.1 Amniataba percoides | reverse complement strand
GTCTTCTTACGTTACGTGACTTTCAAAGTTAAGGTCAGAGTCCAAAATAACTCACGACTTTCATTTCAGAGAGAGTAACTCTAAGTGTGGTGGTCTTTTTTTTTTTTAGAAAGGACAAAAAGTATCTCAGTCCTAACTTCATATGTTAGTTGTTTGCTCAATTGATAATTTCATCTGTAAGAAGATTAATCAACACTGCAGAATCGCAACATCGTTAATTGCAGGTGAAATCTTCAAATGTTTGAAATGGTATGAAACAGAGAAAAGAGGCCACGTATTGGTTTGAAGAAGGTGGAATCACAGTGCTAAGGATTAAAACGATTAGTCAGTTAACTGAATTAGAATATATGAGTAATGAATAATTGGTTCATTATTTGTTGATCGACTAATCAATGAATCCACTAGTTATTTAAGCCCTGAACTCATCAGGAATTGATTGAATGGGATTAATCAGATTTTAATTGTAGAAAATTAGTGTAATCAGTGCAGGTTCTCGTCATCTTCAATTAGTAACAGGAGGCACATTAAAATAAGAAATAAAATGTAGGAAATGTAGGAAACACATCGAACATTTGAAATCCACAGCTGAAGCTCCTGCTCTTATCTAAAGACGTTTAGAATAACGTGACAGTGAAATACATTCTTTGATCACTGAGCTGAAAATAACAAATAAATAATGGAGGTCCGGGGTTGAAATATTAGCCAGTGCCCCTAAAAACATTATGTGGAGTCAATTAAACATGAAAAGAAGTAATTACAGTAAACGTAATTTGTACCCAAACAGAACTAATGCACAAAGCGTCGACATGTATCTCCACTGTGTGATGGACCTCATTAACTTCAGTTAAATATCAGCCTCAAAAAAATTCTGATAAGGATTTTAATACTTTGTCCTCACCAGATATCCAAAGCCAGACCAGCTGTTGTCATTGGTGGCGGTTGCCGTGGAGACAGGCAGGATGACCCATCCACATCCCACTGGTTTCCTTGGCGCAGTGGCATCGGCCCTTTTTACCTCGTACGCCATCCAGCGCAGGCCGATCACCACGTGGGGTCTGGGCCTGATCAACGAGGCCTGTCCAATAGCGAAGAGCTTCGTTCAAGGTCGAGGCTTCGCTGTGGAGGAGACGGACCGAGACTGGAACTACTTCAGTGAAAAGTGGCAGTGGTACGATCAGCTGAAATCAGGCTATATAAGCAGCTCTGTTAAAACTATTGATACTTACACAGGATATAATATCAGGACGCTTGTAACGGGGCCGTGACTCATGACTTCCTTCACCACTGGAGAATCTCTTGCATCTCTCCACAGGTACCTGGATTTGAGGGGTATCTCTAACGGGGTGGGGCCCGTGATTTGGCCCTCAGCCTACGGACCGGCTGAGAGAGACGAAGCCTACAAGAGCTTCAGCCTCTCAGGCTGGGCGGGACGCAGCGGCCACGACGCCCCGATGATCGCGCTGGACGCCCTGCTGGGGGCCGGATCAGACTGGGAAGAGCTGATGAGCAGAGCGGGATTCCATGGAGGTCAGAAATACAAACCAGAAAATGTCTCGTGTATCTAATAAGCTAATATGCTAAAGTCCACCATACATTTACCCTCAGACATCACTAATTTTATCTTCAGCTACACAGTGAAACTTCACCTAACTACAGTCTGTTTTAGTACTGAGCCCAGTCGTTCACCAACTCTCACTTTTGGGTCTGGCTTGATTCTTACAGCACTGTTCTCATTAATCAGGTAAACTTGATAGTTTCACAACTTCCTCACAATGCTGAGCTGGGGCGCTTTTAGCTCTGACAGTCTGGCCTGAATGGACCGATGGTCTGAGCTCTGATTGGTCCTCATCTGTCATTGTTTTGAGCACAGACGCAGCCTTGTAGAGGCAGCACAAATGAAGTGTAAAGGAAACTGGGAATTGAGTGATCCTAACAGATGTTCGGATTTTGGGCCAAGTGCCACAGCTGTCGATGGTTTGGACTGAACTAAAGATTAACAGACCAACCCTTTTGGCGGTAGATTAAATTCCTAAAAGCCCAGTGTGGTAATCGTCAGTGCAGGAAATAAGGCTGTATCGATATGCAACAAGTATCATCTGTTGATGTAACTATATTGTAAGATTTAAAAGGCAAAAAAAAAGTCATTATTGATTCACATTTTGGCAGCTTCATGTCAGATTTCCTGTTTACTTCCCAAGATCATGAAATAATGTGAGGTAAGTAACTTAATCTGTGACCTTCCTGTGTAAACACGCTGAGGTTAGAATATCTTCAGGCTTTTCATTTCTTGTATCAGCCAGCTGTAGGGAGATCTGCTCATTGTTAAAGAATCTAAAGTTTATAAGGCTATCTTTTGTGCACAGGACAAAAGGTATTTTCTGTTTAGTTAAAAAGCATCTGGAGTACATTTTAAAATGATGACAGTTGTTGGATATCTCAACAGTTTTTGTGACCCATGGTTTTGTTCAAATTTATCCTGCATAAATAAAAAGATTTTTGTGGCCACTTGGGGAAGCAGAAACCATCTGTGAACACTGGAGGGCTAAAATACACAGTACCTTTTAAAGAGAGACCACCAGAGATACCAGACCAAGTAAGGCTTTAAAAGCTAAACCTCTGAGTGTGATACATTCAGTGAGTGAGTTAAAAAAAAACAGGTAAAAGTGCATGTTGTCCTTTTAAAAATGCACTTTGTCTCATTTTACATTAACTTAATAGTAGGTGCCTTTTTACACCTTCAGCAGAGATATGGGCCATCATTTGCATTCATTTGGAGTCGTGTCTGTGGTGTCCTGACAGATTTAAGTCCAATAATTGTTCTTGTTTAACTTTGCTTTTGGTCTCCACAAAACTATCAGGCTCTTCAGCAGCTTAATTCTCTCCTGTGTTCACCGTCAGCTGGAGGAGAGCAAGACAGCTGTGAGACTGACTCAAAATATCAAAGCTGCGAGCTGGAAAACTAAAGCAATATAATGAAAGCCGTTAAAAAGCTTTGTAGCTGAGGGGGACTGGCCTCAGACATTATCATTTAAATTATTATTGATATAAAAAAAATCTATATAAATTATTGCTGCTGTAAAACCCCAAAAGATCTATTTTGATTAAAAACAGAATCACTGCAGAGTTCTGCTTCCTCACAGCACGTGTGTCTTCATTTCCTCTCGGACAGGTGACAGTGACAGCACAGCAGTGATTGCCTGCTGCTGCTGGGGTCTCCTCCACGGCACACAGGGGGTCCCCGAAGGCAACTACTCCAATTTGGAGTACCGGGACCGACTGGAGCGCAGCGCCGAACAACTCTATGCCCTGTCGCACTGAGAAGGCCACCACGGCCTGCTGCACTGACAGACTGTCCAAACATCTCTCTTGGTGGGGGCGAACTAGGCCACACGCTGACACATTGACGTAGAGCTAGTTGGTGCGCTTGGTAGTACATCGATCCAGGATGCTGTCACAAAGTGTGGTGTCATACTTGCCTGAAGGGGAAGCAGAGTGTCCCACTAACCCAAAGAAGAGTCATTTCTGCCACAACATGGACTACGGCCTCATGAGATTGGTGCAGAGGCTGGAGTATAAAGAGGGGTCCCCCTAGTGACCGCTTTAAATTGGCATGCAGAGTTATACCACAGTGGAACAAATCCAAGCTAATGAGAATGTGAAGAGAATACAAAAAGTCCCAGAGGAGGTAATTACTTCGTTTTGTCAGGCTGACTAGTGAATGCTTAGTGAGCTTCAAATTAAATGTGCTCATGTTATTGTCTAATGAAAAATACATTTCTGTGTCTCATGAAAGCTGTTTATGCAGTGCTACAGACGAGCACAATTAATGATACAATAAATTAACAAACAAAGCTTTGTAGTTGAGTTGAAAACTTTATTTTTTGGTCATTGTTGTTTTAATATTTTTTTTGTCTTGTCCATTTTTTTATTAATTATATTTTCCTACAGGAGAGAAGAAGGGCAAAGGGATGATTTTAACTACTGAATCGAGTTAAAAAAAAAGAAAAATGATTTGCTAAAAATCCCCTCCTCTTCAAATCCCTCCTTTCATGCTGTATTCATGAGAATCCCGTGACAGTGTTTCCCATTTGTGTCATGGTACTTGCAAAAACCCCTCAAGGCTAAAAACACATTGCTGGAAGATAAAGTGTCTGCTGCAGTTTTCCCATCCGTGTTTTTTCCTCTCCGACTTCTTCGTCTCCGCCAAGCAAGGTGCCTCATGTCTCTGAAAAGGGAAGAAGTTGGAGAGGAGAGCAGGATGGCGGCAGGGGTTGGACACTGCTGCTGTCGTCTGCCACTATCGTCATTAGCATTAAAAAGGTCCTCCTCTTCTGGGGCTGACTTTGGGGTTTGTACCGATAGAAGAACGTTGCAGCAAAAGTGTAAGGTGCTGCAAGACTTTCTGTAGTCTTCTCTCCTCGGTACGTTCCTGTCAGTTTGTTTTGTTTTCTTGAATGAGTCGCGTTCAGTCTGGGCCTCACATCCAGCAGGCAGTGGGGATGTTGGGGCTCATTCCTGGGAACAGTCTGGGAGGAAGGGGTCGGGGGTTGATGAGGTTTAGTTTCCAGGCGGATGGAAGGAAGCAGGGTGTGTTTGTACCTGCATCGCTGTGGGAGAAACACAAAAACACAACAAAAACTATAAATACTGCGCTTCAAAACCACAAGCAGAAAATCAGAATCACCTTCACTTGACCAATCGAGGCATGGATTTCACTTGACATCATGTCTCGTACCTTGTGGATGTCCTATGTAAAAGTGTTGGTGTGCTCCTTGCTGAGGTCCGTGCTGGGGGTGCTGGGGCACTGAGCCGGGGCCCTGCTGTGGGGGTGGCTGCAACATCACTAACTGGGGCTGTCCGTGGCCCCCCGAGTGATGGGGACCTGACATGGCTCCCTGTACATGAGCCTGCGGGGCCGGGACATTAGCAAATCAACTTTAAATGAAATATTCAAAATTAAGCAATACTTGCAACACTTAGCAGATTTTTTTTCAACAAATACTCATATCTTGATCCATACCTGTGCTAACTGGCTAAGGGGGTACGTTGGTGGGATGCCCTGGTGGCTGTGGATGCTGTAGCCCTGAATGGGATAAGAGCCCTGTGGAGACGTGTGTCCTGGCGGCATGTTGGGTGGGGTGGCTGCTGACAGGGGACCTGAGTGGTACAAAGACTGGGGCTGCGGGCCTGACTGGGCATTCTGAAAGGAGACATCACAATGTCAAAAAGGTTGAGAGATAATAAATTAATCACAGTTCCTGAGTTTCAGAAGCTTCCTCCTCTGAAAAATGGATTAATGTCCATGTCCCCAAAATGGGAGACAGTAGCTGTGTGTTTTGGGACTCTTTTTTTGTACCTTAAAAAGTCTACATTTCCAAGTTAACAAAGTTCATCTAGAAATTCAGACTTTGGGAGGACCCAACTTCTAAATTGGGACAATAAATCTAGTTGCATTTTGGGAAATGCAGTCTTGTATCTCACCTGTCCAGGGCTAGGTGCAGCGTGCTGGGGAGGGGGTTGGTTGCCTGTTGGAGTACTGGAGGGCTGAGGCTGATGAACTGCCCCCGAATGGTGGGGGAAGGACTGTGCAGCTACACAGAAACAGAGATAATCAGAATCAGATGTTTTACTATCAGAATATTAAGAATCATAAAAGAAGTATGGAATTTAGTATTCGCAATATGCTTCCTTTCAACGCAACTGATGAAAGTTTCATGTTAAAACTCAGGATCTTTATTGAGCTCACCATAGATGCCCTGCTGTGGTCCCTGAGGTCCATCTCCTTGTGCGGAGAACTGGGGGCCTCCTGGGGGTCCCAGTGCTTGTGGGTGAGGACCACCACCTTGACCTATCATCCTGGCTCCACCCTGCAGCATGGAGTACATCGGCTAGAAAGGCAGGCAGAGGAGAAGAGCAAATAAGTGAAAATGTGTGACTGTTATGAACCTCTGTTGAATAAGAAGCTCTCATAATTACATAATCATCTCATCAGTTATGAGAAGCAAACACTCTAACCATCACAAACATGAATAATAAAACATTGTCCTACCTGTCCAGGGTAGGGTGTCATAGCCTGGATGACCTGCTGCTGGCCATACTGCTGTGGGTTGTACTGAAGGTACGACTGAGGGTAGGGGGAGGCCACCAGCGGGGCACCAGCTGCCGACGCCGCAGCTTGTAACATGGGTGGTGCTGAAGTACCATGGTCAGAGCGCGGAGCCACTACTGAGCCTGGAGGACAAGTTGGGAAAACAGAAATGTGAAAGGAATAGTGATAACATACCACATTAAGTTTGAACTAGAAGACCTCAGTGTCAGCTCTATATAAGTGGATTCCCATTTACTTTGGCAGCAATGTGTCAAATTTTTCATCTACCTTTGGTCCGGGGGTATTTTCCCTGGCTAACTGTAGACATGGTGTACTGGTACATTGGAGCGGGCTAAAAGAAAGAAAGAAAGACAAAGAATCTAGGTCAATCCAAGAAAAACTACTTTGTCAACTTTGAAAGGAACAGCCAGTCAAAAGAAAAGCATGGAAATAAGTTTGACCATTGGTTAATCTTCAGTGATTGTTTTAAAAAGCAAATTACCCAAATCTTTGACTACAGCTTTCTAACTTTTAATGTTTAATAATAATAATAATAATAATAATAATAACTTAATGTTGTATATTTGGATTTTATGTTGTTCATCTGATAAGACAAGACAGAATAATATGTCACCTAAAGTGAAGGCCATTTTTACCTTTTGACTTTTTAAAAGCTGATAATAGAAGTAAGGTGCAGCACTAAATAAATCAAAATAACAGACACTATCTCATCAGGATTTTGAAAATCAAAAAATTTACTTCTATTCTTCTATATTTCTTCTGTAAACAAACCTGCACAGAGTGGATCTGCGAAACATAGGAGAGGTAGGGGGGGTTGTAAAGTTGTCCTTGTCCACCAGGGTGCTGAAGGACCACTGTATTTGGAGGAGTTGGCCGAGGTGGGGTGGGTGCAGTGTTGGGTTTAGTCTGTGTGACACACAACAAGAGGTAAATAAATCTGCATGTCGCACAGCTTACCACGACATTTTTCTTTTATAACAGGAAAACATGCTGCAATATGCAATCCACTGAGACAATGAACTGGCTCACCATAGGCATCTGAGGTTTGATAGGGTTGAACTCTTTAGCGTTGGGGTTTAAGGTTGATTTCTTTACTTGGCTACAAAATAGAAAAACGGAAAGAAACAAATTAAAATCACATTGGATGTTATAACTTTACTTTTGTTAGATAGTTAAAATTCTTTTAAACGAGAAACCCTTAAAACTCACTCTGCCACGCCCTCTGTCCGCTCTGCCATCTCAGGCCTAGCATCGTCACTTCCGGGGGTCCTGGCAGGCTGCGGGGCAGCTGGTGAGTGCCTGTCTGAAATGGGCGCAGTGGTGGCGGCTGTTGCAGCACCAGGTGTGGTTGTGGTGTCCTTGCTGGGGTCCTCGGCGGGGGCTGGGGAAGGCTGAGATTGGGGTTGGGAAGGACTGGGAGCTGGAGGCTGAGGTTTGGGCTCTGAAGCGGGGTCTGATGGCGACGGTTTGGCTGTGCTGGGTTGGGCGACCTCACTGACAGCAGGAGGGGTGGCTGCTGCTGGAGAGCTGGGAGAGCTTGAGTTGCCTCCACTTGCCTGGAGCTGACAAAGAGAAGACAAAGATTGAGTGTGTAGAGGTAACTAGGTAACCATCAAGTAAACCAGCTACTATTCGATGTTACATAAAACATATTGATGTCTACAACCAAGTCAATAAGACATTAGTGAGGACTTCTTAGAAAGTGAGCTAACATCAGTGGTGTCTCAGGTCACAGCCTCTTGACTGGCTGCAGATTTTCTCATTTCACGCTTCATGGAAAGGCAACTGAACTCTTACCCTGAATTCCTTGCCAAATTTCCGCAGCTCCTCAATCTGTGACCTCTGCTGAACTGAGGGAGCTGGTGGAGGAGAGAGGGAACAAAGGTTAATGAAAATGTGAAAATCTTTAAAAACTGCAAACCAGGTTTGTGCATGCTGTAAAAAAATACACAGGACACGTAAACTAGATACAGAGGCATTGTATACCTTCTTATTTATGTGTCCACACTTACAGACCTACAGTTACCCATTTGTCTTGTACACACACCTTTACTACCCTTGCTTTCCTCCGTGCTGCTTGGGCTCTCGGCTGAGCGTTCTTTTGCAGCTACACCAAGGATCTCATTCACTGTAAAGACCAGACAAATGGCAAACTAATTAGTCGCAGCGCCTCATTAGATTCCACCTTCAATACCCATTACAGCTAAGAGGTGACAGTCTCATTGAGGCAGATGAAGCTGTCAGAAAAAAAAACTGTTGACTTTGATGTCTAATTCTTAATGATGAAACAAAAACAGGAGGTGAAAATTCAGACATACCATCGACAGGGAAGAGAGGGGCGGGACCAGAAGTCTTCTGGGCAGGCAAGGAGACAGACGATGTGTCCAAGTAAGGCGTGTCCTGGGAAGAGCCTGATTTAGGAGAGCGAGTAGCTGCAAGGACAAAGAAAAGTAAAAGTTAAGTCTTCTTTCCATCAGTAACATCGAACAGGATTGGAGTGTACTCCTGGAACAGGAGTGTACCTGTGGACTGAGCGTGTGAGTTTGCAGTGCGGACTGTTCTGCTCGACTGTGGGGGTCTTTGGGCTTTAGGAGATGTTCTGGAGACTGAAAAGCAGAAAACCATTTTTTACAAATCATACTCATACCTCTGCAACGTGCACAGAAGCTGTAATAACACTTTTCAACAAGCTTACCTCCATTAACAGGCCTGCCAGCGTCAGACAGCGAGTGTGGGAGTGAGTGGGAATGAGGGACTGTGTGTCCGTGTGAGGCAGGGGGGCTGGCTGAGGATGGGGCAGCTGAAGCAGAGGCTGGCGTAGTTGCTGGTCCTCCTGGAGAGGTGGGTGTGTACGGGCTTGCAGGGCCAGAGCCGGGGCCTGGGCTTGGGCTTCCCTGGGAGTGGTGGGGAGTGTACGCTCCACCCCGGCCTGACAGAGGGCTGTTTCTCTCTGAAGGGGAGACGCCAGGCTGGGGACCAGTGGCAGAAGGCAGCGGGGGTCTGGGGGAAGAGGAAGATGGAGGGGTCGAGCGATAACCTCCGCTTAGACGGTTGTGGGAAGGAGGCCCACCAGGACCCCTCTCAGCTCGCTCCCGCTCCCGGTTCATCTCTCTCTGGCGTTGAGGTAATGGAATGTACTTTCCCTCCCTGAATAAGAATGAATTCATCATAAACAGGGGCAGTGATTAAGTGTTACAGGAAATACTAAACCACCAAAACAGGCGAACAGGAACATGGTGTAAATGAGTGAGTTTCTTTTGGAAACAGCAATTGACTGTGTGGTATGACTACAATCTCCAAAAGAGATGCTAAATGCAGATTAAAATTAGTTTCCAAAGTCATGAATGAACTCTGAACCTACGCTTTAAATGACACAGCTTGTAAGAGGTCTTTAAAGTGTTGTGAAACATTGAAATTGTAGCATTTAAAAAACAACTTCAAGACAAGAGGACAAACGTGATAAAAGTGAAACCTACAGCACAGCTAATGAATAGCAGGATTGTTCTGACAATTAATTTATCAAATGAACCAGAAAGTACAAACTCAAGTAATTTTATTTGTTTTTCTTTTGGTATTTTTACACAAAACATACTTTAAGCATTTCTCTAAGACATTTTCAGTTTGTGGTTGTTCTTGTTTAATTTGTACAACTATAAATGCAGTGAATGAAATACTGTTTGGATGCTGGGTATCAAAACTCAAATGTCAGGACATTAATGGTGTTAATACTAACATTTGTATGTTTATTACTTTGACAGGAGGTCTGCTGTGAGAGTGTGGATTGTTATTTATAATGCACAGTGAGACAAACCCTGCAAATAAGTGGCCCCTCTCACCTGTTACTGGCTCCGGGGCTGTCCCTGCCCCTCTCTCTGTCACGGGGGCTCTCACGTCCCCTCTCACGATCACCACTGTCGCGCACAACAGCACTGTACTTGTCCTCCTCGCTTTTGCCCTCATCGTTTTCCAGGCTAACACGATGGCGATACTGTGGGCTGGATTCAATCTCACTGGCCAAGCGAGCAGCACGTGCCTCCCTCTGTCGGAAGACATCAGAGTTGCCTTTCTCCAGTGGCACACTAGAAGGCAGGAGAGAGGTGGCGCAAAGAAACAAAATTTAAAAAGGGGCACAAACCTTTAAGATTGCTGATAAAGCCAAGTGAGCAAAACTTTGCCCATGAAGATGTTTTGTATTTCGTGAGCTGGCAAGGATTCAGCATCTAGAAGGGTTTTTCACTCCCTCCAAGTGATAGATTAGATTCAGGAAGGTTGATTGATCTGGTTTGAGTTGTGTTGCCAAGTGAAATCAGCAAGATATAATCCTGGTAAATAATTACATACTTAAACAATGCTGTAATTCAAAGACTGTGATACTGGAAACAGATTCTCACTTGAAATTATACCAGATATGCTACAAAAACAAATGTTACAATGATACAGCATACTGATACAAGTATGATCAAAGATTTGACTTTTTGACACCATTGGTTGTTTGATAAATTTGATTACCACAAAATAAAAGAAGCAGCAACTGACAATAATCCAAAAACATTTTAGAGATAGCAAAATACACACAAAAATATGATGTGATATCTTTATAACAGAATTTCAGCTTTAGTATTTTTGGTGATTATAATTTACTTATCATTTCAGAATACATCTATATGGAAACTTACGTATACATGGAAAGGCTGGAATCATATGTTGATGTGACTCCATATTTCACTTCATTGTAACGAAACATCTCATTGGCGTCCCATCCATTGGACTGAAGAAAAAATATACATATACGAATGAGTATATTAATTATATGGAAAAATATTGACTACTAATAATATACAATTAATAGAACTGTTTTAAAAAGACTCATTTCTAATGCCTAATCAGGTTAATAGTCTTTGCAGTGTACATTTTTATACCATTTGTGAGGACAAGGGACATTTATATCATTAAATGGTTTGTTTGTTGTTTCTGTGTGCGAGATCAAGTGACTCACTGCATCATTCTCCAGATCGTAACTCTCTCCATTGCTGTCGCCTCCCTCCCATCTTTGCAAAACCTTCTCCTTGTGATCTCCATTGACACGACTGGAGCTGATGGCTGTATCTGTGAAGGTGTCTAATATCAAAGACAAACAAACAGATGAAATAGGCTTTGTTGTATCAATTGGCAGCCTGTATTTGGAATTGATTCAAATTACCAAATTATACAACACTGTTAATTGCTTTCTTTTTTTTACCATGTTTCATGTTTTTTTTTTTTTTTGTTAAAACACAAAATCGAACACACAGTCAACTCAGATACTTTACTTCCTACTATTCAAGCAGGCACTGTGCCATTATCGCTCTTAGCATGAACACAGTCTAATGCTTACTTTCTGAAAAACCTTTTTCAGTAGAAACTGTCTTTGTCACTGATGCATTGCAGGTCTGCAAAGCTACGCGAACCCCCATCAAGTGTGCGTTTATACCTCTGGTAGCATAGTTGAGGTCAACATCTCTGCAGATCATGGTCACCAAGTCTGAGGGGCTGAAGATCATAGTGTCAGTGATGTCCTCCCTTCGCGGTGGAGCTGATGTGGAGCCTTCATCCTCTTTGCTGCGTTTGTGTACAGCGTCCACAGCCAATTCACACTAAAGGTACAAAAATTGGGGAGGCAGCAGCATGTGATGACAGTGTGAACTGAAGTATGGACTTCAACAACTAAAAGAAAAGGCCATATTTTTCCTCAGGGGAGTTTACCATTATTGTGACACAATCATTTTCAGTGTTTCAGTAAATTGGCAGGAGGTGTGTGCTCAGTGTGAAGTTCTTACCCTAGAACTGAGAGTCTTGAAGATGCCTTCAAATACACTGCCATTTTTCACTCTTATGTCACAGGTAGATCCCTGAGAGAGAGATTAAAACAATTATAAATCTTATTCAGTCACAAAAGTACATAAAAAATTTACTTTTACATTAGTGTGAAGTGATAAATCCAAAACTGAACCATATTTCTTGCACACTGTATCATGTGCATAATTCATAATAGGTGTAGCTATGACACAGGGTGTACAATGTGCCTCTTCAACAAAAGTTTTTTGTAGTAATAAGGTACCTCTACACTAGGTAAGTTTCATGTTACCGCTAACTATTATAGCACATGTCAATAGAGGTGATGCAAGACATTCAATTTTCTACAATAATCATTCTGGTCAAACGGGAACATTGACAACAGGTGGAATGACTTACCACAACAGCTGTGAGAAAATGAAGCATTCTGGCATTGTTGTACACACCCTCGAACACCTGCAGATAGGAAAAGGTAAAAAACATCCATCAGTTTCACCGAGACAAAACACTAAGATACATCCCATAGAGATTAATTTAAAAGAACGGGTGTGGTACCTAATAACATCATTGTGATCTTAATCACCACATAAAATTAGGCAGTCCAATCCATGGACAAGGAAACAATAAGGTGGGGTTGACTGGATTACAGTAACCTCCTGATCCCACATTGATACAGGGGACCCATTTCCCACGCACTCTCCTAAAATGAAGTTTAACCCACATTTGACCCTTTTGATTGGGCTGCTATCAAAGGTTTATTCCTAGTCGTCAATTCAATTCAAATGTAGTTTCAGACACACATTCTGTTTCCATAAAATGTGATGTCTGTAAACCTTCTTATGTCATAAATCACGTTCACTTGTGAAACACAAAAAATGTTGATTTACCCATGTCTCTTCAATTATTACACCATGAATACGTAGTCAAAAAGGTGATGGACTGGGACTTCAAGACATCTCTCCACTATCACCCCTTCATTTTTAACAACATGCACAATGTGTTGTGTGTTTGGTGCCAAACTTCTCTGGATCAGGATACTCACCGGAGATGACTGGAATGATGGTTTTGCATTAGTCCGATTCCTGTGGGAAACATTGCAGTTAAAACATGTTTGTCTGCGTAGAAGCAAAAGACGTTGAACTTGTTTTCAAATCCCGTCAAGGCAGTGTTGCATACCACATTTTGCATATCCAGTATGGGGCTACCCGAGGAGAACCGAGCAATTTCAGAGGCTGAATAAGCTCCCAAATAAACATCTCTAATGCCTTGAAAAACTTTATGCATAGTGCATACCTAGTACACCTACAATCAACTATTATGAACAGATACTTCACATAATCTTTCTAGGCTTCCTGTCACCTTAAACCATTGTGGTTTAAAACAAAGACACAGGCCGCTTCATATATTCTCAAGGAGGTATTGTGTCGTGTAAATTCCAATATTTCAAACTCTTGAAGAGCGAAAGTAACAGGTACATAATTTAATAAAGAAAAGAGAATCATGGTTTGGATCAAATCATTCAATACGGGATCCATAATAATGGTGAATGCACCCTCTATAATTAATTCGCACATATATAACTGCTGGTCGCATCCACGGTTACAAAACAAAGACTGAGGCAACCTTTCAGTAAACATACAATCATCTCAGACATTCAGACCACATGTGACCTTATGCTGGCCACAAAATCGCCACACTAACAACTACAACATTTATGTAGCGGGAGTTTCTTCGCTACAAAGATATTTTTCTACATTTCTCAAAACACCAGCCTCCCTTTTCGGGGACTGACAGGCCAGATAAACTTTGTTTCCCTTGTGAGCTCGTTTGCTGCCTCTTGCTTTCACCTGCAACAGTCCCGCCTCTCTGATCTGGCTTCAGGACAAATTGAGGCCTCTGATTGGCCCGTAGCTCCTGTCAATCTACCTTAAAATAATCCCATTGGCCCGGTGAGCGGCTCTATTTGGGAGACACGCCCACAGCGCTTTAACCGGTAGGCCTCTGAGTCACAGGACAATCCCCGGACTGTCCTGAAAGAATACCCCGCGCCCACTCACCTCCCGGCCGGCGTCCGGTTGCCGCTGCTGACGCCGCTGACTGGAGAGGACATCCCGCCGGGGCCCGAGGTCCCGTTTGACGCTTTTCGCCCGCCGGAGCCGGGTTGCTGCTGTTGTTTCAGCATTGCGAAGCACACGGCCTGGACAGCACCGGGTGTTAGCTAACTTATAAACACCGACAGTTCCGGATGTGAAGCGAGCTATCTTTAGAAATTTCACCCGTCCGACGGAGCGCAGAGCCGGCGTAACCTTAAATGAGACCGGCTGCTATAGCTAATCTTGCTAACTGGACACCAGTCGCTCGTGGCCTAAAATGTAAAGCCCAAAACCCCTCACTCTTTTGATTAAATGTAACATATAACTTGACTAATCTCCTCCTGGTGTCTACCTTGTTACCAAGGAGAGCGGCTTGATAAAAATACACGAGTTTCCGTGTGATTATTTAGCAATAGCTGTCCCGTGTTAGCATTAGCTTTGATCCTCCGGCTCACTCCGGGATTTACTCTCTTCTCGCGGTCGCCTTGACTCCGCCGACTCTTCCGTTAGAAAATATGGAGGTCTTAGCGTTGCTGTCAGTGGCCTCGGGGCGTTGTATTTGTCAGGTTTCTTGGTGAAAACCTGCTGCGGTCGGTCAGCGGCTCCTCTCGGTAGCTTCACTTGACTCAATCCGCGCGCGGCTGACTGGAAACCGGCAGGAGGAGGGGTGGGGGTGGGGGGGCGTTAACGTGCGCGTGCGCCTTTGACCCACAAGAGAGCGCGCGTACGTGGGGTGATCGGAATTCAAATCAGAATCCAAATTACAGTCAAAATCACAATAAGAATTTAAACCAGAATCCGGATAACAATCAAAATCACAATCAGAATTAAAACCAGGCTCCAAATTACAATCAAAATCACGATCACAAACAGAAATCAGAATTAAAATCTTAATCTGAATTAAAAAAATACTGGCCAGGTGTGTGTATTCATGCATTTTATGTACAGTTATAGACAGCAGCACTGAATGCTAAGCAGTTAGTTGGGGGACTTATAAGAGGCACATTTAGAAGACAAACAAACAAACAAAACAACAACAATGAAAACAGAAGCATCAGATGCCAAGAATTGTATCATGGCTTTTGGTGCCTTGTGCGATTCAAGGTTAAGAAAAACTGCAAATCAACCGATTGCATCTGTTTTCCTAAATAGTAATAATAATTATTCAAAGAACATGTCCTCTGACAATACAGGCAGTATTGCGGGTAGTGATTTAATAATCAAGGGGTACTGAAGAAATATTGTAGTGCACTTTCAAAAACCGGCATTTCCCATGATGCAATCAATTTGGTCTTTCTTAAGCTTTGAAAAACTCTTTCAGACTGTTTTCACAGGCTGAACAGAACTTATGATAAGTTAATGTGTAATGAGTGGAGCGCTGCTTTAAATCTTTAGTCAGAGCAGCTTAAATACTTGTCAGGCCGTCAGACCGTTCTTTAAATACCTTTTCATTGCATTACGCAGCAAACCACTGACTTCAAGACTTTACTTTTCATTAAGTAATATCCCTTTGCAGTTTCCACAAACAGGTGGATGATGTCATTGTTGCGGGTGGAGGGTCACACAGGGTGTTTCTCAGCACACAGAGTCTGTCAGTCAGGCTTTATATATGATGTGTCTGATCGATATTTGATTGTTTTAATAACTTGATGTTATTCTCATATTCGTCCATCCAGTTTTCACGTGTTTGTTTCTTTTGGTGTTTTCTTTTCATTTCATTCCTGAATTCACCCACTTGATCTTGCGCAGCAGCTTTGTCGTTGCGCGCATACACGGGTCATTACGGCTGTGAGCTGCAGACAGCATGGCGGCCTCCATAGAGAGCGTCCGTGTGACATAACAGTACTTTTAAAATGTTCATAACGGTCCTAACCTTTCAGCAACCCTCACTTTCCTCTGTCAGCGACTGTGGATTTTAACAAAATATCTCTTTCGTCCTCTGTAAGTAGCACCTGAGGTGATTTAGTAGCAGTGGAGCTACACATGTACGAGGAACATGATGTTGTGAAATGAAATCGAAGTGCTCCTCTGACTAAGGTTAAAATGAGAACTGTCTCATAAAGCTTTACCTCTGAAAGATGATGTTGTTGTGTTGTATATTTGGTAAACCAGCGCTCAGTACATCTTCAGAAGTGATGAGTTCATGATGAATGAATGAAGAGGTGTTACAAACCCTGCCAAGATTGATACTGTCAAGTAGTGTTCAAGCTTTGAAAGCCTACATTTCTCATAATTCATCCAAATGTGTCTGTTTGAATAAATAATGATAATTAAAAGAAGAAGGTAGTAATGTAGGTAATAGTTTAGAATTCGAAAGGGTACTACAGTAATTTAGTAGTTCACTATTCAATGTAATAATACATCAGGTCTACATTTATGACCATGGTCCTCTCCTCTTGCAGGTGAGCATCTCACATGTTGACGAAGAAGCTCCCCCGCCTGCAGAGCTTCCTCGCACAGGTTTCCAGACGTGCCAGTCACATTGCCCAGCAGCAGTACGATGTCATTGTTGTGGGTGGGGGTCATGCAGGGACTGAGGCGGCGGCAGCGGCAGCCAGAGTGGGAGCTGAGACTCTCCTTGTCACACAGAAAATACACACCATCGGTGAGAGACAGCGCAGTCTATACAACTAAATAGATTATTGATGTGTCAGAGTTGGTGTGAGCAACGCCTGTGCAACTTTCTTCTTTCCCCCAGGTGCCCTGTCCTGTAACCCATCAATGGGAGGAGTGGGGAAGGGGCAGCTTGTGAAGGAGGTGGATGCTCTGGATGGGCTGTGCGGTCGAGCAGCAGACTGGGCTGGGATCTATTTCTCCATCCTGAATCGTAGGAAGGGCCCCGCTGTGTGGGGTCCGAGAGCCCAGCTGGATCGCCAGCGCTACCGCGAATTCATCCAGGTATCTTTAAGGGAGGTTTTATTCTCTCTGTCTGGCATAACTGTTTTAATTTTCTCTGTTAGTGAATTTAAAAAATGTTACCACACTTTGTCTCATCCAGTCTGAGCTGCTGTCCACTCCCAGGCTGACGGTGGTGGAGGGCTCGGTGGAGGAGCTGCTGGTGACAGAACCAAACCCAGAGCAGCCTGGACGCCACAGAATCACTGGGATACGTTTGGGTAGGGAGCAAATGAGAGATATTTGCATGACATTTTTTTATCCTACTATTAAAATTAGGAGTCAAATGGGTTTGAAACCCATGGCTTTTTGTTTACTTTTTTATTTGTCGCTTTAGATACCACTGTGGTTAGTAGATTAAAATGTGGCTTCATGTCAAATATGAAATGTAAAGCAACAATGATTATTTACTATTATTTATTACTTTTTAATTATTGTTGTTATAGTTGTTGTTGTAATCTTATTAAGTTGTACTATTAAATTTAGATACATTTCATCACCTGTCTCTTTTTCTTTGCTTTGTTGTTTTTTTGTTTGTTTACATAACACATTTCAGTTAAAAAAAAAAAAGAGTAATCTGTTACCAAGTTAATAATTTTGCATTTTGTTTGACCTCTTCTCAGCAAATGGAAGCCACCCGATCTCAGCCAGTTCAGTGGTTCTTACTACTGGCACGTTCTTGTCTGGCTCCCTCTTCATGGGCCAGAGCTCGTCCCCGGGGGGTCGGATTGGAGATGCTCCATCGAGCTCTGGGCTGTCACACACGCTGAGAGAGAGGCTTGGGCTGAGGATAGGCAGGCTGAAGACTGGTACCCCTCCCAGGATTGTGAAGGACTCAGTAGACCTTTCCCAGGCTGAACTTCAGCCCCCTGACAGTCATCCGACACCGTTCAGCTTCCTCAACACGCACGTCCGCTGCAAGGTAACATTCCTACATAGATACATATAAAATATGACAGATCAGTTTCTATCTTTGCATCCCCCCCCCGGAGTTTATTGACAGAAACAAAGAAATAAAGCTAATTTGATCGAAAAAGAATTCATTTAAAAGCCACGAATCAGCAAATTTTGACATTTGAGAAGCTGTGATCAATAAATACTTTGACTTTTTACTTGACATGTGATGTAAAGGACTAATCGCTTTCAAAAATAGTCATTGTCACATAATTACAGTTACCTTAGCTGACTAACTGATCAAGTTTTTCAGTTCACTAGTATTAAAGGAAAAGCTTCATAGTTTCATTAATTTACTTTATACACATAATTCATATTGTCCACTTTAGTTTGAAGTCTCTAATTAATAAAAGATTTATTTTGGAATCCTTCCTTTAGCCTGAAGAGCAGCTGCCCTGTTACCTGACCTATACGACCCCCGGTGTAGAGCGAGTGGTGAGGGAGAGTGTCCATCTCAATTGTCACATACAGCAAGATACCAAGGGTCCCAGGTGTACACACACACACACACACACACACACACACACACACACACACACACACACACACACACACACACACGCTAAACACTGTATGACCTAAAACTCTAAAGTAACAACTGTTGTCCTCGTCCCTCACAGATACTGCCCTTCCATTGAGTCGCGAGTGCTTCGCTTTCCAGGGCGAAAGCACCAAGTGTGGCTGGAGCCCGAAGGGGTGACCTCTGACCTTTTGTACCCACAGGGTCTCTCCATGACAATGCCCCCTGATATTCAGCTTCAGCTCATCAGAGAAATCCCTGCCATGCACAGAGCTGAGATCCAAACGCCTGGTTCAGTAACACCTGCAACGATCAACACTTTGTCAATGTAAACATTTTGAGAGAAGTGTGTGTGATATGTGGTTATTTTCTGCGCTTCTTCAGGTTACGGTGTGCAGTATGACTTTGTGTGTCCCACCCAGCTGAGCCCCGCCCTGCAGGTCAAAAGCACCCAAGGTCTGTTTCTGGCCGGTCAGATCAACGGGACGACAGGTTACGAGGAGGCTGCTGCACAGGTAGCTGCTTGTTTCGCCTGTACTCTGTATTTAGCAGATATTATGGATCAAGAGTTAGACTCTGTCTGTGATGATGCTCAGTCATCATGGTCATGGTCATTTCTAAGAAGAAAATCAACTGGATTTGCAAGTAAGGCCAGAGAAACAATCCAGAGACAGGATTAAGAATGGAGACAGAGTTTCTACGCCTGCAGGAACTGAAAGTGAAACGAATGCCAATTGAGCAGTAATTAAGAGCATACAACAGATGTCTGTCATAACAGCATCTATTGAAACCTGAGGAAAACTCTTGCCTCTGTCCATGCAGGGTGTGTGGGCGGGGGCGAACGCTGCCCGCTGGGCGCTCTCCATGCCTGCAGTGTCATTGTCCCGAACCGAGAGCTACATCGGCGTTCTCATTGATGACCTTGTGAGTCGAGGCGTCACAGAGCCCTATCGCATGTTCACCAGCCGGGCTGAGTTTCGAACCTCCCTGAGGCCGGACAACGCTGACCTCCGTCTCACTCTAAAAGGTAGGAACAGTGTCAGGGACTTTATCTGTTGCAGCAGCATGAGTTACTATAAAATGGCAGCAATGTTTCTACCTGTTGTTCTGGCTGAGTAGAATAAAAGTACCGTATATCTACTTTGGCTGCGGAGCACAAATGTTCTATACATTTTGTGTGGTGAAATAGCAATAACCTCTTAAATATCAAAATATTATATCACTATCAAGGTATTTAGTGGAAAACTGTGATATTAGATTTGGACAATGCTGCTTGGCCCTCATGTATTTGGCAGAGTTGCACTTCAATGTTTTATCCAGTACAATGAATAATACAATTTTAACTCATGTTTGTTTAAAAGAAATACTCTGTGCCTCTCTTTTCTACTTTTTAAATGGCTTTAAAATCAATTATATATACCTCTACAAAAGCAGGATGAATTTTAGACACTCCTAATGCAAACCTAAGAAATTACGTAACAATATGATGCCACTAAAATGATTTAAGAATCGTGAGAGACTGACTGGAGTCCTGAGGGGTCGCGAGTTGTTAAAAATCCCATCTTTTAGTTTTTCCTCTCTCATGAATCTTTCCTTCTGTCAGGGTTTGAAGAGGTGGGATGTGTGTCCTCCTTCCGCTACCAGGAGGCTGTTAAAGTAAGAGACAGCCTTCAGGATGCACTGGCAGCCCTTCAGTCTCTCACTATGTCAGCGCACAACTGGAGAAAAAAGCTGCCCGACATCCACATGAGTGAGGCCAAGAGAACCGTGCTGACGTGAGTGACAAATATTCAATTTTGGCAAAGTCTAAAGTACGTCCTTGGTCCTGACTGTTACTTTGCGGTTTCTTTTTCAGCGGCATTGAAATGCTGCAGTACAAAGATGTGACCTTTGAAATGCTGGCGTCTCTCTTCCCAGAGCTCCTTTCATCGTACATGGAATTCTCACAAAGACTCAAGATAGAGGGTAAAATCTGATTTTGGAGATTTTTGCCATTTGGACACAACAGGAGTGAGCTGTGGGGATGACAAAACTGTGATAAAATAAGTTCTTTCTCAGTAAAGCATTCTCCTGTTGTTTAGCTGTGTACAGGCCTCACTGTGACCAACAGAAGAAGGAGATTGAGAGAATTCAGAGGGAGGAGAACATGGCTCTTCCACAGGACATTGACTATTTGTCTCTGCCAGTCTCACTGTCTAAGGAAGCGAGAGAGATTCTGGACAGAGTTCGACCCACCACTGTGAGTTTCCACGTTCAGGCTATACTGTATTTACTGCCTACTAAGATTTTGTTCTTTTTACGTACATATTACTTACTCAAAATGACAAAAAACATAGTCTACCTGCAGAAGATCAAATATTTCAGCTGAATCTTGGATGAAAGAAATTAACTTTTGTGCTGTTACATAAATAAATGAATGAATATGTAACTAATACTGTGCTTTGTCCTCCAGCTGGGTGCTGTTACACGTTTGCAGGGTATAACCCCCGCTACAGTCATACAGCTCTTCAGCTACGTATATCACACAGGACAGAAGGAGAGACAGATGCACAGAAACCAACCACACCAAAAGGACGACAGAGAGGAGGAGCTGTGTGCAAGAAATGCATCTTTACCTCAGTGAAAAGACATGACCCGTAAAATATCTTGTAAAAATGTGTATTTCTCACAATGTACAAAAAAATTAATTAAACAATTTAATGTTTTACTCAAAAATAGATTAAAAAAATGTAACAAAATCACGCTGTACATATTCTTTCATAAGCAACTATTTCCTCAACACAAAAAGCCGTTAAAGCGTTCCCATCTGCTCCCCTGTTAGCAATCCAACTAGCTGGTGAAGAATTCTAATCCTGTTAGTAACATCACTGTGAACAGTATTAAACTCCATGTGACCTTCTCAGTGTCACTGCCGCTAATAACAATGTGCCCATCCAGCTCAGCAGTTCCTCTAGTGAAGAAGCCGAAAGGAAACTTCCAGGTAGGCTGAGGCAAGCCCCTGCGGGGTTCTGGGTAAAGTGTGGTGTCGACGAACGTAACCTCGGTTGTTAGAGCGATAGGAGATAACGGAGGACACTGAAAAAAAGCCAGGAGGAGACTATTTAGACATTTTTCATAAAGAGAAAACAATGTTTGTTGCACAGAAAAGAATTTCACACGTGTTTACCTTGACATTTTGACAGCGGAAAAGGTATTTGGCCCCCAGGATGTAGTTCTGGGGAAGATCTAAGAGACCCTGACGAGCCCACAACACTTGGATAGAGAGAGACTTGGGGAGGATGCAGCCTGATTCACACGTTTCCTTAGAAAAGAAACAAAACATATGGCTCCATTCAACTCCATTCAAGATACAACCAACAGAGCCATAAAGGACTTTGTTCTTTCTGATAATGCAAAAACACCACAATCAGAGTTGCGCGACTTTCTCTCTGAAGTATACTTTGATTCTGCAGTACCTGTAGGCTGATGGGACACTCCTGCATGAGGACTCTTGTCCAATCCGGTTGGGAGCCCGAGTTCATGGCGAGCACATCAGGTGTGGCGAGTCCCTGCAAGATCCCGTAAATCTCGGAGCGCAGCTGTGAACAGTCCCTGGATAGAGAACTACACAGCAGATGCAGAGTGAAATGACGTGATGGAATAAAACTGACTATTACATCATTAACAACTTTTATATCTGTGCTCATCTTCAGTTAAAAACGAGATGATCATTGCAGTGCAAAAACTGTACCTGAATGTGCATCCGGTGATGGCGTTGTGTGTGAAGAGGACGGGGCCTCGTCTGCCGGGGTCAGAGGAGCACTCTCCACTCGGTGACACTCCCATCGTGGTCAGCTACTTCACTGTCAAGGAACCATGATGCATGAATGACTCAGCTAGCTGGATGTATGGACATATAACCTAAAGCGTTTTTTGATGCAGCTTGTGAGGATACAGGCTTCACTTCTCCGTCAAAGCGACCAATGACAGGAGTTCCCACTCTAAGTCCGACTGCAGGGATTGGTTCTCCGGGGGTGGGGGTGGGTGTCGCCAGCTAGAGGAAGGGAAATGAGGTGAATATTCATGTGAATGAACCCGCAGTTCATTTTAATAATTAAATCTGTGGCTTTAACAGGCTACCTGGAACTGTACAGAGTGCGTCTGAGACAGAAACTGATTAGGATCCACATCAGCTAAGACTACATTCACTGTTGCATACGAGAGCTGTCCTCTGCCTGTGTATCCAATAACAAACTCCACCTACAGAAGAATCACGGAAAAGGAGAAATGAGTTTGATGAATTTGTGATTTGAGAAAAAAGTGTGGGTCTCTGTTTCCTCACTTTTTTTGCCACATTAATGCAGGAGTTGTTTTGTTTGCTCGGTGCGGGCCACTCAGACAGGGGAGTAATTGGGATCTGAAATTAGAGTAAAAAAAAAAAATCTTTTATTAACAGTAACTGTCAGTGTAGTTATTTTCTACGCTAAATGGATGCTCCTTCATCCCAAGACTTGTTTTGCCTCATGACATGCAAACCACTGTGCTGTATGTGGGATCTGTGACTTACAAGAAAGTCTGACACTGATGCCGTCTCAGGTATTGGAATCTGCAGTAAACAAAACATTGCTAATTACCTGCTGGAACATTCTCATCTGTAATGATGTTTTTAAAAAAAAGTTTGAATGAAGGCAGATTCACTGACCTTGATCAGACTTAGACTGGAGAAGTGGGAGCGGGCGTTGAGATTTGGGTCTGTGGTGCACGACTGCGGGGTTAACATGCGAGTACAAGACAGAGACACCGACCTCAGGAACTCTGCAAGCAGAAGAAAACACATGGTACATAGAAAATACATTTATAGTGGTTTCTATAGCTGTGGTGGACAGGCATATGTAACCCTAACTGTAACCCATTTTGGAAGCAGTTACTATCAATAAAAACCTGTAGTGAGTGTACTCCAGAGACTGCTGGAAAAGAAGATAAAAAGATCTTGTGACAAAGGATGATTTTTTAGGTGGTTTTACTGTTTCTAGCACGCTGACACAGTGTAGTAAGAAAGACTGACACGAGGAAGTTTTCATTTATTCTGTTTGGTGCCAACTTACTAGCAGGGTTGCGGTTGAAGCAGAAAGCAGCAGCAGCCCCCGGAGACGGCTGACGAAGGAGACCTCGCGCAGCCGAGCCGGAGAAATATGTCTGGATGACATCGTCGACCTAAAACAATACAGAGTCTTTGTATTCAAGATTCTAGATTTCCTTTATTGGTGGGACACACAACGGGGAAATTTACGGCGCAACAGCAGCAAAAACACACACAGAGGAAAAGACAGTCAGAAATGCAAGGATAGAATAAAAACTATAATTTATAAAAGAAACCCTCCATCTCAGTTTAGAATTTATAATACTTTAGATACTATGAGCAGGAAAAGTAGGTCTGTTCACCCTGTAGAAATCTCTGTTGTGGCTGCTGCTCAGAGGTGCCGGTGGTGAGAAATGGTACGAGTCCCCTAAAGCTGGATATCGAAGCAGAGCTGGGAGGGACTGAGGTGCTTTATCTGATGAGAAAGAAAAAATGAAAATATGCACTTTTTTTGTCCCTGCATTAATTCCATACACTTATATATTCCTCATTAAGAAGCTCTGTAACATGATCAGTGATAACATTGATGGCTATTTATTCATTTGAAGATAAATCATATGATATTTTTAGTATATCTTTTTACCTTCAGGTTGGACACAGAACAAGGAGTCAGTCACCGTGATGAGAGACGAATCCACGTTAGCCCTGAACATCAGCCATTTCTCAATACAAACTCCCAATCTGTAAAATAAAGTTTAACCTCTTTTAAATGCAGAAAACACGTGCTTTATCTGCTCTAAAACTTTAGAGCATGTGCAGAGGACTTACACGGCTTTCTGTGGACATCCGGTGAAGACAGTACTCAGGTTCGCAACATCACAATCAACTGTGTCGCAGCAGCAGCCAACGTCACAGAAATTAGGGGTTAAATCACACAGACAACCTGGACAAGAAGAGAAAAGACTTGTGTTCATCAGGATTACTTCACTTTTTAGTGAAATAACAGAATATTTTAGTTTAGATGGTTGACTGAGAAACAAGAAGACTAGATTAATTAAAATGAAGCTGTGTTATGATGTTCTCTACAAATACACACACAGTTGTGTTGAATCACACTATTGTTTTTGTTTAGTCTCCAGATTATGTCTCGATTCATTGTCTGATCTGTAAAACAGAGAACAATGAAAAATGAAAAGACATCAAAAGTCGTGGCTTGTCCGACCAATAACCCAATACCAAAAATATTCAATCTATTATAATGACCAAGAGAAGTGCCACATTTTTGCATGTGGGAACAACCAAGTTTAGGATTTTTGTTTTGAGGGGGGGTGGGGGGAAATAATATTAGCAACCATAAATGTACGAAAGTTTTGAAGTTACCCTCTGAAGACACCACAGGCGGGACGGTGGACTCAGGGGGGGCTTCAGAAACAGACAACGTGGTGACCCCCCCAGTAGAGTCGGGAGTGACCCCCACTGTAGTGGAGTCCGGAGTGACCCCCCCAACAGTGGAGTCAGGAGTGACCCCTTCAGTGGTGGAGCCTCCCACCTCTGCACCGCCCGGTGGGGGAGTAGCTGAGCTGAGCGCCGTCTGTTCGGTGACTGAGAGAGCCGGACGGCCGCACAGGAGGATCAGTACCTGAAGCGAAATACACCACTGAAGGGGCTTCATCACATCAGAGAGACATGGTTACAGCTTCATGGGTGATTAAAAGAAATAAAACAACGTTAAATTGAATTAAACAGTCCAAAAAAACTCTGCTAATGGGGGTTTTAGCTAAACATGCTACACATTCAAAACTCCGACGAAGAAGCTTCTTGTTGCTAAGGAAGTTGTCAAAGGCGACTTCCGTTTCTAGGATGAGATTACCGTAAAAACCGTAAAACAGAAGGAAGATGTTTTTCACATGTAAGTCTGTGTCAATAATTTATACCTTGCCAATAAGCTGCACCAATTCAACAGTAAATACATCAGACAGTTATTAATAAACAAAAGATTAGTTTACTAAATGTAATTAAACTAGTAGTTTAATCACATTTTGCAGTTTGCTGGTAGTTAAATTTCATTGATATTTGCAAAGAAATTGAAGCAGTCATGTTTCTGCTTTGGCATTTTTGGCATAGTTTTCTGCTGAAAGTGCAATTAATTATATGTGTCTATATATTATCATTGTTACTTTTTATTGCTTAGTTTCTTCTCTATGACCCAGATAAGACTGTTTTGTTCAGGACAGATTCAGATCTCAGGGGTTCTCCAGGAAAGTCTGAAACATTAATGCCTGAAACCACACAATGAATCAAGACAAGCTCAAGACAAAACCATGCTACATCCAGATAGAGACAAATACATGTAAGACGAAGAGAACATGTGTGGACTCAACCTTTTGAACAGAAGTGAGTCTCAGTTCTTTCTGAATATTCAAGTCTTTTGTCTTAATCTTTTGAAGAAAACTGTTCCCCCAAAACTTATCAAGTTTCAGAATACAATATTTCCTCATAATTTACATACAACACATCTCATCAGGTTTCTTCCTCTCGGTATTATTTGTGTAAATGCTGTCTTCATCTTGTGATTATGTTTAATTCCTATTTGGTAAACAGCGTCAGAGATGCCCTGATTGGCTCTGACTCGGGGGGGGCAAAAGTTCATGTGAGTGGATCAAACAGCATTACAAAACCAGTGTTCTTCTCTTCTCTCCCCGCACAGTGCTTCATCAGCACACGGAAGGCAACCTTTTGGGAACCATGATACTATGCATAAATAAGTTACTAAGACTTGACCTTGTTGTTTTTCCTCATGAGATACTTAGTATGCCTCAGTGGCTGTGATGAGATTAGCAGCACCCTGCAAGGCTTCAGACTGCAGTGAATACCAATCAGACGTGAACAAAATGTTCCTGGAGAGCAACACAATGCAACAAAAGAAATGTCTTGTATTCTTTGGTTGTGCTGCTTCCGGTTTGTGAGGCGAGTGCAATAACTCAGCCTGTATTTATAAACTGCTAAAAGTGAAAGATGAAGGTAAAATTTTGAACTATATATGGGCAAAACTCAAGACTAAAAGGTATTTCTTAAACTCATAGCCTCTATGGATAAACTTCTAACTGCTAAAAAACACTCCAATGTATATTTTTTTAATAAGCACAATTGTTTGCAAAATGGTATAGCGATAGAGTGAAAAAGAATGAGTAAGTAGTAAACATCTTATCACATGTTGAAATGAAACACAAGTGGTAAGCTACCATATTATGAATTCTATGAGTTACTTTTGCCAGACCTTCCCTGGGAGTTAGATGCCCTCATGCACCCAGATTATGATGCAGCTTTCCTGATCAAAGCGGCACAGAAAGCATTATACAACTTTTAGCAGATTACTGTATTCATTATGACAAGTGAACATAGGTGTAA
>JBAJHX010000024.1:9376034-9393341 GCA_037176925.1 Amniataba percoides | reverse complement strand
ATCAGAGAGAATATGTTTGTACAGCTACACACAGTTTGTAGTAAAATCAGAGTACACTGGGTACATTCTCCAGCTGTGCCCCCTGGTGGAGGCATGACTCCTTGAAAAGAACTTCCAGTACCCGCTTTGGCCAAGTAATGACAAATTATTCATTGATTTTCAAACCTTTAACACTTAAAACATGATTGTAAGGGGATTATTGGAGGCATAGTCAGAATAACAGGGAGTAACTTCACAAAACACAAAGCTGTTTCTGTCTGAGGTAAGAATGCCAGATCAATTTTCCTTTTTATATTGTATTAGCCACAATGAAAACTGCCACGTGAGTGAGACCGCAGCAGAAAAACCAAACAAAAAACACAGCTGTCATCATGACTGTGGCAAAACATGGCCCCAGCCTCATTCACTATCACTCTCTGTCGTAATCTTTCATGCCTCTATACTGTTGTTTTATTAATGGCTCTCATTTGGCTGCTCTTTGTTTCCAGAAATACTCACCTACTCTGGTGCAGCTGCACGCTGCGGCCAAGAGGAAAAACTGTGCTCCCAGATGTGAAGGTATAGAACTGCACGTATTTAAACGAGGATATTGCAAGAGCAAGTAATGCTTCACTGATTTAACCTCCTTCTGGATTAAATACTGTAAACGGATGTGTGAAAGACATTTTGTTTTTTAGCTGCACATGGTCTGAATCTGTAAATGATTTGTCACTCAGTAATGAACACGTCTTACAAATAGAATAAACATACCAGTGAAGAATATTAAAATGAATCCAAGAGGAAACAGAGTAAATATAAAAACAGAAAACATTGAACCTCCCCATTTTCTTCATATATTTTTCTTGTACTGTTTCTGTGTGTGGATACTTCTCAGCACTGTGACTATTTCTAAAGCAAAATGCACAATGACCCTTGTCCACAGCAGCGGGGCCAGTGCCAGGTCTGCTTTTACAACATATTGATATCTCTGCATGAAACTTTTATTATTGTATCTGGAACCCCAAAGTGCTCAGTTTTAAATACAGACGTTAAGATCAGATGAATAAACTGTGTAAAAGTATGTGAACTAAGTGACCATTTGTGAAATATCAAAGAATGCCATAAAGCTCGAATCATTATGAAATGTTATTGAATCATTAATTTATAGCACATTTATTTTACTATGGACATTTTAAAGTCTGTTTTTATTTCTTAATCAAACAGGGTGTCCTTTCAGAGTTCAAAATGTGCCCTTTCAGTGGAGAAAGTGGCATATACCACACTGCATACAACTAGTGCCCTCTGAATTTAGCTGTTAAATGTCCTTTAGCCAGTTATCTTCTGTTAACTAAAGCAATAACAATACCAAAGTCTGAACCAATCGACCAGAGGCTAGTAAAGTTGTAAACTCACTTTTTGCACCTCTAACTCAATTTTTTTCTCCAACAACTTTTCTTAAAAGGATCACATACCAGTTTCCACTCTTGTGCTTTTTCAGGCAGTCATTAATTTTCATTTACAGCTCCGATTGAACATGATGTTTGAATTTGGTTCTGTGTTTCCTTCTCCATTTTGATTAAAAAAACAAAACAACCAAACAAAGTTAACTATACATGTTTATTTTGATGTTTAATGTCCTTTCATTTAACTTACCTGAAACTTAAGCTTTACTTAAAATTAAGCATTATCCTTCAGGCTGCTTCAAACTTCTCATTTATTCCAGTGGGGTCCTACAGACAGTTATTCAAAATAGTATTTTGTCTGTTAAAGGTTTTACGCTTCAGCCGTGCTTGTTTTCAGAGAAAATATTGTTTCTTCCTCAAGCAGGATATTGAACATGGAAATCCAGGAATGTAAACAGCTGCTTCTGGTGGAGATTAGCGAACATCGCTCTGCACATACGTGCTGCATTTCTACAGACATCACATGACAAAAGCAGAGCTTTGCAAGCCAATCTTTTACTACTCTTATCATCACTTTTGTTGGCTTTAAAAGTTCAGGTCCAAAGGTATGTTTCAAGGGGGTAGTGTTTAGACATTTTCTCTCACAAAAAGTGGATCTAACACAAAATCAAGTCTCTCACTTTGCAGCATTTTCTTTGCCAAAAGAGCAAGACACAAAAGGAATGAGTGAAATAACAATCATTACTCGAGCTGTCAGATGAAGTGTTAAATCAATCTCTTTTGTGCATGATGTGATTGTGGACTGCCTTTCTGTGGTGTGTGGAGCTCTTTTAAGACCCTGCCTTGTCGCTTTCTCAAATTACAGAGGAAGCTGTTCAGATAGTATTGTGAGCAAAAGTGGAATTCATACGTAACTGGGAATGTTACATAAGGGCACTTTAGGGTAGGTCTAGCCATGCAAGTTCCAGTGATCGCAGACAGACAAGAAACCGGTACGAGCACTCAGACAGCCAGATCGCAAAGATAGAAAGAAACATTTTTAGTGGCTGAGGCACTCAGCTGAGAGCTCAGGAGGGACCGTTTCTAGGAAAGCCCACTGAGGGATTCTTTCTTCTGGGTTCGGCTGCTGGAGAGGATTTAGGCTGAAAACCACGAGGAATCCAGACAAGACTAGATCAAGTTTCCTGGCAAGGACATAGAATCGCAAGGAGGAGCCATCAAAAAGGAACAAGGATGTATACACAGCAATTGTGGGTCTGACAATTGAAAAGGGAGGGTTTGGTGAATGTTTGATAAAAGAACAGCAGGCAGCTAAGAGAGGACCTGCAGAGGACTTCAGGAAGAAGAGGCTGTGCTCACCTCGCCTGGGCTCACTTCATAGTTGGATTTTGGCTTCTGGTTGCTGGTTTAAACTTTTGACACCGTGAGTCATGTCGAAGGAATTGTCCTACAGCGAGGCCATTGAGAAGGCCAGTGGTTCCTTAACTCGCTTTCCACTCATCCCCGTCAGAGGGGTTCCTCTCATGAACCACATCGCCTATAACTGGGACTCCATCTGGGCTTTCTGTCCTGACCCCTCAGACCTCCTCATCGCCACCTACCCCAAAGCAGGTACTTGGTTGGCTGTTTTTCAAATGCATCTCTGCTTATTTAGTCTAAATCTGAGTAGGTAGTGTGATTTGGACAGAAAGTGTGTGTTGAACTTTGTGTCTTATTGTTTTTTTAATTGAAGTGCTCACACAGTTGGCACCAGTGGTAAAAGGGAACTGAAGTAGAAATGTAATGTAATTTGCTTGAGTATTTGCATTTTACCCACGTATATATATATAAGAGAAAATTTTATTTTTTTAATCTGCTACGTTTGTTTGACGGCTTTAAATACAAAACATAAAATAATCCTAAAAATATTATGCAGTTATGATTGCACTACTCTGCAGTACATAAAAAAAGATAAGACATCATGCAAAATGGACAATAATAATCCAGTCATATAAAAATATATTGCACACACAGGTGAAATTTTTCTCGAAAGTTGGAAACATGGGAATCTTGACTACATTTTTAAAAATCTTTTGATGCATTTGTACTTTTTCCACTTCTTCCACCACTTAAATATAGCTAATGTAACTGGCTGGGATGCTCCCATCAAGTAGGGAATTGACAAAAAAAAAAAAACAGAATTGAAAAGTACATAAAACAAAACTGAATTCAAGAAAAACAGCTGCTGCAATAAATGCTCTTCAAAAGACTCATCCAAGCTATCATGGAAAATCGACTTCTTCTTAAAAAACAAAAGCAAACTTCGACACAAGTTTGTCATTCACAGCAAACCAGACTCCATTAAGGTTGATGGTACCTGGTGAGTTATTCAGCCAGTGTGGTTTGGGAGTCTGCTGGGTCATTGCTAGTTTCTGTAAAAGTGTAAGAGAGTGGAAAGGACACATTTCTAGCTGCCGTGTGTGTAAGATTCCTCCTCGAAAGTGGTAAACATGCAAAGTATCTTGTTCATTCAGCTCAGTTTTTTTGTGTTTTTGGAACACAAGGGACCACGTGGACGCAGGAGATAGTTGACCTGCTTCTTCACAACGGAGATGCTGAGACCTGCAGGCGAGCCCCGACGCCTGTTCGCAGTCCTTTCCTAGAAATCTGCTCCCCACCACCGATCCCTTCAGGTTGGTATTTATGAAGTTATGTTTGGGGGTATTTCATTGCATACACATATTAATGAAGTACAATACTGATGTGCACTTTGTGTCCACTTGCTTTTGCTAAAACTAAAGTTAAAGATATTATTTGCAGATACATGCTCCAACAAGGACTGACTGTGGCGTGTCAGAACTCACAAATCCAATTCCTGGAGGAATGTTTTCATAACGGCTTGTTTCCTCCCCCTTAATCAGGGTCAATGAGCTATTAACCCATAAACATTTCCATCCCAGGACCACAATGACCAAACCGCCTGAGTGACATGTAAAAGTTTGAAAAAAACCCCAAACAAAATAACCCAAAACAAATGATGTAATTTTTGGTATCAGTCCTCAGCCAAACAATGAGCTTAAAAAGGAAAGTGTTGCATGGTAGGTTAATGCTCTTTGACTGTAGTACTAGGAATGATTTTGCACTTTCCTCAAAATGAAACGAAATCTGATCCAAAATTTGATTTAGAAACATCTATTCTTGGGTCACTGCCAGTTACACACGCCTTTGTTCAAAATGTCAACACGCTTTATCTGATTCCACACAGTGAATAAAGTGGTGCTAGAAAGTTGGAAAGGCGGTAATCTTGACGACATTGCAGGCATTATTAAAAAAATATGAAACAAATAATTTTAAGTCACTTGAGAGTTATTAAGCAGCTGTGGAAAATCCCCTCTGTGCACAACATAGCTGTATTTCAGCTCTTTCATATGTTCATCCTTTTTCCTGAACCATTTCAGGCCTCGACCTCCTGCAGAAAATGGATCCCCCGAGAGTTATAAAAACACACCTTCCGTTTCAGTTGGTGCCTACTGGGTTTTGGGAAAAGAAATGCAAGGTAACACTCAGACTGAGAGAAAAAAAATCAGTGCGCTGCAGTAAATGTGTGATGCATGCATGTTGCTAGGGTTAAAGGTTCATGATCAAATGCAGGTAAATGGTGTGAGAGGTTAACAATAGAGCAGTATATGACTCATTGTGTTACCTATTCTCTGTGTCGCTTGTATTAATCAGTTTTTATCTCTGTTTGCTGATCACATGTAAAGGCTATCTACGTGGCACGCAATGCCAAAGACAACCTGGTGAGCTACTACTACTTCGATTGTATGAACAAGACCCAGCCTGAGCCAGGGCCATGGGAGGGCTACATCCACAAGTTCATGAGAGGAGAGTGTAAGTAGATTAAATCACATTCCTGAGTGTCCTATTACCTCTATTTAAACTGGTCGTGTCTGTTTGCACAAAACCTGTAACTGAACCGTGAAACCCATCAGAAGAAAATGTTCTTTCAGTTAGACAAAAAAAATTTCACTGATGTCAGTAAAGTCCAGCTGCTTTACTGCTACTGTGGCACAAGTCGCAATTAATCATTTTAATGACTAACAAATTGTATGTTAATACTTTACAGATCAGAGATGAGTACAGCACAATCTGTGCTCAGGAATCAATAAGTGCAGGTTTAAAGTTCTTAAAATTCCATTTCAAAATTAATTTAATCCACTTGTTATGTTCATTTCTCAGGAACAGCAATGATGTTCCTGGGTCAGTTTGAATTGAGGCACAATTTAGGGTTTCAAAAGTGTCAGAAAACCAAAAAATCCCTATATACATTGTTTGTATCTCATTATCAACTCCATTATTAACCATTTCATTCAATATTTACTGCATTGATATTCTTTACTTCTCATAGATCATGGTTCAATAAGGACAAATCACTCATTTTTTCATTAACACATGCACATTAATTTAATGTAAATTGGTTATCTCATGACATAAACACCAATTAAAAAGGATTTCTCACAACTTGGCACCCCAAAATCTAAAGCAGATAATTTATAAACATTACCAAAAGTTAAAAGAGTTAAAACCTCTGCCTTAAAATAGTAAACCTTTATGGATTCATGGTCAGCGGCCTGTACTCAGTGAATTTGTTTCCTGCAGTGTCCTGGGGCTCCTGGTACGACCATGTGAAGGGTTACTGGGAGGAAAGAGAGAAGAAGAATATCCTGTACCTCTTCTATGAGGACATGAAGGAGGTAAGCAGGACCTTTCTTTCACATGTAAATAACATATGGACTCAGTATTACAGAAGCATGCTTTGCACAAACCTGCCCTCATATTTGCCCCCCCAGAATCCTCGGCGTGAGGTGGAGCGCATCATGAAGTACCTGGACTTGTCGGTCTCCGATGAGGTGATCAACCGGATTGTGGAGCTTACGTCCTTTAAGAAAATGAAGGAGAACCCGATGGCCAACTACAGCTTCATCCCAGCACCAGTTTTTGATCACTCCGTCTCTCCCTTCATGAGAAAAGGTGCGTGCTCCTCCTCATCTCCAGAAGCTATACGTTAATCAAAATGATGAAAGAAAACCTTTGTGAGCACACAGAGAGGATGTCTGACAACTGTTCATGAAATGCAGTTAAATCAACCTCCCTCTCAACAAAAACTCAACACCATCATGCTGTTTTTCACCTTCTACTTCAGGTTGTGTTGTTTAGTGGCGCCCTCTAGAGGTTCCAAGATTTCTTGGCTTTATTTCTGTTTTTTTTTTTTGTTTTTGCTCCTGTAACATAGAACTGAGATTTTCTTGAAGGTTTTGAACTATTTTCCAGCCAAAGAAACCACCTTAAAGACAATTCTGTTTTCTAATTCAGAAACAATTTATCAATTAATCTATAAAGTTAGTTGCAGCCTTAATGTTCAACAATCGATCTTCCAGAAAGTAATTGAAGAGGTTATTTTTCAGCAGTTTGTTATTTGAGATATATTATATCATATATCTGACTTTTATATTCTCCTCCTTCCTTACAGGTGAAGTAGGGGACTGGAAAAACCACTTTACACCCGAGCAATCAAAGATGTTTGATGAAGACTACGAGAAGCAAATGAAAGATGCCAAAATACCATTCAGGACCCTCATCTAAGAGATTTTTGACTTTTCAGATTCTCCAAATTGATGCAGCTCTGCAAACCAAAGACCGATAAGCTCACACTGTGCAGCAATCCAAAAGGCAGAAATACTTTCAGAAAATTCCACACAAGCTAAAAACCAAAATGTAGAATAAAGGCATTTCTTTGATTCATTTTTCAATACTGGATGTTAAACTATAAGCTATAATCAGTGCACCTCGAGGGAAAAATCATCCAAATGTATGTTTAAAGGATCAATAAAAATGTGCTCCACAATACAAGTACATGAGTTTGTAATCATCACTTTATTGCAGCTTGTCAGGTAAACAATATATAAGACCAAAAGTGTTGTGACTGAGTGGACATGCCCATTTTAATGTCATGAGACCTCCAACAGAGTCTGCTGTCTGCATGGAGCCTATAGAGAGCGCTGGCAGCTGGAGGCATGTGGTTTTTTTCTGCCCATATGAAGTCATTTTGCAACCCTACACCACACTGTACAGAGCCCAGCCAAAGCAGGGAGGCTGCACGAGACACGAGCAACAGAGACTAGAGCAAAAATAATGAGCTGGAAAGTCAATAATATGAAAATGGACACAAAAACACAACAGCTGAGAATATCCAAGTTTAACAAAAAATCACTTTTAATACATACTTTATTTCTTAGAATAAAATCTTAAATATTGTAGTACTTTATCGGCAGGGACTCTTCCCTTCATTTTAATTCAATCTCCTTCCTTATATAGAGGCTATTTTTCTGTAGATTTTTTTTTTGACAAGTTTTATTTATTTTTTATTTTTTGGTTTATTTTCCTGTGTTTTCTCCTCTCTCTTCTATTGGTTGGCTTGCTATGGCTCCTCTCTTTGGTTTTGATCTTCCTCTCTCTCTTCTCCGCCTCTTTCTCTCCAACCCCTACGATCCTCTTCTCCTACATCTCTATTTAGCTTCTGTACCTGATGAAGAGAAAAGGGATAAATTAGAAAGGGATAGGATGACTTGGCCAACAATAAAAAACACTTAAACACTAAACAAACACAAAAAAACGATCTATGCAGACAAACATATGATCATGACTAAATCAGACTGTTAGAACTATTTGCACTAAGAAAGAATAATTTGTTTTTTTTATACATTAAATCTAATAAAAGCAGCAAGCAAACTAAATTGCACTTTTCCCTGCAGGCCTTCTCCAATTTAATTGAGAAGCAATAAATTAAATGGGCAAATTCGGTTCAGTGGTGAAGATAATTAAAAATAAAAGCAATTTTATTTGTAAAATAAAAAAGAAAGACATGCAAATGTAGCTTGATCAGGCCTTTTTGGGTTTTCTTTGCAAAAAAATCCTGATTTTCCAGGAATGGAAGGACCTTTTCAAGAATGATTTGATTTACATGAACAACATGGTCTTTAAAAAATTCAATATTTCCTAAAATTTTGGTAACACTTGACTTAAACTCCTCAATTTATCATATTTATAAGAAGTATGAAAACAAAATATTACATGATAGCGTATCTGAGGATATACATTAAGAGTTCATGCATGTATACTGCAACTGTGTTATATTCATGGTCTGCTTCTGTACCAGCATCCTTTTATGGTTGCATTGCATAAAACGTTGCCAAGTGGTTTTGTGGGACACCAACATTATCAGACGTTGTACCAGAACAGACATCGGTCACACTCCTACCACAGACAGCAGCAACTCAGAGGTCATTAACTCGCCTGCTGAGGCATCTCATGAGCCGGTTGGACATCAGATATAACAATAAACTCAGAAGAGGACATCAGATGCAGATAGCAGGGAGAACAGAGAGTTCCATACCAACAGAAGTGTGACACCAGTGAAGACAGATTTACATCAGAGCAGGACCGTACGTGACAAAACAAAAAAATACACCAACATGCACACAAACTGTTGACAGTGACTGTCATGAGGTACCTTGCTTTAGTTACAGGCTAATGGTGGTGGGTTGACTGAGTTTAGTCTGTAAATCAAAAAGGGTTAAGTGAGTTAATGATGAATGGGAAGAAAAGGGAGGGATGAGGTCAGGCAGATGAAAACAGACATTATCGAACTTATGATGGATTCATAGATAGATGAAGAGATGATGAAATGACAGCACAGGATGATATTGTTAAGTTATTAATGAATAATTAACAGAAAAAGGTAGAGAAAATGAATAAAATAAATAGATATTAAAGGTTTTCAAAACGGATCAGAACTGTTATTTTAGATAGTGAGGTCAATTTTTACTTTTATTAACATGTTAGGATGAAGGAATGTGTAAAAATACTTACTCTCGACGTAGTTGCGAGCCACGAACTTCAGCACCTCATCAATGGCGATGACGGGGAAGGAAAGCTTCAGGACCATCAACCACTGCTCAATGCTCAGATGGGTCAACTTGAAGATCATCTGAGGTGGGGGCAACAAAAGCAGGAGTCAGAAGTGCTGGGAAACTACAGCGGAAAGCAACTACAGCAAAAATGACACACCACACTTCAACATATCTCCTACCACTGGGAGATTTACACACACAGTTCTTAAATCAAACAGTAGCGAGCGCCGGTTGCTGACTTACGGGCAGAGGGTCGACGTAGATGATCATGAAGTGAAGGGACATGGAGAGGGTCATGGCAGAAAGCAGCCAGAAGTTGCTCCATGGGGGCATGCGCACCAGAGACTGGTTCTCAGACAAGCTTGAAAAAGAAAAAAAAAAAAAGGATTTATACACAGTTCATTTTGACAGAAAGTGATCTTCTATACTGGCTGTAAAATCAAATTCAGACAGGTGAAATATTACCTGTTGAGAGCGTTGCACATCTCAATGGTGACCAGCACAGACAGGGCCATGGTCATGGGAGGAGCGGCCTCAAAGATCTCGCAGTCGATGCCGGCGAAGTCCTCGTTCTCATCGTGGCACTGCATGAAGTGGGACTGCAAGGACAAGAGGTACGTTTAATGTCTGCAGGCATGTGTGTGTGTGTGTGTGTGTGAAAGACAGCATGAAAGAGTCCTAATCACTCACCAGCTGGTAGTAGCTGACACCGGGGCCAGTTGGGTCGTAGAGGAACCACCAGGCAGCACCACCAACGGTGGCAGCGCCGACGTATCCTGTTGGAGAAAGGTAACAGTGTCGGTGTTAGCAGGTGTTTTTTCCCTGCATTAACACAAAATCTGAGCACAGCACGAACAGTCCTACTTACCGCCAATAGCCATGTATCTGAAGAACAGCCAGCCAGAGATCAGGGGCTCCTTGGGGGAACGTGGGGGCTTGCCCATGATGTCCAGATCAGGGGGGTTGAAGCCCAGGGCAGTGGCGGGCAGACCGTCAGTCACCAGGTTGACCCACAGCAGCTGGACGGGGATCAGAGCCTCGGGCAGACCCAGAGCAGCGGTCAGGAAGATACTGAGAGAGTGAAAAAGGAAGAAAGCAGAACAAACAGAAGGCCGAGGTTAGCCACAAACAGACACTGAAGGATACCGTTTAGGAGTGTGTGCGTCACATTGGCCACTCACCAGACGACCTCACCGACGTTGGAGGAGATGAGGTAGCGGATGAACTGCTTCATGTTGTTGTAGATAGCTCTGCCCTCCTCAACAGCAGCCACAATGGAAGAGAAGTTGTCGTCAGCCAGGACCATCTCAGAGGCAGACTTGGCAACGGCAGTGCCAGAGCCCATGGCGATGCCGATCTCGGCCTTCTTCAGGGCAGGGGCATCATTCACACCATCACCAGTCTGGGTTGGGAGGAGAGGAAGGGTGAGTTGTCTCCACACACAGACAAATTAGCACAGACATGTTGCGGCAACTCTGGAGCTCTTACCATAGCAGTAATGTCATCGTAACCCTGGAGGTACTCAACGATCTTGGACTTGTGGGATGGCTCCACACGGGCAAAGCAGCAAGCCCTGCGCACAGCCTCGGACTGCTCGTGGAGGGGCAGATCATCAAACTCACGTCCGGTGTAGGCCTTGCCCTCAACATCCTCCTCCTCAGAGAAGATGCCAATGCGACGGCAAATGGCAATAGCGGTACCCTTGTTGTCACCTGAAAAATGGAGAAAGACATTTAGTGGAGAGTAAAGGTGTAAAAACTGATTTTTCAGTGTGTGTTTTAAACTCTGCATTCTATACAAATGGTTGCAGTGGAGGTTTTAACATGTTTACAACATATTAGATATACTAAGATCTAAAATAAATGGTATTTCAGTGTCACTGATGAGGAAACCTTCTTATTGGAAGGTTTCCTTATCAATGACAAACAGCCTTTTAAATAGGAGGAATTGAATGCAGACTATACTGTGTTTACTCTCAGCATTATTATTACTAACTTCTACAAGATTCATCAAATATTAAAGAAAATCTATATAAAGTTACTCATTCATTTACATTTAGATTTTAAACACTGACTCAAAAAAGCATTTTTTTTCAAAAATATATGTAATTACTGTGTTAAACATTTAAGAATTCATGATAATGTTCTACAACTGAACTAATTACATCACATTTTTGAACTGTTGATAATACGTCGCAGCCATAATACTAACCAGTGATCATGATGACACGGATTCCAGCGGCTCTGCACAGCTCAATGGAGCCAGTGACCTCCTTACGAGGGGGATCCAGCATACCCACGCAGCCAACGAAGGTCAGGTCAGTCTGAGGAGAGATGTGTGCATGGAGTCACTCAATCCAGGTTTTTACGCGCACTCACATCCACACATTTGCGTCTCAGGTGCATCAAGTTGTTGAGTTCTCACCTCGTAATCGACGAACTTGGTGGAGTCCTCGAGGTTCATCTCCTCAACCTTCAGTGGGGTGTCACGGGTGGCCAGAGCCAGGCAACGGAGGGTGTCACGGCCGGTACCCCAGTCCCTGATGACAGCCATGATCTTCTCCTTGATGGCGCTGGTCAGGGGAACGCGGGTGGTGCCAACACGCACATATGCGCACCTGTCAATCACGCCCTCGGGGGCACCCTGTGGAGAAAACAGGGGGATTATTATGTGTTACGTTTGAACAGTCAGAGGGAAGGCGCATGAATGAAAAGCTGTGAGAAGGAGGAAAGAAAGAAGGAGCTGACCTTCACGAACATCTTGGCACCACCATCACCCTTAGCGGGAGTGCAGTACACAGACATGGACTTCCTGTCACGGGAGAACTCCAGGGTGAAGTTCTTCTTCATGAGCTGCTTAATCACCTGTGCATGCAGAGAAAAAAGTTTTTTTGTATTAGTGAGGCACTTCACTTCATCACAGATTTAACGATACATTAAAACTGTAATTCTTTGGAACAAAATGTGGATTATCAGGAAGAAAACCTACGGAGCAGCAGGCGTTGGCTCTCTCAATCCTGGACAGGTTCTTCACGTTGGTGTTGAAGACGTTCATCTTCTCAACCAGGCAGGACAGGGCAGTCTCGGTAGCCTCACCAACCTTCTCATAGATCTTCTTGGACTGGAGAAAAGGAAGGAGATGGGGCAAATTGGTTAGCCTGCGGAGGGTTGTGAGGTTTCAGTGTAGAGAATATCCTGCATGATATCAGGATGTTACCTCGTTGTAGTCGAGAGAGGAGTCGTTGCACAGGGCGCAGATGGTAGCCAGCTCAACAAGGCCGTCGTATGAACTGCAGTTGGTCTTAGCACCTCCCTGGGTACTAGAAGACAACAGGAGAATCACATATAAATGAGAGATGGTTCACATGAACGTGAATGTATGACTGACACTTGATTTAAACGGTGGAAAAACAACTTACACCTCGCCCTCAGGGGTGTACTTGGAGCCAGAGATATCAAAGGCATCAAGGCTAACATGCTCGCCTTCAGCGCTCTTGATAATGAACATCTGTGGGGGAAACAAGGTAAGATTTATGTGAGGCAGAAATACGCTAGTTTTGTAGACAAACTGTGACGAGACAACTTGCTTTACCCACCTTGGTCACACACATCTGGTTGGTGGTGAGGGTGCCAGTCTTGTCGGAGCAGATGACGGAGGTGCAACCCAGGGTCTCCACGGAGGGCAGGCTTCTGACGATGGCGTTCTTCTTGGCCATACGGCGGGTACCAAGAGCCAGGCAGGTGGTGATGACGGCGGGCAGACCTGGAGCGGATCAAAGAAACCTTTGAGAAACAAGCAAGGGAGGATCTATATGTCAAACAGTCGCAGGTGTTTTAAACTTCTCTTACCCTCAGGGATGGCAGCCACAGCCAGAGCAACAGCGATCTTGAAGTAGTAGACAGCACCGCGGATCCATGAGCCACCGTGGACGGGGTCGTTGAAGTGGCCGATGTTGATGGCCCAGACAGCAACACAGATCAGGGAGATAACCTTGGACAGCTGCTCGCCGAACTCATCCAGCTTGGCCTGCAGAGGAGTCTTCTCCTGCTCGGTGGCGGCCATCTGGTCACGGATCTTGCCAATCTCAGTGGAGACTCCGGTAGCAACAGCAACACCAATGGCCTTGCCGGCAGCGATGTTAGTGCCCTGCAGGGGAAAGAGATAAGAGAAGAGAAAGGTGAAAAAACAGGTACTGGCAGGGAAAGTAAGTGCAGAAGAAACACAGCTGCAGCAGTGAAGATAAAATATTGATGTTGTGGCACTTACAGAGAAAAGCATGTTCTTCTTGTCCTGGTTGACAGCTCTGGGGTCGGGAACAGACTCAGTGTGCTTGATCACACTGACAGACTCACCTGAGGGAGAAAAAAGAAAATTAACTCAAAACTGCCAAATGGAGATCAAACAGAAAAAACACACTGACAGATTTAAGGTTTGCTGAAAGCTCACCAGTAAGGATGGACTGGTCAACACGCAGGGTGGTGGACTTGATGGAAACAATCCTGATGTCAGCGGGGACTTTGTCACCAACTGTGGGAATCACAAATAAGCTGGCATAAGAAGCTGAATTCTTCTTAATTCTACTAAAGTGTCGTAAAATACATGAATATTTTTTCCTATTTGCATAAAACATTAAATAAATGCAGGTGCAGTGACTTTTTATGACATTTAAGTGAAATGTAATAGTTGTAGCACAATTTATGTCACCCATTATAAAAAATTGTGTATTTTAAACAGGATATTTCACATTTAGATCCACAATCACTTTCTGTTCCTAATTCCAGGATTTCATTATGAGAGCGAACCTAAACTGACACATGCATGGACCAATGAGCTGCATGGCCCACATGGTCAGGGGTGGGGACAGCCAGCTACAGAGGCAACAGGTGTACATTGACAAATGAACAGCAGTGGCTGTGGCAGGGAGGGGGAAGAAGAGGTGCGGCAGGTGCTGCTGAGGGTATTTATACTCATGATTTCCTCCAGTCAGCATGTTTTCACAGCCGTGGTGCTCTGTTCTGCCTCGCTCACATTGCCTTAAAAAGACACGTGGCTTCGGCATCAGCTTTAAACCGACGCATATATCATGAATTTGTGTCTCTCCTTCCTTCCCTCGGCAGTAATTTATGTAACACAGTGGACGTCTGTTGTATCTTTTCACAGCTACAACATAATTAGGTGGAGAGGAACGCTAAATGTTTTTGTCATAACAGGTGAAAAGTCTTGATGTTTCTTACCAGACACCTCCACAATGTCTCCAGGGACGATTTCTCTGGCCTTAATCCTCTGCACACTCTTTCTGTCAGAACGGTAAACCTTGCCCATCTCAGGCTCGTACTCCTTGAGAGCCTCGATGGCATCTTCAGCGTTACGCTCCTGTGGCACACGTGAACAAAAAGACATAAACAGCCATGAAAAAGACTAATAAAGCATATGATGTCCGCAAAAATAATAACAGAAATACACATGAACACATTATGAATCAAACTGGATTGAGAGAAAGGCCTGGTGCAACATAAATGATCAATAAAATGATGTCAAACAGCTCATCCTTGCTACTCATTTTGACCTATGTCTGACCGGGAATGTCCACCAGCAGGCACACATGAGGAGGTCAAATCTATAATGTGATGAGTGCTATTGCATCTTCTTGTGTAGAAAGTGGTGGATTAATGTAACTGAGGGATTCTGGAGGGAAGTACATGCTGTGTTCAGAGAAAATATCTAGAGTGACGCACTGCATAAATGTTCTAATAGCAGGTTGCCAAAGTCACTTGTTTTCAATGTGAAAAACAGGAACGAAGCAGCTGATTTAGACACTTGGCGTGGATGTGACTGATGTCTGACAGCAGTGCCAATTGCTTAATGGCATGCATGCAGAGGAGCATGACTTGCATATTGTGAATAATCCATCGCCTGCTATCAAAACAGACACCGCAGTCAAAACATGAACAGGACACGGAGTCTGCAAATAATTGCTGAAATAGTAATTTATGTATCTATTTATATATATGTGCACAAGTTGGAGTGATATTGTTTACTTTATGTTGTAACATCTCTAGAGCACACACTAACTATTTTGAGCCTCGAAGCTGTAAAAGTGATAATGTTACGGTTGAGCAACTGCGTCTGGGTGGAGAACACAGCAGTAATTGGAACCTGTGCACTTTCTGTCACCACGGCAGCGCATGTGTCATATTGCTCAATGTGCCGTTGCCCCCGTCACTGACCTGCCACACTCCAACAACGGCATTAGCGATGAGGATAAGAAGGATGACGAAGGGTTCCACGAAGGCAGTGACGGTCTCCTCACCTTCCTCGAACCAGGCCAGCACCTGAGGTCAGAGCGAATCAGCGTTGGTGTGAGCACAGGAGAGGACACAACAGCTGGGAGAGAAGCATGCAAACGTATCTGAAGCTCTGTGTTCAATGTACTTTAAATGCACTATTAACTTTAAGTATTTGCACAGTGTCTGAGGGAAAATGAGCTTTATAACTTTGTATAGAATATGTAAGAAGTCTGAATAATGAGAGGGTAAATTGTTTTTGAGGCTGTCATTGGAATTTATAGCTCTGTGTGCATTCATATATATAATAAATGCAAACAGTACAAACAGAAATGTAAAATGTATGGTGAATTTTAAAAAGCGCAGTTACACAGGCCTTTTCAAGACCTTGTCTTGATTTAAAATTCTTTCTTTTCCAGTGTTTTATTTTTGTACACCATAATATGATTACCTAGTTGTTATTCATTTGATCTCAATGTCCCATAACTCCTTGCTCCTTCTGACTTCAGCCCCTCTCTCTGTGGAGGCCCTTCGTTCCTTCCTTCAGGCCTGACCTTTCCCGAAGGATTCAGTTTCTCTCCTCAGCTTGGGGCTTTCTTAAAATAAACCCTTACCCTTCAGCCCCCCTATACTTCCCTGACCCCCATCTCTCACTGGCTCCTCAATATTCGCCTTCTAAGGCCATCATGACAGCTGCCCGAAGGGGTGAAAGCTGGGCATAGGAATTAATACACCTCCTACAAGCCCTCGCAATCTGCCTCGCTCCTCTCAAGTTGTCGTCCTCAAAAATACACGGAGGGGCTGAGGGACTTGGAGGGGGACAAGAAGTTATCTCGACAAAGTGACCAGACATAAATGATCAGGCACTTCTTTAGTGGAAGAGTCTGATGGCTTTAAAATGCAATTATTGGCCTGTTTCAAGATGGCAATCGATAATGTAAGGGGGGTTGTGATTATTGTGCCAAAGATGTAAATGTGAAAAAATACATTTGATCTAAAGAGTTTATTCTTTTTAATGAGAATTAACTAATTAAAGTATGCACCTGTCAGGTAAAGGGTCCAATCCTGCTTGCAGGTCAGTGTCTGATAGAACTTGTTGCTGCTATAATGTCTACTACAAACCTACTATTGTTACTTGAGTTTAAAATGACTGTGACAGGAATAACCACAGTAAAAAAAATACTATCACTGGTTTACTTACAAAAGAGATGCAGGCAGCCAGCAGCAGGATCCTGACAAGCAAGTCCTCGAACTGCTCAGCGATCAGCTCCCAGATGCTCTTACCTGAAGGAGACAGATAAAAAAAAACCAATGAATATAAATCCATGGTTATTTATCAGAGAGAGTAAAGTGAAAGTGCAAAGTATTTACAGACTATAATATGGATTTGTAATCTTTGTTGCAGAAAAAGATGGTCAAAAATATGTTATATATTCTCAGTACAGTGGTATAAGCATGTGGATGAAGGGCAGTTTGGAGCATTAATATTGCGCTCATGTGGGCCAAATCAGGTGTTGCAGCAAGTGGCTGGATAAACACTTACCCTCCTCAGCGGGCAGCTCTGGAGTTGGACAAAAGGAGTAGGAGGAGAAAATATGTGGAGAAAGAAAAAACAGGGAAAAAAGGGATGGTTAGTTAAAAATGATTGATGTCAAAAACTATGGCAGTCATCAAGAAACATTTTTACATATA
>JBAJHX010000024.1:9358867-9373737 GCA_037176925.1 Amniataba percoides | reverse complement strand
AAGCCTGACCATCAAGTACAGACTGGATGGTCAATTCAAATAACTGTCATTGTAATGTCCCTGTTTTTGGCACTAGCTTTGTATTTAATTGTTGGTTATTTAGAGTTCACAGTTCAGGTGATGATTTTTAACACATCAACAACTCACACCATGGTGCAAATTGTCTCAGTGTGAGGTTTAGGAGTCCACATTAGCTGGTAAATCCAATGAGGAATGAAATGTTCTTCTAATTCTGAAGCTATTTTAAATCAGTCCAATGGAAAGTTTGTTTTTGACTTCATGTGTAATTTATTTCCAACTGATATGAAACGCTTTCCACTGAGGTTTTTCCTATATGCTGACAGATATGAAAAAAGTTTGTATTTATGTTTTGTATGTACAGTAATAGAGCAGGCCTGACAATGATTGGCAAACTTGCTGAAACACAGTAGGATAGAGATGTGACGGAGGTTCGAAGTCGGGATGTCTCTCTAGTCACAAAGACCCTCAAGGACGAATCGAGTCTGTCAGCAATGTTTGTGGAAATAAAGCAAAAGGAAAGTTTAAAAACTTCCCAATGCCTATTATCTGCAAGATTTTTGTGTCTTGTGATGTTTGTGAATGAGTTCCCAAACAAAAGGGTATTAATTAATTTAGACATATACCTATTTACACACACATATATATCCATTCATTTATACACATAATGGATCTAAACTTTGGATATTTGCATTGCTAACTGAGTTATTTACTGCTGACACAATATAACACTACGAGGACGTATTTACAGTATATACATTATTAGCCTACTCGTAAGACAAACATGACCTGTTGCTCCTCCACAGAGAATTTCTAAAATAGGAAGTTGTTTTGTGGCAGCTTTCAAGTTTCCAATCAGCTGCTCGTGGCCAAATGACCTGGCCTTCTGCTCTGCTGGTGAGGAGGGGCAATTCCTTTCCCAGAAGGTACTGTACTTCGTCCGTGTTGTAGAACAGAGTGGCGCCTGGTTTGATGCATATTTTAAGTGCATGCAGATTTACATTCAGCAAAACACCATAAAATCATCACACTGAGACAACACACATTCATGTGTTCATATAAAACGAGGGTTGCTGGTGCAGTTCAATAACGTGTTTTATATTTGGATCCAAGTAGGTGCACATATGTAATCATTCTTCTTACTTCACTGGCTCTCAAAACGGTATGACGATAATTAGTGCGATGACTCATGTAAATCTACGTTCCACACTACAAGTTAGCAGGATATCTACAACCCTTCCAAATGTGTAGGTAAGCTGAACTGTGAGGACAGTCTGCCTCGAGGGGTGAATCTTATTTCAGTGCCCGACATCAAGTAAAAGGGATTAACAATTGGCACTGGCTTCAAGTTTATATTAACTTTTTTTCTGTCCTTGGACATGTTGCTGAAACATTTTATATTTACTCTGTTCTGCCAGTGTCCCCATCTCTGTTTCACCCAGCAGCTCTCCGGGCCTCAGCTGTTGTGCAGCCGTTGACCTCTGAGATTTGGGGGCTGTGATAGGGGTCGGCCTGTCAGTGTCTCCCTCAGGGCAGAGCAGTGACATTTAACTCAATATCCCAGAAGGATAAGGTTTCTCCCTCCCCTCCATCTTCCGCCTCTGTCTATCTCCGAAGTGTCAGTGGCCTGTGGGTGCAGGCACTACTACGGTGTAAACCCCTGCGAGCTGGGACACCCATCACCTCCAACTCCCACCGTGGCGCTAACATGCCACGCCCTCGTGCCAGCCTGAGGGATCACCATGTGCCGCCATCGCCCCATCGGGCTCTCCCTCCTCCACTTGTGAACTCTATACATGTTCCCAGTTCTGTACAAGTGTTAAGTACTGCGGTGGCGCAGCAGCTGTACGCACGCCTATCTTATGCAACTAAGTCTGTCTCTGCTGACTTGCACGGCACAAGCAAAGTTAGAGGGACAAGGCGACATTTGTCACTTAAAGACACGTCGACAGGAAAGACTGTCAGATTTCCTAAAGAAGGTTAATGTCATTAACAGCATGTTCTGCAGGTTGCACACTGCCCATTTGTGGTGCCATAATGATGTGAAGGAATCCTCATTTCCAGTAGGTATGAACGCGCTTTCATTCATATAACCTCGTGAAAAACAACCGTAATCTATCAGCCAAGCACTGTAATTCTCACGTTTAACAGACTGTAATATTAAACCTCTCAGCAAAACTCAAGGCTGCAGCAGCATCATCTCAACCTCGCTTAGTCAACTGTGCAACCGCAAACTGTCGGTTTGTTGCGATCATTTGCGAAACTCGGCCACCAAAAGCTTCATTGACCAACAGCATGTAATGAAATAACACGGGACGCGTGTGGTATTGACAGTGAGGACATAATTAGCCCTAGGCAATAAGGAAATGGATAAAGGAGCTACAGTGTCGCTGTTTGCTGGGGACTTGTTACAGCATTAGCTAATAGTAATAATAGAAGTGGCAGCTGAGTCTCTGAATCCTGAATTCCTCGCGAGATATAAATAGAGCAGGTGACACTGTGCTGCAGGGTATGGCACCACGACAGCTTTGCGGCTTTTTTATTTCAGAATGCCGGACCTTTAGTGCAGGCCCGCGAGTCAAACTTTCATCTATTGAGAGAAAATAAAGAGCGCACATTGGGCTCCACGATGTCACCAGTATCCATGTGGTGCATTGGGCCGAAGAGTTCCTGGATGTTCACACCATTCCACACACTTAGGGCTGTACTATATAAGCCACGAGGGAGCCGACGGGAAAGTGAGCCTGTTGATCAAAAGAGGCTTGCATTTTACTGATGGGGTGTCATTTACTTGGCTGGCTCTGCATTTTTAGAGGCCAGTGTTGTTAGTTCACTGGCAAAGACATTTTATCTGTGAACTCGGCCCGCAGACTCAGGCGCAGCATCCCGTTAGTTTTAGTGGCTGAGATCATTTGAGATTGGGACTTACAGCTGCCTTGAGTCAGTCAGTTGTGCGCGTAATTTAAGAGCCTCTCACAATGTGGGTTGCTCTAAATTGGTTTCAGGAATCTTCACAAAAAAATCAGCATTACATGAAATTTTATTTTAAAATATGAACTACAAAGATGGGTAGTAGGTTTACTTTTCTATATGTCCTTTCTTGAATACACTGCAGTTGTGAAAGTAGTTTTAATGCAGCACACTTTTAATCTTGCTGATGTACATTTTGGGAGAAAAAGTGTGTGTTCACTTCGCTGCATTTGCACTCCATGCACAGCGTTGATTTATTTTTTAATGATGTTGATGCAGCCTATAGACAAACAGTGGGGAGCTCACAGACACAAATATTTGTTGAATTCTTCATTTTTACCTAAGTAGTTTTTCAGTAGATACTTAGGCACTCTCACTCAAATATATTTATGTTTTTCAAAAATTTTAGATATATTTCAAATTTTCAGTATTTTGATGACTAATTTACTTCTACTTAATTCCTTGTCTTTATAAACCAAAAGTTTGGACACATTGTCTGTTTACAATACAGATACTGGCACAGTACCATCTATTAAGGATCCTATTTCACAAATGAAAACATACTTTGATGTTTACACTATTGAACATGAGAAGCGTGTTCCCAAAAAGCAGACTGGACAAAATTTGACTTGTTTTTGTTTTTTTCAGTCCATGAACAAAATCCTTCCCGAGTTTCATAATAGCAGTCATAAATTAAACAGCTTAATATTTCATGCCAGCATAGCTGTATGAACAAGTATGTACAGTATTTGGTATCATCTGAAAGATGAACTATACAACATCTTCGATGTCTTGTCTATTTTGAGGACTCTTATCTAACCATGACACTATTTCTGGGTTGATTGCAATGACTGATGGGTATGTTGCAGCCTCAAAAATGGACTGGATCCTTTAATCTATGAACCAAAGTTTGATTTTCACCCTTTTTAAACAGCATTAAACACCGTAAACCTGCAAGCTTTGGAAACGAGGTCACTGACCGACAGAGCTGAGAAACATAATCCTACAGAAGTGCTGCAGCACGAATCTGAGACCACAGAGCCAGTGACACAAACAAGGGTGACTTTAATTCTCCCAGCGTATCGTCCGTCCTTTTCCAAAGTTTCCAGATGATCGTACTACTGAGGCTGAATGAGAAAGGCCGACAAACATCAGAGCGGTATCTGTGAGAACGTGGTTACAGCCTAATCTTAGTCTTAACCTTATTATCTTGTGCAATACGATGAAATAAAGGTGTGACAATTTCAACACTTCTTCTGAATTCTTGTTATTTGGATAACAGAACTGTTCTTATCAAGCTACAGGGCAGGAAATGACAGCAAATCCATTAACATTTAAAGGACGTAAGGCTTTTTAAAACCCCCTGAGCTGTACCCTTCACCTTTCACCTCAATGGTCCTGTAAAGGGAAGGCAAAGTGATGGACGGAGCGCCTTTAAGAAGGGTGTTGATGACAGGAAGACGAATGAATGCTAAAAGAGCCGGAGAAATGCCTAAGAAAGAAACGGGATCCTTTTTTGATAAATATAGATTGAGGAATGTAAAAGAGAGGGACAGTTTTCTCAATATGGCCGCTGTGTAGCAACAGAAAGTGAATATTAATCTTCATCTTAAAAAATTACAATGAATTGACATCAAATTATTTATGGTGAGAGGATATTTCACAAAATGTTTCACCTACAACAGTAACCTCCATATTTGTGTTAGGCATAGATATTTCTGAAAGGTTAAACTCCCTCTCAAAAAAGAGGAGAGTAATTTATCAACCAAAGGGCCTCAGTGTTATGTGGATCTTCTGACTGGAGGCGTAAAAAGAGCTCAACAGCGCCTCCATGTGGATTAGACCTGAACAATCCAGACATGAAACAACATCAAAAATGTTTTTTCCCCAACAATCATATTAATCATATGTGAAAATCAAATATGGATGTAAGTCATTTAAATATGATTTGTTTGAGTTTAGACTAAATGACCACTTATAAATGACAAAGCTGCCACTTGAAGTAAATTGCTAATCCAAAAACTCGTGCTGCTTTTAAAAGCTATTCACCACTAATGAAAATACTACTGAAAAAAGTAAAAAAAAAAAAAATCACTTTTCCCACAAAATCAACTGATCACTAACTCAAACAAATCTTGACTTTCGGTATTATTAAGATAGTAATCGTATGCAGACCAAATAAATAGCCATGAAAACCCTAGAGCTGATCAATTATTCCATTAATTCAACAGAAAAAAACTTTTTCTGATTATCTAAGTCACATTTCAAGCAAAGGCGTCAAACATTCGCTGGTTCCAGCTTCTAAGATGTGAAGATTTGTTTTACCATTCACTGTTTTAGGATATTGTGACAAGCGTTTTACATTGTTTTCAGACATATTACAGACCAACGATTAATTATTTGAGTTCAGATTTGAAAACAGGTCAGTTTTGTTTTTATATCCAATCACAAATTGAAACTTGCCTCAAGATGATTCAAGATTGAAAACGCTAACAAGCTGCAGCACTAAACAGTCAAAAACAAATCTTAAATATCACTTCATGGTGCTTCTTTGAACAATTACAGCCGTTTTTTTATTTTATCCCAGCAATCTTCACTGCTGAAATAAAAGCACAGGGCACTACAAGGTCGGCATGAAAAGACACAGTATGAAATTCATTAGCAATTTTCATTCATTAGCAATGAGCAGTCTGAATGTTTTAATCCTTTTACAACTGAGAGGCTGGAACAGGATATACAACCAGCTCTTTGCAGGAACTGACTACAAATTCACATTTTTACATAAGAGAATTCAAATAAAAATGACCAGCAGACATTGTAGCTCAGATTCTCGCTTTATTGGTCAACTTGATGAAAGACTACAAAACGAATTCACAAAAAATCTCTTTCAAGTAATCAAATCTGTACAAACCTAAACTGTATGGGGTTTTTACAGCTCTGGCTCATATGAATCTGAAGAGTCATACGCATGTGTGTGTGTGTGCGCTTGCTCTTGTGAGACAAGGTGACACCCGTTCAAGGATATGGCGACGCCACGCTCAGACAGGCAAGACGCTGCATGTATGCGCGCACACAAACACAAACACACACACACACACGCACACACCTGTGTTTGAGATTTTACAGTACAGAGGACAGGGAAAACAAAATACTTCCCTCCTCCACAAGTACACACACATCACCTGCTGGCAGGGGTTTGCTGCTAAATTCAATCATGTCAGCAATCTCCCACTGTCTCCCAAGCCCTGCGTTTCAGTCAAAATTACTGTACAGACAGACACTGTGGTTTCAACCTTTCCACGGGAAGAGTGGTAAGAGAGAGGGGAAAGTATAAATCTCTAATACTCTCACACAAAATGTACACGTGCACACATGATTTTAATGCTCACCGGCAGACGAGACGTGTTTTATCATCTGCGCACGCACGCACTCACTCAAACAATTCATAACATTAAATGTTTTAAGAAGTACAGATAAAAAAGGAAAAAAGCCCTGGGTATAGGTTTGATTTCTGGCTGTTTGGTGAAAGAAAGGAGAAGAGAGGTAGAGAGGGCGGGAGGGATGGGTCGGAGGTCGAGGGCAAACTACTGGTGTCATTTCTTAGCTTTCCTTGGGGGAGTGACTGGGCGGCCGGAGCCCATCCCTCCTCCGCTGCCATAGAACAGCTTCTTGTCTGCAGGTTTGAGAATCTGCAAAAAAAGTGAAAAACAAAGATGAAGAAACTCAGCAAAAACATTTTTTCATTTTCTGAAAATGTTGAAATCTTGAGGCGTTTTTTTGGAGAATATTTGGAGGTCGTGTTGGTCTCTTGCTTACCTGGAATGAGCACATGAGGGTCTCATCTACGCTCATCATGGCTCCGGCGTTGTCGAACTCACCGCAGTAGTTTGGGGCCGAGAACAGCGTCACAAGCTGCCTCTTTGCAAAGAACTCATATCCGTCCTCAACCACCTAGAAACAGATACATGATTTTTAGTTTTACTGTTAGCAAGGTGTTTAAAAAAACTGCACTAAAACCCAATGTGCTGACGTGGATGGGAGCTATGCAAGTATTTCAGTATTGTCGCCCGATTTCAAATATTCATTAACAGCCGGTGCAAACCTCACATTAGCTTAAAAAAAGGAGGTGATGTGAACAGATTCACAGCACAGAAAATACTGCTGGAAAAATACAACCATGTAAAAAGACCTACTGTAGTTACCTGAAAAAAGAAAATTACTCTGGTCACCGATTCTATATTATTCCTCTGAGCACATACTGATACTTGGCTCTCGTTCCATGACTAAGTACCACACCTCGCTTCTGCCAGTTTAACTAGATGTGCCGGAGTGGTGGCTTTAAATTTATTTACCTCTTTAAAATCTGTGCTGCCTTTCATTCCAACTAAAGTAAAAATCAAATCAAAGGTCGTGCACTGACCTGATGGGCCCGACAAATGAGGTCCATGTCGTGTTTGTGGAGGAACTTTGTGACCACGTCTGCGCCGAAAGTGAAGGAGACGCCACGGTCGTTCTCGCCCCAGCCCAGCACGTCTTTGTCCGGGTCGGCCCACAGCAGGTCGCAGAGGAGGCCCTGATCAGGCACATCAGTGGGACGCATGACCCTTCGGACTTGCTCCATAGACTGGAGGTCTGGAGATAGGCCTGGAGGAGTCGGGAGGTCACTGTTATACAGCTGAATGAGTCACTTTACACACACAATGTTTCTTCACATTCTGAAGACTGAGTTTGGTTTTGATTCTTGCTTTCAATCGAAAATACACCAGAGCAAAAAAAAAAAAAAAAATGAGAGAAATCTACAACTGACAACCAAGGAACATTAACAGTTGCAGAAAGGTCGAGACAATCACACAAACAAACCATATGTGCAGGAAAATGTAATCTACAGATTAATCTATGAAGAAACAAACAATTCAGCCCTTTAAATTATGATGTGCTGGAACACAAAAAATTCATTTTTAATCTATAAAAACTTTTAAAATGTTGGATGGATGAAATGCATCACAAACACACAATACTCTTCCTGCATGTTTTGCATTATGTAACTTTAAATGTAGGAAGGGGGAGGAGGCACTCGCCCTCATGACTATCAGTGCCTGTTTACATATTTTGTAGCAGGTCTTAGAGACATTAGATGGCTGTGGCTGTCGGCTGGTGCCGCACTGTCTGCACCATTGAGTCCATTTTCTCTATCACAAGTAGAGAAACACTCGTACAAATAGGTGCCAAAAATAACTAACGCGTTTTATTTTCGTTTGCGTTTCTTTTTCTGTCTTATTGAGTCTGCTTGCTTAGTCTGTATTTGAACCTGCTGTTACATGTTGTTTTAAGTAAAGTATTTCACTTTGTGAGACATTTGTTAAAGTTTAAGGATAGATGGTACACATTTAGTTCAGCAATGTCACCGTCATAAACAAAACCTGTTTGTGCTGTAAACGTATCACGCCTTTGAGGCTGTTGGCAGTAGGTGTGATTGGGAATAAGAAATTAAAAAGTGCTCTGAGGCCACAGACAGGACAAAGATATATTAATATGGCCAAACAATAAATTAAGATCCCACCCAGTCCTGCAGTTCTTTGACCAAAATGTTGACAGCAACAACAGTGCAGAGGCGCATTTGTGTGTGTGTGTGTGTGTGTGTGTGTGTGTGTGTGTGTGTGTGTGTGTGTGTGTGCGCACTCTCTGGACTGAAGCCAAATAAAGTGTTTGATGAGGATACCTCCATGGCAACAGAAGATCTTCTCGTCAACAATGGCTGCGACAGGCAAACAGTTGAAGCAGTCGGTGAAGGTCTTCCACAGCTTTATGTTGTATCGCCTCTTACCTGTTGGAGGTAATCATATTCCTTGGTCACAATCTAATCTTGAGACCAATAAAATCTCAACAGCTGCACCTATTGCATCACATTAGAAACACAACATTTTACATAATCCTGGCTCTGAATAGCAGGGAGAGGCATGTGATTAATCACCAGTGCCTGATCATGCTCCTTAGCCTGAAGCCTGCTGCACTGAGAGGATATCTGCGCTGTGGTTTTTGTTATTACTAATGAGTCAGTTTTAAGAGTAAAGCTCCAACTCAGATTCACACTGCTTCTCTGTGTGTGCTCAGTTACATTTGTAGACTCATTTCAAAGTGAAGGGCACATTTTTGGTTGATAATGACACAATAATCCTGACAAACTGGTAACAGAAACGGCTGATGCAAACGGGGAGGATATTTAGTTAATGCTGGTAAATCTTTACTCAACAACGACTTCATTCATGACCCTTTAGTAGTCTAGATGACTGAGTCTAGACTAGATGGTGAAATTATGTGAATTTCATAGTCGACTTGCAAATGTAGCCTGTGTATATAGTATGTCAAACCATATCATAATGATTATTAATAGACAAGATGCACCAATCATTACCTTTTCAAAACAGACAATAGATTTAGACATTTTTTGTCTAGTCTTTGTGCTACTTTGCATTTTTTCCTTTTTTACATTTGAAAAATCCAAATGTTAAAAAAAAGAATCCATGCTCTGGCTTATGTCTTTAGTTGTTTACTGTGGATTAATTTCTGTTTGTATCTGTGCGCACGGTGCATGACTTACACTCATCATAGAAGCCATATATTCTGTTAATGGAGGCGCACTCATGGTTTCCTCTCAGCAGAAAGAAGTTTTCTGGGTATTTGATCTTGTAAGCCAGCAGCAGGCAGATGGTCTCCAGGGACTGCTTGCCTCTGTCAACATAGTCCCCCAGGAACAGATAGTTGCTCTCTGGTGGAAAGCCCCCGTATTCAAACAGCCTCAGCAGATCATAGTACTGCCCGTGAACATCACCTGGTGAGATGAGAAGTATTAGAAACGGCAAAGTTAGTCAAAGGTGTGATTATTGCTCCTCGGGTATGTGCACAACAGAAGGTGAGGGACATGGGTGGAGGTACAACAACCCTTGGCACCCTGCAAATTAACAACATCCATGCATTATTTCAAACAAACACTGTTATTCCAGTGTTGCTTGACTTGTTTTTAGTGATGATGAAACAACTAAGTAAAATCTGCAAGCTTGCAGTTAGTGTGAGGATGCTGGTAATTGTCACCTCTGTGCAAACCTTGCCCGTCCCTGAAATTTGCAGACTGTTCCTTTAAACTAGCACTCTTTATTATTAAGTGGCATCAGCAATATGACACGGGAGGGCATCTCCAGGGAGACTTGGGAGTGCAAAACAGCACTGCACTGGCAAGCCAATATTATGAGTTTATCCCAACAGTCCTGTAATTATGTGGCAAGGTCACAGGCATTGCCTGTAAATTGTCCTTAGAACATTTTTCTTTTTTAATTAGATTGTTTTCAAATAAACTTTCCTTGGAAAATCCTTTAACATCTGGTAATAGGAGTGCTTACCATCACGTGAATGTAAGCCTTCGCATAATAATCCGGCTCTATAAGCTAAAACAGCCATCTAAGAGTGTTTGTAAATGCTGCGCGACCACACTTGAGAATTCCCTTGAATCTAAAGAAAACAACTAAGCCTCACCACAAATCTTGAGGGGCGCCTCGAGTTCGAGCAGGATTGGCTGGCTGAGGAAGATCTCCCGGGATTTGAGGCAGAGACCACGGATTTCATTCTCTGTCAGCTGAACATTTTTGCCAGGTCTGGAGCCTTTCACTGTGAGAAGAAAATGGAACAAGAGTGAGAAATAGTGAACTGGAAACAAAAGACCATAAACACAGACGGGTTTATTACCCACTAACTTGCTACAGGGAGAAGGAAAACAATGCTATTCAAAACAAGTGTGTGCAAGAAAACATGTTGAAGGTAGACAATATTAATATTGAAATGACAGGCAAGTTTTATTTTAAAAAGGGAAAAATACTCTTGAACTGAATTCGTGTTCAATGAACAGTAACCACATGTTAACATGTAGCAAGCAGTCTTTAGTCTTCCTGATCTCTTCCCTCCATCATGACGAGAGCCGCAACAGTTATTGATTAGCAGTCAACTGTTAAATTAAATGCCAACTATTTTGATCACTGATTGTATTCGTCTTTTCTATGTTGTTAAGAAAAAAACATCTAAATTCTCTGATGACAATTTCTTATATGTAAATATTTTTCCCCTGACCAAACAACTCCTCCATTTCCCAAGAAAATGTTCGGCAGGTTAACCAATACTGAAAATAATATTTAGCTGCAGCCTTTATCATGATTGAATGCAATATGGTTGATAAAAGAATTGAAATATTGAGGGAAATAAAGATGATTTGGTAGAATACAATGCTGAGGATTCATCACCAACAAACTGTTCAAGTGAAGAGATGAATAACAGCCTCTAGGCGAGAGCCGTTCAAAAAAAAATCCTGGAGGTACAACAAAAATAGTAAAAAACTGGAACAATTTGTGAGTTTCTGATAACACCCAGGATGCTTTTATGTGGCATTTTATTGACTTAATCTCTGAGCCTGCCTTACAAACATAACCCACTTTGCTGAAAATATCATTGACCTGATGGCATGCAGTAATAAATTTAAGCTTATATCAAGATCACAGTATGTTTACATGTTGAACGTTGAAAGCATTTCCCTGACAAGAAAGGCCCATTTATCAAAAGACATGGGTAAGCTATATAACACAGCTATGCCAAAAACATGTACAGTGCTCCAGTCACATGCTTAATTTAAGTAATAATTGCAGGTTAAATGTTAACAAATGTGTCAATACTTTCAGGCACACATAAATAAACCTATTCTGGCAGTTTTAAGCGGGCAACAACTGAAGTTAATTCGCAGCTGCAGACCAAACATGGCACAGGCACCATGATGCACAATTAAAACCCTGTGTTTAGTTAGCAGGAGGTGAAAATAGTAGAGGAGGTAAAGTTAGCATGAGGAGGTGAAGTTAGCAGGATGAGAAGTTAGTAGCAGGAGGGGGTAAAGTTAGCAGGAAAGGGTGAAGATAGAAATAGGCAAGGGTAGTAAAAGGAGATGAAGTTAGCAAGAGGGGAAATTAGCAGAAGGTCGTCAAATTAGTGGCGGGAGGCGAAGTTAGTAGTAGAGGGTGAAGTTAGCAGGAGGTGGCTATCGTTGTCTAGCCTCCGTCGGCTAAAATGGCTACCCCGGCGGATAAATATCGAGCGCCCATAGCCGCCTTACCTTCCAGCAGACGCTGAATAATGGAGTCGATGTTCAGCTTGTCGGCTTCTGCCATGCTGTCTCTGTTCCGGACGGTTTCCCAGCGACTCCAACGGTTTTTAAAAAAGCGGAGCGACTGTTACCTGGCGACCGAGTTTCCGTTAGCTAGAGTTGTTAAACGTTAATCGGCGGCCGTTAGCCTCGCTAGCCTCGCTAACCTTGGGGCCGAATTGGCAACCTCGAAATATGAGGCTGTGCGATGACTTGTTGGAGGCGCGATGGCTGTCATGTACTTAAAAACTCCGCCTCGGTGAACTGTTTTCCATTAGATTTCCGATTTAGCGTGAAGTGTTCGTGTTTTTCTCGTGACAGTGGTGCTTTTTTTCTGCCGTGGCCACTAGCACCATGCCATCGACAAAAAAGAGGTAGGATGAACGTTAGCGTCAAAGAAAGGCTCAACGGAAGGCGGTTGGCGACTGCAGCGCTTCTATTGGTTAGTATAATAAAGAGGCGGTGCTTTACAGAGCCACTGTTCTCTTTAATTGGCTGATTCAAACGTCAGTCAGCATTCGCTTATCTCAAACCACAGTGTAAAAAGCGCAGTTATTCTTGCGTATATTTCGTGTTTTGCTCGTCTTTAATGGGAGGTTTCACGACACAGTGCGAGATAAGACCTTGTTTGTCCATCTTTATTTGGAAATCCGTGTTTGTGTTGCTCTCTGTGTGTTGCGCAGTAAAGCGACACCCACGGAAGTGACCAAGATGGGAAGGGTTGGCGACGTACGTTAGCGTGACGTATGTTGGCATGACGCAACCCCGTCAGCGCTTGGCAGCACATCACCGAGTGTTTCATTCAGAAGTTCAGAGATGGCTTAGCTTAGTATGCTAACTCACTGTAAGATAAACATGACTCTAACTCGGGAAGACGGTAACCTAACTACTTTACGCTGTTAATAATAATAGGAATACTCTTTTTTGTGTCATACAACCATCCGACCATGAAGTTGCTCCATAAAGACATTGAAAAAGATAATGCCGGGTGAGTTGTGGTGGCTAATGTTAATGTTAGCAGGCTAACCAGCATGCTATTTCCCAGCTGACTGTACATGTGCCAACTTAGTCGTGGTAAAATTGACAGCGATTGACATTTTACTGTATGTGGTGTGGTCCCTTTTGTAGTTAATATGTAATAAGACACAATCCTCTAAATATAACTGTATGATCACAGATTGTAGCTCTCAGACTCTGGGTAACTTTCACTTTAAAAACTGAGCCTACAACGCCTCAGAGTAAACAAAACAAACCCTGACTTTGGGATAATTGATGCTCACTCCATGGTTACTGTGGTGGGATGTATGTTCCTGCATCGTAGGACAATTTGTGTCTGGTTTTTGTATGTCAGTTGACTATCAAATGAATATCTTTAGGTTGAGGACAAAACAAACTGCATGCTATTTTCCAGTTAAGTACCAACTTAGTCGTGTTCATAACATTATGTGAATTACATTCAGATGTATCTGGATTGGTACAGGAATATGTTCTTTCATAAAATAAATATAACTATATGATCACAGATAGTATGTATTGTAGTCTCTGTATGGCTTTCATTTTAAAGACTGAGCCCAAAACACCTCAGTGAATAAACAAAACAAACCCTGACTGTGTTATAATTGATGCTTGTTCCATAATGACTGTAGTGGAATGTAAGCTCCTGCATTGTAGCACCATCTGTGTCTTTGCCCTCAGATAATGGCATCTTCAAGTGAGAGTATAACCACAGTCTAATAAAGACACTGGCTCATTAATAATAACGTTCACTTCTTCAGTCAGGTGACCCTGATACCAGAGGAGGCAGAGGATATGTGGCACACCTACAACCTGCTGCAAGTGGGGGACAGTCTGAGAGCCTCCACTATCAGGTAACCAGTAACATCTATCAGCTGAGGGTCTGTGGTGCACAGACAAATATTTGACATTTTTCCAGCCTCATGGAGAGGGATGTTGGTTTTGTTTTCTTTCGCCAGTGCAAAGTTGATGCAGCATCTTTTTGGACCAGTTTCATTTGTCAGTGCTTTATTCCCCTGCTAGCTGGTAAGGGTTATAATCTGCCATGTATATTTGTATGGTATCAAGCAGAGGTGTAGCACAAATTTCTTGACTCTTTGCATTCTCTCCCTGCACCCACGTCTATTCTTTCGAGTATATTTGTAGGCCCTCTTCACATGAGGACCCTGTATACTCAGACCCCCATTCCTACGCCCCTGGTATCAAATCAAAGCCACTTTGTGTTTGCCTTTTCTCCCTCTGATCAGCTTTGATACACACCTAAGGCAATCGATCCAACAAGCTTCACATGTTTGCTTTATAGTGACTTGACAGATCTGAAATTGAGAGTTGCAACAGGAGGCTTTATTTACGCATGACTTCTGCTTTTGGCAATCATTCTGTTCTTGCAAGACTACAAATACCCAGCTCTGTCCTGAATCTTCTCAGTTACAAAAGTACTTCAAATCTACTGCAGCCCCAAATCTTCATCTTCGTAGGAATCACTGTCATGTTCAGTAAGTTTTTGAAATTTGTCACGATAATGCGAAGGAAAACAAAATGCCTCACCACAAGTGCAACAATGGAAATGTAATATTTCTAATACCACAGTGAAGATCTTAGGCCAGTGTTGTCATCTTGAACACGCACACACACACACACACACACACACACACACACACACACACACACACACACACACACACACACACACACA
>JBAJHX010000024.1:9334138-9358767 GCA_037176925.1 Amniataba percoides | reverse complement strand
ACACACACACACACACACACACACACACACACACACACACACACACACACACACACACACACACACACACAGAACCTATCATTGCTCACAACTCAAGTCTCTTCTCTGTTCCCACAGGAAGGTGCAGACAGAGTCTGCCACTGGAAGTGTGGGTAGCTCCAGAGTTCGAACTACGCTGACCTTATGTGTGGAGACAATCGACTTTGACTCCCAGGCCTGCCAGCTGAGAGTAAAAGGCACTAACATCGAGGAGAACCAGTATGTCAAGGTCTGTAATGAAATCATGTCACAACACAAGTGAAGCAGAGAGACTAAAGTCAGAAAAGCAAAGACTGAAATTAAGATTTTTAGAGAACATCAGACATTTCGATTATAACAAGTGGTGAGTTTTATTCTGTACTCCATGGAAACAAATTGCTAGTTTTTTAGGTTTTGAAGGTTAGCCACATTAAGTGTATTTAACTGTAAAAGGGTTTTTATTCTTCCTGTACAATGATTTGAGTTGAAGATTATTAACATACTCATTTATTTGCCACAGTCAGGAGACTTTCTTTCTCTTCTCCTGCAGTGTTTTTGTCACTGCCCAGTCATACTATTCAGCTTGTTTCTGTTTAGGATAAGTAACTTTTGTGAATATGGTCTTTTTCTTCACTCATCAGATGGGGGCTTACCACACTATTGAGCTTGAGCTCAATAGGAAGTTCACTCTTGCTAAAAAGAACTGGGATAGCGTTGTGCTGGACAGAATTGGTGAGCATCACTTTGTCTCATTCTTGTGTTTGGTTCATTTAAGCGCACACATCCCACTTACACGTCAACCAGGATTTACAAACTGTAAACAAGTGGGACTCACAAGTATTTTGTTTACCAGGCAGGATTTGTGGACTTTAGCAACTGCACACTCTGTTATTTACCCTCTAAGCATAAAACTATGTGTTCAGCTAATATCCCTCATTTAATTCAGAGTTGTTCACACTCCATACAGACTGCCAGCAGTTCTCTTGAAAGGAGGCTCATTTCATTTTCTCTACTGAGCTTAGAAATCAAACCACAGAAGCAGACACAGTAGTTCCAGTGAAGTATCTGTAGATGTTTACTTGTTGTGATGACTGTAGGTCACTTTCCACATGAAGTGTTCTGGACAATTCTTTTGTACTGTTTCCGTCAAACAAATAATTGTGATGGGAGCCAGTTTGGTTTAAGCAACACAAGGAGTTTAAGGGGGAAATATGCTTACAGATGTTGAAGAGAACATATTAAAGTGTAAAAACTTAAATTAAATTTTTGCCTATTTGCAAATGATTTTAATCCCTTTGCTTGAATAATTCCAGATTGGATGCAGTCTATCAGATAATACCTTACTTTGTTGTTTTAATTACAACTCATTGCAGATACTAAAGATACGAAAAGCCAACTATGACTGTGTTGCTTGACTGACAGGCTGACATTTTAGCTGGTTTTCTTTGACAGGAAAAAGCACAGTCCTCTCTTTAATTAATTCACATTACCAACAAAGAGAGAGTGTTGCCATGGGAACAGAACAGGGAGACACAGGGGTAACTGACAGATGGAGTTCATGGATTTGAAGGAGTGGAGGTCCACTGAGTCACTGCTGCGGCAATTTTCACCACAATAATAGCCTTAGCTGTAACTCAACCACATGCATTAAGCACTAAATCCTATAAAAGTAAAACACAGTAATGAACAGTGAATCTCTATCAACAGAATTATGGATAACTTCACAAAGCACCCACCACCTCAGATAACCCATTATCTTATCTTTGCTTTGTGTCTGTAGAGCAGGCATGTGATGCAACCCAGAAGGCAGATGTGGCAGCTGTGGTAATGCAGGAGGGTCTAGCCAACCTGGTGCTGGTGACCCCCGCCATGACTCTGCTTCGCGCAAAAGTGGAGGTCACCATCCCACGCAAGAGAAAGGGAAGCTGCTCTCAGCACGAGAAGGTACGTCAGCTCTCCGCACAGATCTTTCACAGCAAAGAGGAGGAAGATCCGTCAGCAACGGTGAATGTTTTGTCAGGAAGATTAAATGCGAGCGGATGGTGGGCAGACCGATGGGAGAATAAAGTCAGCAAGATGGTTTTCGCAGTCCTTCCGTATTTGTTACGTGGGCTGATGTCAAACTGTCTGTCTCGCTGTTTGCAGGCGCTGGAGAGGTTCTATGAGGCCGTGATGCAGGCGATTCTCCGCCACATCAATTTTGATGGTAGCACTGCTGCAGTGTAGACACTCACACACACTACACACCAACTCATGCATACACATTCAGTGTGTTCCTGTTTTGTGTCACATACTTCTCCCTTTTTAATCTATTCTTCACATCTCATTTGTTGTTAGCTTCTCATTTACTGTACTGCATGTCATTTTTATGGCACTGTGATGATTTATTATTGTTTCCACATAGTCTTTTCTGTTTCTGTTAAATTAAACATGAGAAATGTTTTAATTTCTCTTCCTTGCTTTCTGCTAGTGGTGAAGTGCATCCTGATTGCCAGTCCAGGTTTTGTGAAGGACCAGTTCATCACCTATCTCTTTAAAGAGGCGGTGAGACAGGACAACAAGGTCCTGCTGGAGAACCGGCCCAAATTCATGCTGGTACACTCATCATCGGGTCACAAGTACTCACTCAAAGGTAGGAGTTTGTAGGCTCTGTAAATAAAACAATCAAATCTCATCACATGGTGAAAACTCAGTGAAATGTTTGTTGTTTTTGCAGAAATCCTCTCTGATCCCACTGTGACAAGTAGACTTTCTGACACCAAGGTGAACATGCATCCCATGATTTGTCAGCTTGTTTTATTCATCATCGTTTAAAAAAATGCTCTCAAGTTGGAAAAAAGTGACTGACTAGAACTTTTGTTTAACCCTCAGGCAGCATCGGAGGTGAAAGCCCTGGAAGATTTCTATAAGATGCTCCAGCACGAGCCTGACAGAGCTTTCTATGGGTCAGTGATGGTGCATCAGAACAGGTTGTGACCCACAGAGCCCTCATTCATTCTCACTGATAATTAACAACCTTTGCATCTTTGCTTAATTACAGACTGGCCCATGTGGAGAAAGCTGCTGACGCCCTCGCCATAGATACCTTATTGATAAGTGATAAGCTCTTCAGGTAACGTACTGTTTGTTCGTGTCACAGATCTTTAGGTTATCTTTTTCAAATATGCAGAGATGGTTTGTTTTTAGTTGAAGAATTGTTGTTTATGTCACATCAATCATCAATATTGATTGATTAATTTTGAATTGGCGAAGAATCAAAAATGCCACACCATCAGAATAATGTAGCATTCATTCATGTTCAACAATCAAATCTGCTCATTCTCAGTGCACATGTTGTATGTTTCCATGTCTACAGGCACCAGGATGTCCCCACGAGGAGTCGTTATGTTCGGCTGGTGGACAACGTGAGAGACAATGGCGGCAATGTCAGGTACCAGTTATCCTTCGTAAGGCTGACGGTGTTCATGTTCAGCAAGAATCGTCAGAATATTCTTTCTCAAGCATCCAGCTGATGAGCTTTCTGTCTCTTTTTTCACCCAGGATATTCTCAAGCCTTCATGTATCTGGTGAACGTAAGTTATAAAACCACCTGATTTGATTCACTCTAGATGACATTCACCAAATGCAATATAGTGGCTTGTTTATTAAAGGTTCTGTGTGGAGTTCTTTTGGAAACAGAAAAAATACTTACATTCAGTGTTCGGCACCAAAATGCACATTGAGTCTAACAAATATATTAAATGTATTGCCTCTGACCCATTTTTAAAAATAATTTCACAATAATCATTTCAGTTGTTCTATTTTCAGTAGATCTATTTTATACTTCTAATCCACCACATTTCTCTGACAACTTTCCAGATTCATGTTTTTTTACACCCTCCGTGCCCACTGAAAACCACATGCCTCCATATTTGGTCATTTTGAATGTTTCTGATAAACTGAGGGGGTTTCATGTTCTATTATGAGAACACTCTCCTCCCTCTTAAGCTAAATAAACTCTTTAAGCCTTGCTTGGATTAGTTGAAAAATGCATCATCACAAAGCTGAAAACAGGCTATTTTTTAGAGCACATGAAAACTTGACTTTCTAGAGATATATAGTTCTCAAACAACATGAACGCTACAAACATGATGATCTTATAGATCAGCAGGCACTATTGTAGATTAAACTACCCAACATGATATATCACTAAAATGAAACATACACATAAATGCAGCAGTAATATGAACCCAGAAACACCAGATATATAAAGTAGACTGAAAGCTTTTACTTTTGATACTTTAAGTAGATTTTGCTAATAATACTTAGATACTTTGACACGGTTTCAAATGCAGGACTTTTCCTTGCAGTGGGGTGTTTTCACAGTGAGGTATTAGCACTTTTACTTAAGTAAATGATCTGAACACTTCCCCCTAGTCATTGTGCACGAGACAAACAAAACAAGGACCCACTTTTAAAACATTACCAGAGGATAGAAAATCCACAGGACGCCTTTTTCTAAAATAGTTCGTTTTGTTAGACAATCGAGTTTGTTAGACAATTTTGCCAAACTTGTAATGATCAATGTGAGTAAAATAACTCGAAAGATACAGTCAGATGTGCTCTTAGCATGAATAATGACTACAGTAGGAGTTCACTGGTGTCATTTCAGCACAATGAACTGATGGAACTCACCACATGTTGATTAAGGCCCTGGCTTTAAATAAGACTATTGACCTAGAGCCTACTTTTGTATTCATGTTTTTATTTATCGCGTCCTCAGAATTGACTCAGCTGAGCGGAGTGGCCGCCATCTTGCGGTTTCCCATCGCCGATCTGTCGGAGCCCGAGGACAACAGCAGCTCGGACGATGACTGATCCACAGAAATGGACCAGAGAGCTGCTGGGAGCATCGAGGAGGAAGGTCGTCCAACTTTGCAGATAACACAAGAATGCATTGACTCAGTGTGTTGTAAAACAATAAAGCTGCTGTGTATTGAGTTCTCTGCAACATCCACAACAAGTCCAGTCCACATGCTGTTTTCTTAAAGTGGCCATAATTTTAAGTAATCTACTTTGATGCTTTTGGTTTGAAGGTGGCAGTGTCTTTGAAAGGTGCGGGTTAAAGCTAATGCCAGAAAGCTCTAAATTCATAAGAATGCCAACAAAAAGGAATGTAACATGTTTTGCCAAGTCCAAATGAAAACAGTTGAAATTTTGACTGACATTTAGCAATAGAGAAAAAATGATTTTGTTTCCAAGTGTATATACAGTATATCTCTCTTGCAATTAAACAACAAAAGCATTCAATGACTTGTGTTGTTTCACTTTGTCAGAATGACTCTTCCTTATGAATGAAATACAAGTTGGAGAAAATATAGAAATATATAATTTATTACATACAGTCATTTCATTATCATTTCATCATTAGTGGTTATGGGCAGTATGACCCAAAACTACTGCATTTGAACACTAAAAATCAAGTGTGCTCAGGATTTTTCATTTGATGTAGTGACATTTGAGTTCCACAGTTACAACACTGTAGGTTCCTCTTGTTGTTCTCTGGCAAAATGTCAAATTGCAAACTTCCCTTGTGAAGAGTTTCAGCAGCTAGAACTAAAGTGCATTTTGAACTCGCTTCTCCTCTTTATAATTCTTTACTCTTCCTGCCTCAATGAATGCTAAATCTCATTTCTATCGGTGCAGCCTTGAGTGCAAATGACCGCCTGTTTGCATCACTCAGTAGGACACTGGTAGGTCTTAATCCAGGATAAATCCTCCAGAGTGCCCCAGTGTAGGTAGATAATTGAGCAAATAACCATGACATGCATTATCTGGTGGCTGTTGCCCCAGTTGTCGAACAGGCCCGGGACGAAGCGCTCGGGGATCTGGATGATGTTGACCAGTCCTCCCGCCACAGCCAGAGAGTCCATGATGACAAAGAGGCGCAGGGAGTTTGGGCTGCCCACCCCGCTGCCGTACACCCGGAAGAGGAAGAGGCTGAAGCGGAACAGGGCCTGCCAGACGAAAGCCCGCAGGCGCAGGACGTTGGTGCGGGCCGTGGTGGCGCAGTAGATACCGTAAGTCGACAGGAGGATGTAGGCCAGCAAGGCGGCCCGTCGCACGGTCGGGTAGCATAGAAGGGTGATGTGGATGATGGGAAGCGCCCCTGGTGACGAGAGAGAGAAGATATCCGAGTGAATGAATGAAAACTAAATGTAGACCAGGCTTGAGACTTTGACTGGGGTCAGACAGAGGTCACAGAAAGAAGGACTTCTGAAAGATTTGTTTTGAGACTAGGATGAGTTTTGACCCTGTAATAAAATTTCACAACAAGAGCACCATAAACACACTTTGTTAAGTTAAGCATAAAGACATGCAAGACAAATGGTTAACTCGGCTGGACTATTTCTTGGCTTCGTGTCAGTGGTGGCAACAAGACTTCAGGAAGTCACTGCTCCTTGTCATTAGTTTCAACCCACCTAAAACCATAATTTGTTGGTTTTTACGCTTGCGTCATTGCACATATTAAATGAACTGTTTTCACATTACTCATTCACATTAATCAGTGAGCTGTAGAGGTGGATGTTGTTTCTTGTAGAGAGAGCTGCTGCAGTTTATCCCATTTCCATTCTTCATGCAAAGATAATTTAACCACCTCCTGGTTCAGTCTGAACAGACGGGTACAGGACTGTTACTGGTGGTAATAATCTTCTCATCTATCGCTCAGCAAGAAAGGCTGAGAATGTTTCCCAAAATGTCAAAGATTGAAAGGAAATGATACAACCCCCCTTTTAATGGTCTGCGTTTGAGAAGAGGCAGTTTGCTTATTAAGACATGAGATTTCTAAAAGACTTAAGTGAGAGCGAAAGTTAATTCCTGACCTTGGAAATGTCAGTACAATCCTCGCTCAAGGTCCGCTTACTAGCTTATTTCTGTCCAGTAATGTCGACTCGAGTCAGCTCCGTGCTACCACCTACCCAGAGTGTTAACCAGGCAGACCCCGAACATGTCCAGGGAGAGCAGGGTGTCGTACACATGTTCTCCTCCCACATGGTTCATGAACACATGGTAGACCACTGAGCCCACAGTGGGACAGAGGCAGGCCAGGTAGTGGACCACACAGATCCAGACGCTGTCCACCTCCATCCAGGGGATACTAAAGGGCAGCAGCACCAAGAAAAGGAAAAAAGGGATGCCTGAGGTGACCAGAGGAGCAGGAGTTGAAAGGGGAAAGAGGAAAGGGGAGAAATGAGATGAAGCGACATGGAGGCGGAAATGAATGAAAAATGTTTGAAAGCTACACAGGGGTGGGTAAGAGTCCTTTTGAAACCCCTCTAATTCGAGACCATCTATCAGTAGTTTCTTGTCACAGAAAGTTATGCATTCAGTGTGACAAAGTGCTTATGTATGTGGTCATGTTTTTTTAAATAGCACACAATAAAACATCACTATAATCAATATGAGGAATTGAATACTCTGAGTGGTTCCTCTGCTTGTTTCTTTTCCAGGAAGAGCATGAAATGTATATCTGTTGGCTGCATGCAGAGAGAAACCTGAGCAGCTAATACCCTTCACTTCCCCTTACTAAGAGTGTTAGTCTTACTTAACTTAATGTGGTAGCCAAAGAGAAAATGGAGCATGAGGTGGAAGCTCTCTGAAGTTCAAGGCTGTGCAGGTTTTGGGTCGTTCATTTCTACATCTCTGATTGTGTTTGCACATTTTAGGTCAGGGCTGAATTTGTAAGTCTCACATCAAGAGCACAGAGTTATAGTTCATTAGTAGTTCAGCAGCTGTTTGCACACTTTTGTGCCATGTTCAGGATGCCTTCGCTGCGATGCATATGGGCATTTACAGCTGAAAAGTGACCACCTAACACACTCCGCTAAAGACCCGCGTTAACCAAAGGATATTTCCAGGGCAGGGATTCCCAGGGCAGATTACAGCTAATACCCCATATCCTCATTACCCATTGCTGTCAAGTACGTTTGTAACTGGCTGCAAGTGAGAGTAGTGGACATCTGTGACCTGTTTTGTTTGTGCATTAAGTTGGAGCTCTCTGTATTTAACTCTTAAGATATATTCTAAATGGGAGAATTCCTATGCAGTTAAAAAACCCTGACATTTTTACATTTCTTACTGGAGTGGAGCAGAAAGTGAATACAATGCACAGGTAATTTATGGACTTACCATGAGTGTAGATGTTCCCCAGCTCATTGTGCATGTAGAAGAGGCTCCTGAGGCACTCTTGGGCTGTTGACACTGGCCGATAACCTGTCAGGACATATTTGTTGAACTGAAGGTGCGGAGGGGTCTTTGCAAAGTCCAGCAGCCGCGGCCCTTTGTAAAGCACCATCACGACTTGCTGTAGCCAGCGGCCTCACATTGAGTGGACAGCGCAGGTTCATCAACGTTTACATCCTAAAAGAAGCCACAATCGGGACTCCGGGGCACATCCATGACCACGACCTGCCGGAAACTCTGGTCCTTGAGATCCATCATTGGACAGGTGTAATTCCAAGCAAGCAACCTGTTGAGCTGGCAAAGTGGCATGCTTCCAGTAGGACCAATCAGAAAAGGGCTCTTATCCCTAAGCCGAGGTAATCCTTACAAAAAGCCATCCATACTATGGCAGCTGCTCCTTGTCATGGCTCATAACTGACTCACACTTCAACTTCAACGTGAACATAATATATTCTGTATTTCCCTTATTACAGTCTGTTCCTTTTCCCCGTGCACGTTTACAACAGTGCTGCAGTCAGGATCATCTGGGGATTTAATAGACTTTAAGAGGTGGTTGTTTTTCTTCATTTCTTATTCTGTAACATACTTAATGTATAGAAACATGTGTTGGTATTCACTGATGGTTTTTATTCAATCAAATACTGTACAATCATAAACAGATGCTTGCCACAAGTAGTAAAAAAAACACCCTTCCCATGCAAAATAAATTAGTCTGATTTACGTTTTACAGGATTATTTTAAGTTGATAACATCATACTGACAAAAGCAGACAAATTCCATTTCTCCAGCAACCAATTCTTTGCATGTACAGCGAACAGTAAGTGCAGAACAAAAAACAGTAATACAGGATGCATGAAAATATACAGAAACCTACCAAACTGAAAAGGTTTAAATGTTGTTTTATCTCTACACTTACAAACAAACACAAAAATACCAGCACTATTGGACAGACAGAGGAAAACAAAAATAATATACAATTAGAAAACAATCAAAAATAATATACAACGGCAGAAAAGGAGAGTATATTTGTCGTTGTCTGCAGGGTTAACCTGTGTGGAGAAGAGAAAGCAGTACAAAGATGAGTGGGATGGTTGAGAAAAATACAGAAAACTGAAGGATGTTTCATTCAGTTTGTTCTTACCTTGATAGCCACTATTCCCAAAGAAGCCATTCAAATCATATTTGCCATTCTTTGCACCTGAAGACAAAGAAAAGAACAGTTTCACAATCATTTTTAAATAACTTGTATATCTGTTACTTACACTGATCACACAATTTCTAATAACACACTTAATTGTAATGTTTGACATAACAGTAATAGCTAACAGTAATATATTCAACTCTCCCTGCACCACTGGAATATTGCATTACTGTCAACAAATGTTACTGTTGTTGCTATTGTTTTACACTTCCTTAGATACAGTTAAATCTGTAGCTTAATGTATATTTTCAAGTTGCTGAGCTTGTTTTCCTTGTTTAATGCGAAGCGTATGTCTGTTTCTGTGCATACACATTGAAAGCTGCTAATAATGTTCAAGCTTAAACAGCATACAGTGAGTTTAAGAGGTGGTGATCAGTAGATTTTGTTGCAGACAGGCTGTTTCTTTATATTGATAGCTGACGATGGATGTAGTTTATCGTTTACTGTGCAGATGAGCAATATCAACATTCTCACCTAATTCTCTGAATAAACTTATTTACCAAAACCTATCCTACCAGAAGCACAGACCTATGAGAACCTGTAGATAGCAGAAATGTATTTAATGGCAACATGAAAAGCTTTTAAGACCAAATTTTAAATACTGCTGAGGAGACAAGCTTTTTTCACACATTATGAACATTTTATGATTCAACTTCTCTTTCTTCTTCTTCTTCTTCTTTAATGAGCCAACCTTCTTTCCATCTTAACTCTTAAGATTATCAGGGTAATAGCATGTTTACCTCTCCCAGACTTGTCTTGTTGGTGAAAGTGCAGTTTGAGATGTTGCTGGATGTGTATCTGACGTGGCAGCTGCTGTTGATGCGGGTCATCCGGTTGCTCAGGTACCTGCGCCACGCCCTGAATTTCTACAGCGGGCGCGGAGTCGAGGGCCATGCTGGCAGTGCCTGCGGGGTCAGGCAGATCCTCAGCACCCACACCAGGCACCGCATCGTGCGTGAAGGAGGCCTCCACAGGCAGGTAGGACGGGACAGAGGGGGGAGCCAGGTTGGGGCTGGAAGTGGCTGCTGCAGGAAATGCAACAGCTTGAACGAAAACAGAGGACGAGTGTTACTATGCACCAAAAATTAAACGTCGTCCTCAGTTTCTATGCACTTTGTGTGAAATTAAAATGTTTGGATGAAACCTGTGTTTCGAGTTTTACCTTCTGGCTGCACTTGTCCGTTTATATAGCCCACATTTTCTGAAAGTGAAAAACATGACAACATTATCTGAACGCAGCAGAGCCACAAGAGACAACCACACAGAAATACAGACTGTACTTACCATATCGATCAACAGACATCCCATCACCTTCAGCTGCGATTGCTGGAGTCGGTACCTCTCCCTTCACTACGAGATCAGGATAAAAAATAATAGAAGATAAGAAGAAGTGATCGTGGTGTACAGTACACTTGTGCTGTGAATCTCTTAAAAAGAAGCCTCCTGCTGACGCACCGTAGGGTTTCTCAGGTGAATCTGGCTCAAGAGGCAGGGGTTCATAAGGTAAACCAGCTGTATCTGTTGAAAGCAAAAAAAAAAGAGATGAATGCACAATATTTGTACATTTCTATCCCAGCTGGTCAGGTAATTAGTAACCATAATGACAAAATACCATATTCTCCACCAGATCTGCCCTCAGCAGCCCCGAGTTGCTGCGACTGGTACGGTCCCTGGTTATCTGTTGAGGGATTGATGTGAAGCCATTAAGTTAACATGATCAAATACAGAAGGAGAAAAAGGAAATAATAGGAGGCACTGTACCATATTTTCCAGAAGATTTTGCTTGACTTCCAAAACCAAGAGTTTGTGGTGCATAAGGAACTTCACCACCACCTTAGCATTTGGCAACCACATGAAATAACAAGTTAAACCAAATAAACAGACAAATGAGAATTAGAAGGTAGCTGTTGTGTTCGCTCAATCTCACCATATTTGCCTGTTAATTTCCCATTCTGTCCAAGTGCAACGTGTTCAGGCTGATAGGGTGAACCAGCCGGAGCTGAAAAGTATGTAATTATACAAATTAAACAACAACTTAAAAAAAAATACAAGCAGTCTACAGTTTTATGATCTTTAAGATAGTGTATTTTTATTATATCATCATTCATATTGTCACTGCTTAATCATGAAAGGAAAAGTTTTTAGGAATTAAAGTTCTCGCCAAGAGTTAGCTTAGAAGATTTGTCCAAGTTTTTACCATATTTGCTGGTAGATTTGGCTTCAGGGCTCAGTCCAGCTGGTTGAGCTTCGTAAGGCATTCTTCCATAACCTGCAGAGGAAATGAAGACACAGAGTGATCATGACATAATAAAAGTAAAGAGGGGGAGCTTTTCCAGGATAATGATGAGATTTTTTGAGTGTATCATGCAAAGAGTCACCAAAGATATTTATTTACCATATTTGCCAGCTGGATTACCAAGAAGCTGACCACCATTAGGAAACCCACCATATCCTGGGTAGAGATGGGAGAAAGTTATGAGAAACGATCACAATGTCACTCAAAATGGATCCACAAAAAACCCTTTTCACCATCACATGAGGACTGTGGAGTTAATTTAATTAGAGTCTGCATCTGTTCAATAGTAAGAAACTATTAGCCACAGTAAAACCCTTTCTTTTGTCCCAGCACACTGACCATAATTCTGTGCAGGTACAGGATCCCCTCCCATACTGGCAGCAAATCCACCTGTAAGAATTTTTAATAAATATCATTAAAACTAAACTCAGCAAATGGAAACACATAAAAAAGGAAGACATCACAGTACTGCACATTGCCTTGAAAGGCAACATACAGCTTACTTTTATGACTGCCTGAGACAACTCACCATATTTTCCTGATGATTTGCCATCACCAGCAGGTCCGTAGGGGCTTTTACCATATCCTGGATGGATACAAGACACACATGAACTGATACGTTAGACTGACCATCTATGCTTGTATTAATTCTCAATGTGCCCCAGTGACACTTTGGTGTACACATCCAATCAATACACATGAAGTACAAATACATGAGCTTGCAGTTTTAATTAAGACCTGCATGTAGGGTTGTGATGAAATCTGAGAGAAAACCATGCAATAATAACATAACATTGACATACCATAATTGGTCCCTGTACTTGGTGGTCCACCAAACTGCAAGCCACCAATGCCTAAATCAGGGAGGGGAGGGGGGGTGGGGGGTGATGTGAGCAGAGAATAAAGCTGGTTGGCACATGAATAATGAGAAATTAAAGAAGTTTAAGATGCAAATATAATGGTACTTAACTCAGGTAGCCAGAAATAAAAGTTCCCTTTCCTTCCCAAAGAGAACAGATGTGCACTCACCGTACTTAGTGTTTGATTTCTCTGCGCCCATCCCCAGCGTCTGACCACCGAAAGGCAAGCCACCCATCCCTGTAACATTGGAGAAGGTTTTGGGCTTGGTATGTCACATTTAAAAAAAACAAGAGGTTTTCTCCTCTGTTTCATACTGCTGATCACACTGTGGATGAATCATGAAAATTACTTCACCATCGCATCATAATTATCTTTTAAATGTATCCTCAGTTGCCACTCATACCTGATTTGCCATTAGTAGCAGGTACACCTTGGCCAAGACCTGGAAAAAAGAGAAATGTTTTGCTTAAGATGCCATTTTTTCTGAACTTGAATGGAATAAAATGCTACTTACTTGCATAGTCAGGCTGTACACCTGCACTATAACCATTTCCATACCCTGCAAAAAAAAAGGCATCATAAACTGCTTCAGTGATCTGAGCTAAAAGGCCTGCATCAGCGCTGCAGCAAAAATGGCAATATGTCATCAACCACTTCCTCAATTCACAATGTTTTATAGCAATATACAGATTCAGTACTTTAAAAGAGTTCATGTAATACCTGATTTGGACTTGCCAGCTTGACCCAAACCTGTATTTCCCAAAACAAAAAAAAAGTAAATAAAACTCTACAGACTGTTTACAAGAACATTTTAAAGACAGTTCTTCAGGAATTCAAATTCACCCTTAGATCATAAAACTACTGTAGGTCTGAATTATCCGCTTAAAAATCAAAATAAACAACGTTTGAAGTGTATCTTTTTAAATGCACCTCCATATAAATTTCCATATCCAGCTCCGAGGTACGCTCCTTGTCCATAAGCTGCGGGCACACAGAACCATAATCAAAACACATTCGACACTTCAAATTATAATTATCCCACTGACAGTGGATTATTTTTAGCTGAAAACAAAAACACTCACCAGGTTGCTGCGGCTTCCCTCCATAAGGATATCCCAGTCCTGCACATTTAAAAGCAAATGTATTTTTTAGAAAACAAAAGTACTATCAAAGAACATTCTCCAACATGTGCTTATAGTGACAGAAAATATTACCGGCTCCATATCCATTGTTGAGTCCAGGGACACGGTAGTCTCCTGCTCCATAACCTTTAGATGAACAAAACTTTATTAAACTGTTAAACACTTTGATTCAATAGACAAGAGAACAAGTAGAGAGAAGATATTATGTGTTATGAATTTTGTTGAGGTGGCATGTTTGGCATGTCAGTGTGTAAATAAGACAACTGAACATTGCTTGGCCTGAATCACCATGAATCATGAAGATCATTATATACCTCACCCAAAATGTCTCAGTGGGATGTTCTGAAATTGTTTGATGGCACAACAGAATAGAAATATTGTTCAAATATGTCTGCATTTTACCCCAAAACTCAACTTTTTTTACCTGGCTTGCTGGCTTGAGCGCCTCCATTTGAATATCCCCCTGCACTGGCACCGTATCCTAACAAGAACACAATATCAAGACTATAAGGCCTGGTCTTCAATTATCACTTGCAAAAATCTCTGCTATGAACATGTCATGTTGAATATTGAGAATGAGGAATAAAGCAGATTTACCGTTGGGTTTAGCACCATATCCATTTGGTACACCAGCTCCTGCTCCATAACCTCAAAACCGTAAATAAATATTATAAACAAGAAGATTTTTTTGTGTCTCTGGAAAATATACTGTGTTATGCCATGAGTCACTAGTTTTCAAGAGCCTTTTGTATTTGTGCAGGTGGATGACTAAAGAATGTTTTTTTCATCATCTGTTGAGTTTCTGTGTGTATCACAATAGTAACCTAAGGTAATGTTGAGTCAGAAACAGAAGCTGCAGATAATCAGTGGGTTAATGTTTTGTGTTTTATGGTTTTATGTTTTTCCTCATTTTGGCACATGGCTGTTGAAAGCTGAACACATATCCATTATTAAAATATCACACTCTCATATTACCAGGTCGAGGTATTTTCATCCATTGTCCATTTGGTACTCCTGAGGGTCCACAGTCTGAGGCACAAACATAAACATGAATTATTGGCATAAATAAAGATTTCAAAGAAGAAAAAAACAGCTATATATTCACAACTGCGTTATCAACCTCCAAGCAAACTGTGTTTTGTAATGACTGTGATATTGTCATGTCTACGTTTGGACAAAGTGAACACAGTGCCACTACTGGTTTTGATCATTTTGTAATGCACTAATGTCACACTTCATCCTGGACAGGGCATGAATGTCTAGAACAAATTTCATAGACTAGAAGTGTGACAGGACTTTAACTGTCAGATGAGTGACTGTTCAAAGGAAAGCAGTGTGTTTTTACCAGGTTTGGTTGGTTTAGCTCCCTGTCCCTTGGTGACAGAAGCTCCTCCACCGTTCTCTGAAATCAGAGGGACAGACTGATAAATCAGGGCACAGTTGGATGTTCTCCATTTACAATTTCTCCTGAAAATGTTTATTACTTTATTACAATATTATTACAATATTATTTTAAGTGGATTAAATTTAAATACATTATGTACTAAACCCATCAAACTGAAATTCACAAGAATTAAAACTATATTTATATATACAGAGAGAGATCACATGACACAGTAACACACTTCACACTCAGTCTGGAGATGAACACATCGTGAAGTGTCTCACCCGGCTACAAAGAACCTGTTCAACATTTTGGGAAATATGCTTATTTGCTGAGAGTTAGATGCGAGGATTGACACCAGTCTCATATCTGTAAAGTAAACATGAAGCAAAAGCCTGGAGGCAAATAGCTTAGTTTAACATAAAGACAGAAACCACCAGCCTGGCTCTGTCTGAATACAACCAAATCAACCTACAAGCATCTCTAAAGCTCACTAATCCACAGGCTATATCTGTTTAATTCTTACCAAAACTAAGAGTAAAAAGCACTGAACTGAGTTTCCTTTAGATCCAGCTTCATATTTAATGTGCAGTTTTGACAGCGGTGCAATCTCCATATCTAATTCTAAGCATATTGATGATTAATGATGATTATTTAAAATAACAAAGTTGAGTGAGGGTTTTAACAAGAAGACATGAAGACATACACACATATGAACACAAGTTATGGGTCATTTTGTGAAACAAATCTGAAGAGGACAACATGCAACATACAAACAAACATAAAATGACATAAAAATCTGCTGAGCTAAAACAATCATCACCATGAATACTGGCTGGGATTCACTCTCAAATTAATACTTGGCATCTTTCCATCTGTACAAGTCAGTTTACTTGCAAAATTAAAACAAACATCACCTTAATGGATCTAGATAGTATGGAAATATTATATGGACAACACATTTAGATTACCAAAGTATTACAGACAGGTTAGACTGAATCCTAGCCATCAAAACAACACGAATCTTGCAGTGTACGACACTTAGAGTGACCATAATGCCCACAGTTCTGCAGACTTCAGACTTCGAGTTAGGACAAACACAGGGTTCAGTCAACATTTACACATGCTTTCGTTTACCAGTTGCCCCCGTTTCTCCTGCAGGGAGACCTTTGACTGGTTGACTTTTGATGTTTGCTTCTTCTGGCGCGACCTCCGGCACACCCACGGCTAATGCCTCTTCAGGGATGACTGCGGCTGAACTTTTAGCTGCCACTGTTTCAGGCACAGCTTTGGTTTTCAGGGATTTGGTGCTTTCAGGAGCAGCCTCCCCCTCATTGGTGCTGTCAACCCCAAAAAGAACGTCTGCCTCTGCGCCTTTTTGCTCAGGCACCTCACTTCCAGTCACATAACCTAGAGGTCACACATTTTATCAACATTTATGTCTACATATTATTTTGCTATGTGTGTGCTACATGTCGCCCGTACATTATAATAGACAGAATACACACATCAGTAAAAAAAAAACAAAAACAAAAAAAACGTTTTTCAGGATGTTAAACCAGACTAAATTATAAAGAAAAGTATAAAAGATTAAATTAACATATATGTAAACTAATGCATTGAGTGACTGCTTGAACCAATGACAATACATTATTTTATTGAAAAGCCATAACATTATTTGTAAGTTATTTTGAATGAAAGTCAGTAAGTTGCTTCATAAAGATATGAATCTGAGAATTATATTTCAAAAGAAAAGCCTCTTTCCATTATATTTCCATATTAACTCTATGGAAATCACCAAAACTTTATCAGGGAAAGATATATTGCTTTCCTATGAAAACAAATTGATATGTATTTCCATCGGTTGTACACAATGGTTGATCTCTCACCAGGTAAACAGAATAACCAAATTAACAAGTCAAAGGATGTTTGCAAATATACAGCATACAATTCATTTTTACATTTGAATAAAGTAGTACAGTGAAATTATACTGCTACTTTATTCCAATGTTATAATATTACAATATTACAGCAGTGCAAAACAAGCTGAACCAACCAGATACAATGATGAGTACAATGATCGGCATAAAGATACATATACTTATATACTTATATATATATCTATACTAAAATTAGAGTAAAAGTCAAATTATTCTCTCTTTAGGGGCCATTTAACATGATAAAATCCAAAAAAGTAGTGTAGACTTGTACCATACTGTACTAAAACCATTTTTTAAAATGTTTTTAGGATGTTAAATTATTGGAAACATCAATACAAATTAGGTAGTGATTTCATTTGCAACAAAATTGTTGTATTCGTTATATCTCCCTTACTCATAAAGATTATCTGATATAAAGTATGTAGTTTGATGTAACAGAGAACATTATCTCTGTGCCTCATTAGGAGGGCAATCGCCTTGAGTAATGTGGAAGAATTTAGTGTTTCTTTGCATTCTCTAATTCAAATAGTGGAGCCGGTGATTCCTCAAACTGTGGAGCTGGTAGTTTTTCCTGCTACAGAAGCATTGTGCAGATTGAGGTTGAGGTTACTTGCCTTGAGGAAGAACTGCTTCTGGCTCTAATGCTGGGTCAGCCTCAGGTACGGGTCCAGTTGCGGCTGCTTTTGGACCCACGGGTGCAGGTTCAGGGGTGGATTCTAGTACAGGCATTGAGGTCTTCCCTAGAAGGATCGCTGGCACTGGTTCAGGTGTAGCCGGAGGGATTAATGGCGTCTGTTTGTAGCTTTTTCCTTGTGTGACAGGTGAGGGCAGCTTTTGATATTTCTCCTGTGTCACCATGACAAGGATACCGCTCGTGGGCTCAGGGGCCACAGGGCCTGCACCTTGAGTTGTTGCTTGTTGAGGTGTGAAAATCTCCACTGGTGCAACACTTGGCTGCTCAGGCGACAGGACTTCACCTTTAAGGCTCTTTCCATTAGATGCACCTGGGCCACCATAGCCTGAGAAATACAAATTTTTTATGAATGAATTTCATTCCATTAGCACTGCAGATGCAGGTCTAGATAGTTTTTATATTACAATCAATTAGAATTATTACCAGTGTTCAGTGTTTTAGCTCCTTCACTGGGTGATGCTGCTCCAACTCCTTTGGTTGTTTGAGGTTTTGAGCCTCCATATCCTTCAGATGAGAGTATAAGGGTCACATTGTCATTACAATAACACTGTTTCAAGGTAGAAATAAATCTATCATCAAGATAGCCTCACAGGTTTAACTTTAACTAACTACATTCAGGGCTCGTTCATAACTGATAATTCTTGAATTTCAAAAGTCAAATTAACACTGGATAGCTGCAATATCGAGTTTACCTCCATATCCACCGAGTGCAGCACCATTTCCAACTCCGTGACCTTTAAGGAAACATTAAAATTGTAAGTTAAGGAAAACTTCAAATAAAGTGACATCTTTACTTGTGCAAAGGACAATTATTTAGAAATATTTAGAATTACTGAATGGACTGTTTTTCAGTGTGAAATTAATTTTTCATGCTACATTAAAATCAAATCTGAACACAGAAAACAAAATTAAAAGGTGTATGCCGTTTACTGTTGTCCAGCAGAGAGCAGCATTCTGTGCATCAAATTAGGTCAACATGAATAATAAAATGGTTAAACCAACACAATTTTGATTTATATAATATAAATAGTTAAGGTGTCTTATCAAAAAATCAGTTTGAGTTAAAACAGTGACTAAAGTTGAAAAGCTAAGTAACTGTCCTTTTAAAATATGTTTATTCATCTAACTCTAACACAGTACATGCATAAATAAAGGAGATATAGGGGGAAAAAATCAAGTGCACTGCATCTCACTTTAATGCATTTTTGACTACTTTAAAGTCAGATATTTAAGAGCTTCCATATAAAGCCAGTAGTAAACTATGTATTACTGTATATAGATTGTGTATTTTAGAGGTTGTTACCATTGGGTTTAGCTCCATTGCCTTTCGGAACACCAGCTCCAGCTCCAGCTGCACCTCCATAACCTCAAACAGGTTCAAACAAAACATTTCATAAATATACAATCCAACTGAAGCAGAGGAACAATGCATTATATTTCTAACACATTAACACTAATTATCATCACTTACCATTGGGTTTAGGTCCATATCCATTGGGAACAGCTCCATTTCCATAAGCTTGAGATTGAACAAATTCACAAATATCACAAAAACATCATATATATCATATCTACACTTGAGATAAGAACTACATTTTGTGGTATGCTTTTAGTACAAATATTACCTGGTTGGGGTCTCATTGCACCTCCTCTAGAGGCTCCATATCCTGCAGCACATTCAAAAGAGCCAGTTTCATCAAATTCTGATCGAGATGTTGCAAAAATAAAACAGTATTTTGAAAGCTAAATAGACTGGAGAAAGATGGGAAAGCCTTACCGTTGGATTTGGTGCCGTACGCATTTGGAATACCATAACCTAAAAAATAATTAAAATAAAGTCAGATCAGAGTTATGCACTGTACACTGTACATTGTATGTGTAGATACGGATACTGGATGACTGCCTCAAAATTATGTGAATCAAGGAAAGACTTGCCATGATTGAAATAATCTTTTAAATGATGATCAACAAACACTTTGACATAAAAAATTATTAAATATATGTAATTGTGACTGTATATAGACCTGGTTTTGCTGGCTTAGTAGGTCCACCGCTGGGGTATCCATAACCTTAACAGTTTAACAAAGAGCAAGAATAAATCATTTCATACTATAAATGTAAGTGAAATAAGTAATTAACTTCTTGCATGATGACTCACCATTTGGCAGGGCTCCATTCCAATTAGGGGCTCTGGCTCCTGCATAACCTTTAAAGTTTAAACACAATGATTTTGGATTATTTCAACAGAGGCCTGTCAAATGTTTCAATAAACATGTTATAATGTACTGGATATAATCAGAGGTTTACCATTAGTTTTTGCACCTTGTCCGTTGGGAACACCAGCTGCAGCACCGTAGCCTTAAATTTTAACAATCAGGAAGTTGTGTTCATTTTTATAGAGGAATGTGCAATCTACAAACATGACAATAATTTAATTTTGAGATACATTATATAATTTTCACTTGACAGTAGGAAGATATCTACCTTGCATTGGTCCCTTCATTCCTCCATTTCCATACCGAGGTCCCAGGCTCAAACCAGCACTGCCATAACCACCATTGTAGCCTATCAATACAGTATACAAATAATGATGAACATGAGCATATTGCCATATGCTGGAAAAACAAATAAACACACTGTGATTGGTGAACACAGCTGGTGGCTTCAGTATTGCGTCATGGCCTTCACTCACCTTGGTTCCTTTGGTTTCTGGCAAGCTGAGGTACTCCCAGACCTCTAGACGCTCCCATACCAACACCAGGACCTTAAATCAGACAGGTACACGTGTATCAATGTGGTGTGACAGCGAATATTATGATCACCTGGACAACGAGGTGACAGAAGACGAGTTACCTGCCCCAAAAGGTGGTCTGCCATATCCTTTCATAGGTTTACCTCCAGCTCCACCCTGTCCTGCTGAATACAGAGACCTGTTTAAGTTACGTCAACAACAACAAGCATGCTGCCCATTTAAAAGTAATCACTTTACATCTCTTACCATTTGGTCTTGCCCCATTGCTGGATGGGCCGGCTGTAGTTCGTTGACCTAAAGAATGATTATTACGTTCATAGATCACTTTTATTATATGTCTAAATATATTTCTTTTAAAGTTCAGTTTTTGCAGATATTACTAGTAGTTTTAGCCCGGTTTCCATTACGCACAGGAATTTATAATCTACATACATCATGGTGAGTAGAGGAACTATGTGTGTGCATGAATGTGTGTGTGTGAATGCTTTAATCATAAACCAGCAGTTCATATTCACATTTTCACCTCACAAATAAACACTCATATCTTATGTTCATTGGTGTAGGAGCTTCCCTACCATTGCCTTTTGTTCCGTGTCCATTGCCATTACCTACAAAAAGATACAACATAATGATGTTTTTCATCTCTACTCATCTGCTTTTTTTCCCCAAATTGTGAAAAGTAAAACAAAAAAAAAAACATAAAAAAACAATAAGAAAACACAATACAACAAGAAAAAGAATAGATTATCCACAATAAAAGTGCAGCACTGATGGTCTGATAGAAAAATTTTAGACTGTCTCATACAAATACATTAAGGAGAAATAGTTTCCCATTAATTTCCATCATCACAACAAAGATTTGTCAGTGGTCTCTCACCATTGGCTTTGGCTCCATTCCCAACACCAGCAGCAGCACCATAGCCTGAAAACCAGTAAGAAACAAACACCAAGAAGGTCATTTGGACTGTGGCTGTTTCTGGAAATGCAAAAAAACGACTGTAAAATGACCTCAGACAGATTCATTACATCTCCGGTGTTTATGTAGTGTACGTAAAGCACACTGTCTGTCTTCATTAATGATTGAAACAATGGACTGTGATAGCAACAAGTAGTTTCATTATGTCAGTTTGAGTGTGGCCCTTTTAAACTGAAATTCCAAAAAAAGTTAAATGCAAATGGTTTAAAAATCTGAATATATTTCATCCATCTGTTTTTAGATTGATCTAGTGCATCATCACATCGAATACACCATTGCCTTTAAATCCTGGTCTATCGTATCCGCCAACCTGCCACAAAGAGAATATGTTAATTGAACTGTGTTATTGCGAAGTGTGTGTGTGTGTGTGTGTGTGTTTGTGTGTTCATGTGTCTTCAGTGACAAAACATGATTCATACAGTTGGCTTTCACCCATTATTCATTTTTATGTCAGTGGCTTCAGCTTTAGATTAGTGTTAAAGCAAAGCTGAAAATCTTGCATTTGCTGTGATTTGCTGATTGAACTTCACACCTTGCTGTGGCCTCATGAATGGACACTTCTCTCCTGACTGTGAAGCAAACCTCTGTGGTGTTAACTCACAGGGTGGGCCATCTTCACCTTTCAAACTCATGTTAGACCTTCATTTGTCAGCTGTTAAGGACTTCAGTGCAAGAATTTCAATAAGAGGACTTGATTCATACCGTTTCCTTTCATTTGTTGTCCATTGGTTGGGCCAGCTTGAGCACCATATCCTGCAACAAAGATCACACTGTGACTACTTTATAGCAAAGAAGTGTGAAGTTTTTTTGTGCAATAGTTTCAAACTGATTTGGCTACCTTTTAAAGCCTTTGGGTCAGAAGCTGAAAAAATTGAATTTACTGTGATTTTTGATTGAAGTTTACACTTTACTGCACACCCCAAAAGTGATGCCAAAAACTCACTATAATACATGTCATCACTGTTAGGTGTGGCCTCATGAATGGACACATCATCCTGACTGTGAAGCAAACCTCTGTGGTGTTAACTCACAGGTTGGGCCATTTTCGTGATTGAAACACATATAAGATCATAACATGTCACCTGTTACATGCTTCAGTTCAAGAATTTAAATGACGAAGCATGTTTCATACCGTTGCCTTTCATTTGTTGTCCATTAGTTGGACCAGCTTGTGCATCATATCCTGCAACAAAGATCACAGTGTGACTACATTATAGCAAATAATCATAAAGATAAATGTGAGTCATTTGTGCAATAGATGCAATCTTGTGGAGAGAAACAAATTAAGTCTCTTGTACCATTAGACTGTGGTCGACTGGAGAAAAATTTGACCATTGCATAAAGGAAGCAAAGAAAAGAAACTTTAAAACTACTCTTACAGCATATTCAACATTACTGCTGTCCATGTGTACTCTGTTAAACCAAAACGGGAATCAAGTATGAACAGATCACTTCTGACTGTTAACTCACATGTGTGTCTGGTGACCACTTTCGTGATTCAAACATGTTAGGACTAAAGGGCTTCAGTGTAAGAATTTAAATAAGAGGACTTGATTCATACCGTTGCCTTTCATTTGTTTTCCATTGGTTGGACCAGCCTGAGCACCATATCCTGCAACAAAGATCACAGTGTGACTACTTTATAGCAAAAAATCATTAAACAAGAGTTATTTGTGCAATATATACAAACTGATTTGACCACTTTAAAGCCTTTGGGTCAAACTTTACATCAGTACTAAAGCAGAAGCTGAAAAACTTGCATTTGCTGTTATATGTTAATTGAAGTTTACACCTTGCTGCTGTGGTGTTAACTCACAGGGTGGGCCATTTTCATCTTTCACACTCATAGTAGACCCTCATTTGTCAGCTGTTAAGGACTTCAATGCAAAAACTTCACTGACAATATCTGATTCATACCGTTGCCTTTCATTTGTTGTCCATTGGTTGGGCCGGCTTGTGCACCATATCCTGCAACAAAGATTACAGTGTGACAATATTACAGCAAACAATCACAAATATAAATTAGAGTTAATTGTGCAGTAGATGCAATCTTGTGGAGCGATACAAATAAAATCTGTTGTACCATTAGACGGTGCTCCGCTGGAGAAAAGCTTGTGGAAGAAAATGTGCTTTCAATAAGAAGACTTGATTCATACCGTTGCCTTTCATTTGTTGTCCATTGGTTGGGCCAGCTTGAGCACCATATCCTGCAGCAAAGATCACACTGTGACTACATTATAGCAAACAATTGTGAAGTTAAACAAGAGTTATTTGTATAATATACGCAAACTGATTTGACCACTATAAAGCCTTTGGGTAAAACTTTACATCAGTACTAAAGCAAAGCAGAAAATCTTGCATTTCCTGTTACATGTTAATTGAAGTTTACACCTTGCTGCACACCTCAAAGTGATGCCAAAAACTCACCATAATACTACATGTCATCACTGTTAGGTGTGGCCTCATGAATGGACACATCAACCCTGACTATGAAGCAAACCTCTGTGGTGTTAACTCACAGGGTGGGCCATTTTCATCTTTTATACTCATATTAGACTTTCATTTGTCAGCTGTTATGGACTTCAATACGAAAACTTCACTGACAATATCTGATTCATACCATTTCCTTTCATTTGCTGTCCATTGGTTGGACCAGCTTGAGCACCATATCCTGCAACAAAGATCACAGTGTGACTACTTTATAGCAAACAATCACAAAGATAAATTAGAGTTATTTGTGCAATACATGTAATCGGGTGGAGAGACATATACTGTCTCCACTGGAGAAATGTTTGTGAAACAAAATGTAGAAGAAAATGCAGAACAGTCAACCGAAAATGACAGGGCTCAATGGCAATGACACTGTTTAAAAGCTGAATTGTGACCTCTTATTTACTGACCATTGCATAAAGGAAGCAAATAAAAGAAACTTTAAAACTACTCTTACAGAATATTCAACTTTACTGCTGTCCATGTGTAGTCTAACCATTTAACCAAAACAGGGCTCAAGTATGAGCAGATCACTTCTGACTGTTAACTCACATGTGTGTCTGGTGAACAGTTTCAAGATTCAAACACGTGTTAGGACTAAAGGGCTTCAGTGCAAGAATTTCAATACGAAGACTTGATTCATACCGTTGCC
>JBAJHX010000024.1:9306820-9326369 GCA_037176925.1 Amniataba percoides | reverse complement strand
CACACACACACACACACACACACACACACACACACACACACACACACACACACACACACACACACACACACACGCGATGAGTGAGAGCGGCCCATTGTACATATATAAAGAAAAAAGTGAGTTAAAAGAGATGGATATCTCACCTTTCACATAGATTCCTCACTTTAAGTCCAAATCCTCTTCTTATGGGGTCAAGGAGAGGTTAACGTCTCACCACGCAGCCCACCCAGACCTCTCACATACTTGGCTTCTCAACAAACACTCTCACCACCTCAGCTGCCACAGACAAACCATCAGTCCAACTTTTCACCACCTGGTAACAAATCTGTCTTTCAATTCCTCTTTGATCTTTCAGTATTCAGGGGAAATTTAAAACAAGCAAAAAAAAATGTGTCCATCTCAACAACTACAGGAATATTTGGGTGGAATAAATTTAGGCCCGACATTGATGATCTCCAGAGAAGAAATCCTGATGACTTCAGTGACCTGAGTTTTTCTCTAGTAGCACAAGTTATCAATAGTGATAACTTTAGCAATCCATTTAGTAGTTTAAAATTCACTTTGTCCAGAACTTTAATACAACTACACGCAGGGCTAATGACATTCCCATTAACCTCAGCTACAACATGCATTAAGTGCTGACTGGCAAATGTTAACCAAGATGAAGAAGACGGTAAATCTTATACCTGCTAAACATCAGCATGTTGTCACAGTCATTGTGTGCATGGGTGTAGTCCTGTTTAAGGTGTTGCCTCGAATACCTCTGCAAGCGTGAAACGTCTAAGAACTTCAAGCAACTGCAGCTGACTCTCTAAAAACTCTTACCATGACCTGGATGAGAGAATCTTTTCTAGGTGTGTCTGCTGTGCTGACTGAAAACTGTTGAGGTTCAGAGAAAGAGAATTTATATATTTTGTCCACAAATATTATCAGAATACAATCACATGTAAACCTCACACACTGTAGTGAACACATTTAAAAAGACTGAAGACAAATGTTCAGTGTCTGAGGTTCTCTTGATTTATGTGCTGCATTGTGCACCTGTACCGTCTGAATGAAACCAAGCTGAGCACCAAAAACAAACCACACTCAGATGACATGAATTGATTCAATACTAAACTGTATCAGTTAAAGTCATCAGACAGCTAATGCTGAAGCTGTGGTGAGGTTTATTTGAGGTGGCGGTCAGGATGTTGGTGTGTCACTTCATGTACTGGAGAATAAAAAAAACGAAGATCACAGAGCAACCACTGTTCGACAAGGATTCTCCGACTCCTTGTCTGCAATGTGTATTCCTGTCCAGATGTGTGCAGCTGTTCGAGGCAGGCTACCCAACAAGGCTCTGACTCAAGGTTTGGTTGACAGCCAGCAGACTCTGCCAACTCTGGAAATACTTCACTCGACAACGTTGCAAACAAACCCTGACTGACAGCTGTGAGCACAGCAAGAGGTCGGAGCAGGAGTTGATGAAAATGAAAATAAAATAAGTTGGCATATTTTCATATACATTTATATGCCCTTAAAAAACAAAATATCAGATTTTCCTTAGGACAAGTTAAAGAGACAGTGCCAGCCTTGTCTAATTGCACTGGGGAAAAAAAAAGTTTGTTTTCGACATTACGCTGAACAAAATTAAACAACTGTTTTGTTCCCATTTTTCATTAGCCGAACTCAAAGATCTATGACTTTTTCTATTTAAACAAAAAGCCAATTTCTCTCAAACATTGTTCAGAAAATTTGTCTAAAACTGTGTTACAGTAAAAGACCACTCTAAAATGTGCAGTTTAACTGTATTAAGGACATCCAGGGGGTCAGTATCTGGTGTGCCTCACACAGTGCAACACATCTCCTTCACATAGAGTTGATCAGGTTGTTGATTGTGGCCTGTGAAACATTGGTCCACTTTTCAATGTGTGAAGTTTCTGGATATCAGCAGGAACAGTAGCATGCTGTCATATACGTCGATCCAGAACATAACAAACATGCTTAACGTTTGGGATGTCTGATAAGTATGCTGGCCATGCAAGAACTGAGATGTTTTCAGCTTCCAGGAATTGTGTAGATACTTGCAACATGGGGCCGTGCATTATCATGCGGCTGCACGAGGGGATGGTCGTGGATGAATGGCACAACAATGGGCCTCGGGATCTCATCACGGTATCTCTGTGCATTGAAAACAGGATTCATCTGTGAAGAGATCACCTCTCCGAAGTGCCAGATGCCATCATATGCGGGCATTTGCCCACTCAAGTCAGTTATGACGACGAACTACAGTCAGGTCGAGAACCGATGAGGACGATGAGCATGCAGATGAGTTTCCCTGAGATGGTTTCTGACAGTTTGTGCAGAAATTCTTTGGTTATGCAAACGATGGTTACTGCAGCTGTCTGAGTAGCTGGTCTCAGACGGTCTTGGAGGTGAAGATGCTGGATGTGGAAGTCCTGGGCTGGTGTGGTTACACATGTTCAGCAGTTGTGAGGCTTGTTGGATCTACTGCCAAATTTTCTGAAACACCTTTGGGGACAGCTGATGGTACAGAAATGAACATTCAATTCACGAGCAACAGCTCTGGTGGAAATCCCTGCAGTAAGCATGCCAATTGCACGCTCCCACAAAATGTGCAACATCTGTGGCATTCTGCTGTGTAATAAAACTGCACATTTCAGAGTGGCCAGTCTAAGGCACATCTGTCCAATAACCATGCTGTCTTATCAGCATCTTGATATGCCACAACTGTGAAATGTATGGATTATCTGGAATATTATTAAGCGCTCACTAACACAGATTTAGACAAATTTGTGAACAATATTTGAGAGAAACAGGCCTTTTGTGTACAAAGAAAAAGTCTTAGATCTCAGTTCATGAAAAATGGGAGCAAAAAAAGTGTTACATTTATATTTTTGTTCAGTGTATAACATGAACAGGGGCATTAAGAGAAGCCTTTTTTTTACTTTGGTGGCAGGGTCCTGAGACAGGATCTTCAAGAATGCAGAAGTAGACATAATAGAGGGTTTAACAAACACATGCAGAGTCAAGAGGAGACCATAAATTACAGACCTCAAATACTCAGTGTTGTGGTAAAATCAAAAGGACTTCAGACTATTGTCTCTGTTAATATTTGTTATGTTACTGTTGTGCTAAATAAAGATAAGTAAATGTTTATTTTTAAGTTAAATCTACACATAAAACCTACATGTAAACCTACACATGTCACACTTGACCCCCAAAATACATCATTGCACTCCTCGTCAGGGCACTGTCAACACTAAGTGTCTGCCATTTCAGCCATTCTGCCAGTTTGTGTTTATCCAGCTCACTTCCAGTCCAAATGTTTGATGAGCCAACTAACCTAAAAACAAATGGAGACATACCAAGCAATTTGTGTGAACTTATTTCTGGGTGAGGTTAAATAAATTAGAGTCTAACACTTCATGTCCAGGACAGGCAACATTTCTGGCTTCACTTGTCTAACCAGCAGTAATTTAAAACATTTCAACACAGTCACACTGCTCCAAAGCAGTTAAAAAATATTAAATGCCTTAATCAAGCCTTGATATAGGCTGGTCACAGACACAAAAACTATTCACATTAAAATAAGTTATATTTATCAAAATGAGGCTTCTACCCACTTCATACCACTGTTAATAGTCATTTCTCTTCTTCCCCAGAGCCTCCACCTTTGACTTTATATTTAACAAAACTCATATTTTTCAGTTCCTATGTATAGAAATGTCTGTTATGGCCTCTTCTTTACCAGTCCACAGTCTCATCATGTCCTGCTGCCAGTTTCTCCCTTCAGGAATGTCACACACTGGCGTTTCAGAACAGAACAGGCTTATTAGTTTGCTTAAAACTCAACTCCTTCAACAAAAATTTGGTGTAATGAGTCAGCCATGGTTTGGATGGATCCTGCATGTGCAACTTTGCAATAATTCCTGTGTTTTGTTAACATTAGCTTAACTTCTCATAGTTTGGGGTCCTGCAGACCTCACAACTTTCCTGAAGAAAAAGCACATCAGGCCCTCCAAAGCTCATGCCATGGAGCATTTTCTGCAGACTTGAGCAAACTGTTAAGTTTTTTAAAGATTTTTTTTTTATTTGTGTTGCAAGTGCTCTACAAGGGTGCAATTTAAATTATTTCCTGTTTCCAAATTAATACAATAAATAAGAATCTTTACAACTGAAAAATCTAAGATGGAAAATTACATCAAATACATCATATTTACTATTACTACAAATGTATACACAATGCATGTCTTTTTACAAAAAAACCCAAAACTGCACGGCTTATGTTGGGTCATGCCATGACAACTTCCTTAATGGTTATTATAATAATGAACATATAGGTTCAGCTATACAATCATAAATTACGATACAATCCTCAACCTGGTCACCAATATCTGATCCAACACATCAATCTAAGTAAGTGAAACCTCACGTTTCTTTTCCCCAAATAATGCATAACTTTCATTTGGAAATGCGTTAATGTGGAGTGTTTAGAAGTAAATCAGCTCCATCTGCAAGTTAATGTTACCAACTCAGTGCAAGGCAATCACATGACACATTAGCAACTTGTTCTGGAAGGTTAAAATAAAGCAAAACAAAACAAAACCCCATCAAGTTTGTGATTTCAGAATAACCTTCTCTGATGTAGGCTACTGGAGACCAAAGGGAGGAAAGTAAAAAGATCAGATATAGGAAATAAAAAAAGGGAAACAGTTTGAGTGCAGAACTGTGAAGGGATGAGGGGGAAAAAAAGTATATTGCTTAGCTCCAATTTCTATGAACACTGAGGAGTTTGTGTCAGGGTTGTGCTTTGGCTCTTGTCCCTGCAGTGCTCACCACAACCTGGTCGTTGGCTGAAAGTCTCATTAGCTTCCATACTTAAGATGGAAGAGCCACAAACCCAGTTGCAGACCTAAATAAAGAATTTTGGTTAATGACATTTGTTTCATATTTGTCATATCTACTTGTACATATAGTGTGAAAATATAGGCCTTTGCGGCAAAATTTCTTGAAGCGGACTTACTCCATGTTGCTTTTCAGCTGATGCACAGTGCGCTTGTCCAGGTAACGACAGAAGAGAGTGAGCAGGTTCGAGGGCAGGAGGAGCGGCTCCACCAGCGAACACTGTGACAGCTGTCCTGCCACCTGGAATATTGTGTCAGTCCTAAACAACCAAAACAACCAACCATGTCAAATCTCAAAGATGTTAAAATCATCTGTCATCATGGAATATATGCCTTAAAATCCCACCAGGTCTCAAAGTCACCGATGCTGGGCTCTAAAGGAACACCTGAGGACAGCAGCTTCTCGCCTTGGGACAGGAGGGCATACAGTAAGGATAATCCAAACTGAAAGGAGAAGTCAGTGAGAAAACACACTAAAGTTTCATGCAAAAATGAATGTAAAAGATCTTGTCCTGACCTTGTTCTGACAGGCCAGCGTGAGTGACTCATATGTCGTCAGAGACTCCGATGATGTCAGATCTTTGAGGACCCCAATTAGCTGACTGAACGTCAGCCCACCGATCACGTTTCGAAGAGGCGGGTAGAGCACTGGGAGAGCCTAAAAAGAGGATCTGAATGATCAGATTCAGCCCAATGATTTTTCATTATAAAACATTAATTTCCTTTAATTGTTACACAAATATAGAGACAGACAAAAATTAAATTAAAAAACCTGCTGTACCTCTTCTGCATCTCTGCTCATCAGCGTTGGCAGATTAGAGGTCACGATATGCAAAATTTTGAGTGCGGTATCATGTTTCAGAAATGGGAGCAGACGGGCAAGTAGTCTTTTGCCTTTTGAGACCAGCAAGAACGGAAGAAACTCCCCTCCTGAATCACTACATCAAAACATTTAAGTTTAAAGTTTATTGCTCATATTCAATAGTCATCAAAATGTTAACTAAGCAGTACCACTTATTAAAGAACGATAACTTCACCATTCTACAAGTAACATGAACACAACATGCATCACTTGTGTGTGTAGCTCACAGGGGATTGTGTTGTTGCAGCTGGGAGTAGATGTGCTCCACTTTCCTCTGTCTCTTCTCCATCAACCTTCTTTCATCCGCTTCAGACAAGACTGTGGTTTTCATCCTCTCCGCCTCCTCCACCTCCAACAGAACCATGAACAACTGCAAACACAGAAGAGATGTGACCAAGTGTTGAGAAAGATAAAAATAAGGAATCTTCTGTATCAAAACATGTAATGAGATGGTACCTTTTCTATTTTGTTAAGGACCTCTAACCGCTGTTGTCTGAGGTCTTTTTGTTCCTGTAATGTAGAAAGAGGTCTCAGTATTGAGTAGGGCAGATTAAGACACCACACTAAGATGCCAGAAGTTGTCTCAAAAACAGTCACCTCGAGTGGACCTTGAGCTTGGACAGCATGTACTGCACTGATGGCCCGGCGGGGAGAGTAACATGTGGACACAGCAACTTGACCCAGAGAGCCTTCAATGTGCACCACTGGAAGAGCAAAAGATTTTAAACTTGTTTTGTGTTTGTGGGTTGTTTTTTTTTTTTTGCAAGCTTGAGTATATAAAATCTTGAATCACATTTTAAGTTTCATTTCAGATATGTGGGTACAATAATGTGAAATACATAATTTTAAAAAGTAGGCCTCTCTTAAGGACAATATTTAGTGTACAAAACACAGATTTATAGTATTTATTATTTTTATCTACTGAGATGTACTCCCATTGACACTATGGTGAAATACTTTAGAAAGAAAATGAACCTGCAACAATGAGTGGAACAAAAATAGGATTTTAAAAAACATGAAAGGAAAATTTCCCTCTACCACTCTTAGTGGAAATCCCATCTTTGCTTTCACAACATTGGTAATGACCATATCAACAGTATGGGTGGAACCAATCTAGGTATAAAAAGGGAGACAAAAGAAAAACCTGGTGTGTAGGTGTCAGTTTTCGTGATGTAAGGTGTGGTGAGCTTTGGTGGCTCCCTCTTGCTCCTGATGCCCAGCTCCTCCTCTGCCATCTTAGCTTCAATTCGCCGATAGTACTCCTATGACAAAGTCAAATACACTTTGCTCAGTCTTTAATTATGTAATCAACAATAGGCTTTCTGATAAAGAAAGTACTAAAAAAAGGTGCAAAACTTGGTGACAATGAATAATGAAGACACTATCATACCTGGTAATAGTAGTCTTCAAGGTACGGATTCTCACTTTGCAGCTGTATCATCTGCAGCCGAGTGATCCATTCCTTCTCTTTGGCAGTCATGAGATTACAGTAAGGATCCCAGCCCTCTGGTTTTCTAAAAGCAGGTCATTTTCCCATAAATCAGCCTAGTGCCTTTTCATAACTTGTGTGATTAAGTCTGAAGCATCACCAACCTTTGGAATATACGTTGTTTTTGACTGAGTAGCCTCTTATGTTGTGGGTGGAGCTGGGTGACAGGACCGGGGTACCTGTAGGTCAGACTCGTCAGTTTAACTGGTTAAATGCACATAATCAAAGAGGAAAAGATGCACGTCAAATGAACAGGTTATTTCAACGGATGCCATTTGAAATCATGGTTTCTACGTTTTTCGCTCACAGAATGTTAAAATCAAGAATGTAAAAATAAAACTAACCCAAAATCAGGATAAACCACATCTTCAGAATGTAGCTACAGCTTTAAGGAGTTTGTCTTGTTTTAGACATGTATGTTTTTTTCCACCGTCTCCGGTCTGTTTCCATTTTAGATGTTTCTATCGATCTTCATAGTCAACTTGAACTTTTAGAACCTGAACTTTTTTTAAGCTCAAGAGCTGTGGTAGGTTTTGAATCAATAAATTGAGTGTACAGCCTACATCAATCTGAACTCAAATCCTTTTAATGCTGAAGGAAGTTATGTTTAGACCTCCACTGAAATCACTATTCAGCATTGTCCTTTACATGAAGAATCTGTTAATTTCCTTCCATCTGTGCACCAGTCAGTCATTTTTTTTACCCCCAACTTGACCTTGTAAATACACATCAAGTGACTGTACAAAATGTGTTAAAGTCAGGTCGATAAGGAGTTTTATATACTCGTGAGGTACGAACAAGACTGCCAGACCATAAATAAACTCCATGCTAAGACTCACAAGACTCACAGACTCACTGACAAATATTTCAGGCCACAAATCAAACATTCCTGCAAGATACAGGAGACCGTCACGCACCTGAAATGCTGCACTGAATTAGACGAGGGGCTGTAAAAAGGTGATGGCCTTGGGGAGTTGGCACCAAAGCGAAGCTGCATCATCTTTGGAGTCAGAGACTGAGGAGTGGAGGGGCACGGCCGGTGTGTGGGAAACATGAAGCCTCCTGTCTGATTCAGCACAATATAACGTCACCAGACAAGCAGCTTTACTCCTTTCTTTCTGAACACATTTGCTGTTGGCTTTAAAGCATCAACAGAGGTTTGATTTATTACAGAATAAACCTGATTGTAATGTTGCCGAGGGGTTAATGGTTGACGTGAGAGGATGGGTGATCCTGGTATCATGGATGCATGCATCTGCAAGAAAAAAAAATTAACACTCAGTGGCATCTGATAGGCCACAGCAGAATGTTTTGTTTTTTATATAAATGGTTCACAACAAAATACATTCACATTAGTCCTAAAATATCAGATTAGCAAGGGAACATAGACACCACTCTCAGGTCTGAAAGGTAAATATGTAGATGGTGAAGAAAACAAAGTTTGTAGTTTAATCCCAAACCACAAGGCTCTTTGCTTTGTGGAAACTACACTGGTTTGGCATTAGACATCTTATTTTTATGGTAAGTCAAGCCACGACTGACTACAAAATCAACCAAAATCATACAGACGTGAATGGTATCCATCTTCTCATCCAACTGTGAAGAAGAAAGCAAAAACACCAACGTATTTATCTGGTAAAACAAGTTCTGCACCTGAGAAGGGCCTCTTGGGCCAAACTGTCTTCTGGAGTAGGATCCTCTGTGTTCCCCTCTCCTGCCCCTGAAGGAAGAGACAGGATATGGCAAATCCAGGAAGTTGGAGGTCAGGTGCTGACCTCTGCCTCTGTGACCATCAATCACACACACTATAGCACTGTCCTAAGAAACAGAATAAATTCATTTAAGTAACCCACTTTCATACAGATTATAACACGTGTTCTTTTGGTGATCTTAACCTGAAGTATTGATCCTGAGATTCTTCTGGTCTTTCTGGAAGAGGGTGCCATATACTGAAGGGGAAAAAAATCAAAAACATTAGTAGCATAAACAGAAAACTGTGAAAAATGTTCTTTATAAGTCGGCACTTACATCATCCTCAAAGGTTTTTCGGTACATGGCGTTCCCACAGTCCACGATGGCACTGTCAAGACTCTTAAAAAAGCAAAAGAAGGTCAAAATAAAGACACACTGCAATGAGACAATAAATAAATTAATCTGCGCCACCTTCAGGCTTGGTCGTCCTTCCACTATCCTCATCACAGCTGGGTCCTCAAACATCTGGCCCCTGCCCAGCCCTCCCCTCTGTCCCCTACCTCTACCGCGCCACCCTGGTTGAACCCGGGGCAGATACTGCGGCCTCTGTCTGGGAGGGGAGGGGGAGCTATGGTGGGACAGTGGCTTGGGGTCCTGTCGCGGTGGTGTTGGTGGAGGCGGTGGCTCTCCAAACTGAAGGAGACCACTGCCGGGGTCCTCTGTGGTCCCATGTGCATCTAGATTTACAATACAGATATATATATACATACAGCAAAAAACACAACTCTCAACTTATATCATTTTGCATAAATAAGGATTTCAAATAGTTCAATATCAGATTCTTACAGGAAAGGCAGGCAGGGAAGTTTAAAGCACAAATATGTAGCCAAAGCAGGAAAAAATTATATTTAAGTAAAAATGTAAATTTTAGCAACAAACCATTCCAATCATTTACCATTTATCTGCGATCCATTACAATGGCAGTTCTGTTCATTTGTGTTTAGTTATTAAAAAAATGGAAAACAATTACCAGATTACACTATAAGATGTTCGTCTGTTTTACTAAATAGACTTTTCTTAACTATTATTGAGTGTAATTGAGGCGATGTGCATGAATCTGCTCTTTAGGCAAGAAAATTATAAACTGTATTTCCCCCAAATAAAGTACAACCTTTAAAACTCAGCATTAGTACACTAACCTGCTGAAGGAGCAGACTGCACATTTGACCAAGGACACCACCTATTTATTTTTGACATCTACACACCCATCCCAAATGTCTCCTCATTGTAGACATTGATCTCCTCGTCCTCCTCAGCCATGGCCTGCAGGAGCCCGCAGTCCATGTTGGCCCCCTCCTCTCCATCACTCCACTCTTCTCCATTCTCAGGCCACTGAGGCTCAGACACCTTTTCAGCCTCCTGGAGAGGAGAGAGAGAGAAAAGTCAGTCCTAGCTACAAAGAAACAAAGAGGCACTGAGAGGAAACCTCCAGAAACAAACAAGAAAATATCAACAAATGTTACTGATAACCATGTAGGGTTTTCACAGACACCTATCATTTCACAGCAGCAGACATTTTGTGTGCTGAATAATGAACACCTGTCTGAACAGACGCCCACGTGCTCAACCTAACAGCACTAATTCACAGTAACAGAGCAGCCAGGTGAGACTAACTTACCTGTTGCTGCGCTGAGTCGCTCATTGTGTATTTTATAAGTTTTTTTGTGTTTTTTCCACGTGAAGCCGGCAGGTGACGGTGACTTCCTTCGTGAGGTTACCTGCTCCACTTGTCAAACGCGCGAGAGAGGCTAGTTGACTTTTAATTGGACTCACCTGTGAGGCGCGCGCGGCGTGGTCACGTCATCACGCATGTTGTCAACAGTCTGGGAATCTTTGATTGGCTTTTGAATTATTTAAGTAATTTAATTTATGCCCCTGTCTGTTTTTTTTAAAAACACGAGCAAGATGCTGCCATTGATTTTAAACAGTTCAACTTCAAACAGGCCTTGTTGGAGAAACAGTTGCCGAACAGCGACCCCTTGTGGTCAAAATTGGACTATTTTCTGCAGCAGCAACACTGTAATCGTGGAAGTTTATTTAGAGGAACAACTATAATCCATTGCAAGTAAAAGTGAAGTAAACCTACATCATCATCACATCACCAGAATGTGCTTAAAGTATGAAAACAAGTGACTAAGTGCAGCAAAATGTTCCTTTTCAGTGTTTTATTTTATGTCGTATTTCTGTGTTAATGTTGTTGCCGCAGTAAAATATATGTTGGATTTAGCTGTTGATGTTTAAGGTTTAATATTTAAGGCAACTTCATATTCTGTTGGGTAGTTTAATCCCCAGCAATGGTCTTTAAAATAAACACACATTTTTCAGTGTTGCTGTGAGAATTGTGTTTCTCTAAAAAGGTCCATGATCTCAGAAAAACAGCCTGTTTTCAGCTTTTGAGAATGCTTTTTTTCCCAGTGAATTCTGGCAGGGTTTAAGTAATTAATTCAGTCTGAGAATCGGTTTGAAATCTTATAACTTAACCATTAAATTCATTTCTGTGTATTTTGTGGTGATGTCAAGGTAACTGACATCTTTTTCTTGTGCATCTGCTAATAATCTGTTTAGATGCCTGCCTGACAAGCATTTTCCCTTCTTTGGTGTATGTAAAAAAATGACATGACACTATTCATCATCATAACTGGAGAATAAAACCATGTATTTTTCTTCTCTTTTATCTATTGTTCTTTCTTCACCTGTCCCACATGTTCTGACTCTGACGTTCTTTATCGTCTTTGTGTGCCACGTTTAAACTGCCTGTTCATTGACGAATTGTTTGCATGTGAAAATACTGCAGGAAGTAAATTTTCCAGCTTTAAGTCCCCATGAGTCACTGGTGTTTGACCTTGTAGGCATGTGTGGGCTTCAAATTACACCACAGTTGCCCAACTTCATTACAGAACCAAAACAAGCGCAGTTGCTTTTCGCAGCAAACACATTTTCGTAAGTAGGTCTTTTTTCTCAAATTTCACAGGTCATCCTTTTATTCATTCACCCATGAAGCAGCAATACAAGCTGTGTTCTCCTTTACTTTATTCTTTGGGATTGTTTTGGCAAATTGCATAGAGCATTAGTGAAAGAATAATGCAAATATCTGACATGAAACATATGACAGCTCCGTTTGTTACACATAAACATATATAGCAGTCAGCGTACAATATATAAATGCAATAGCAGTGGCATTTATACTTTTTAATGCAATATAAAGCAAATATATTAAAGGGGATTTCCTTGCACAACACTACAAGTCTTTCACTGAAACAATAAACTTGCTCTCAATATACTGTTTCTTTTCTACCTTTGGCAAAAGAATTCAATTTTCAATATTCAATTTGAATCAATACAGTATGTAAAAGATTCACATACATACAAAAATCATTTGGCATCATTTTCTATCTGTCTAACCAATGCTACAGTTGTATTTCACACTGCCAGTCTAAATGCAGTCCACTTTTTCTGTGAAACAAAAAGAAACAGGGTTGGATGGTCCTCTTTTTATTCCCCTCCCTCTACCAACTTTAATATTCTTAAAACCAAAAAAAGAGACCAGCTCCACCCACATTCCCACGGTAAAAAAAGACAACACAAATTGAGAATTCAGAGTTATACAGCTTCTTCACTTGGTGACCCAGATGATGATGAGGAGGGGTCAAAGTCCTGCCGTGTCCTCAGCCGTAGAGTTTGATGAAGCAGGGGTGGCAGTAGGGCTTGTTCTCCTGCTCCTTGAAGCAGCCTTTGCTCAGGGGCTTCAGGCAGAAGTGACAGACGAGGTGATGCGGGTGGAACTTGGCCCCCATGGCAGTGACACAGCGACCCAGGATGGGCTGCTGGCAGGCCTGACACATGCTGCCGCGGGACTGGTGGTAGTGGGCCTCACACAGAGGCTTGCCCTCGTGTTCGAAGAAGCTGCCGTTGACGAAGGGGGTGTAACACTCCTGAGGAAGAGAGGTGGGGAGGTTTAGTCACAGCAAAGAGGCCTGACTCATGCAGCTGTAATTAGAAAGCTTAAATGACAACTTTCTCATGACATAACTCCAACTTATTTTTAGGTTTTTGATTTTTTTCTGGAAAAAAAAACTCTTCCGTGGTAGTTTCACAGAGAGCAGGAACGCCCTGCTGACTTTACAACCACAGTTTGATCTGATGGTCACTGAGCCTCGCTGTAGCACATATATTTTATGTGCCTTACCCAAGGGATCATATGAAAATCAGGTAAATCAGGTCTTATGAGTTACCAACATTTTCATATCAAGGATTTTGGATATGCTGAGGTTAAATCAGAACCCCAAAAAGAAATCTGACAGGCCACCTTCCAAACTCTACAAGTTATAATTATGCTGATTTTCTTCTTCTTTCATGGCACCTACAGTAATAATCAGTAACTGCTGGTGTGTTTTTGGACCTCACTTTAGTTTCAGTTTGACTGTCTGTCCTCATCAATCTTTTCTTAGTTTGTTCGGCCAAAGCAACTGTTTACTCGCAACACTAGCAGAGACTGGAAAAAAGCACGCTCCTATAAACACAGGTAAGTTGAAGAGCAAGTGTGCTGCGTTAAAGCGTTGTTAAAACCCTCACTGTATGCCACTTGTGATGTATCTGGAAAAGTCGCTGCTGAAACCTGTCTCATAATAATGCAAATGCAAGGACGGGTCATCAGCGGGTCATCTCCACTGTGCTGGCAGAAGTATAACAGACATCTATTTAAATGAAAATACTGGAGAATAAATCTAAAATGTGTAAAACATTTGTGTAGACGTAACTTCACTGTCCTCCTCCGTGACCTTACAAAGGGTCATAATCCCAGGATTGACTTAAAAGCATGCAGGATGTGCACGTAAGTGATGCTATACACTGTCCTGCCAAAGGTTTCACTATCCCACTGATCGATAGGTGATGGTAACACGCCAAGAAACGTGGCAAACAATGGCAGTGAAAAACGACTAATGGCAAGTAAGCATAGATGTAAACACCACAGCTTTCAAAATGTTACAAAAAAATCAGCTCTGCAAATGTTTCATGAGGAAGGAAGTACATCCAGGGTGTTTGTGAGACTTCAAGGATACACACTGAATGAAAACAGAACGTTTGTTTACAAGGAAACTCCACAGGGAAAGTCGGAGCCAGAGAGAAACACTCACCCTGCATACGAAGCACTGCGGGTGCCAGAGTGAGTTGAGAGCTGAGATGTAGTTTTCCAGAATGGGCTGGCTGCAGCCTTGACAGCGAGAAGCAAACAGAGTCAAGAAGCACTGCTGGCAGTACTGCTGGCCCTCACGGTCATGGAAACCTGCAGAGCATATGGTCACAGTTTCACACTGCACAAGACTTTCTTTGATAGATGTTAAATTAACTGGATGATGTGGGGAAAAAAACCCTGTCTGAACCTTTTCCATATGACTCTGGTCTGAAGAACATAAAACTTCAATCTGTTAATAATTGTTAAGGGTTTTACTGATCAGAATTTTTCTAGGCTGACTGTTTTTTTTTTATCGCAAAGCTTGTTCTGCTTTAAATTTGCCTGTTTTCATGCCAAAGATTTTTGGCAGACATTAACTCTCCTTTGTAAACCTCCTAAATAAAATATCTTCGGGGGGGGGTTGCAGCTGTTTAAAGCAAGCCATGGGTCATATAGTATGTGGAAATCAATGTGTCAGTGACAGAATCTAACTATAAAATGAAGAAATAATATACCAAATAAATGAAAAAATGATTATCATTTGAGTATGTACGTGTCTGATAGGTCATGTATAACCCTGCTGAAGTTCACTGTTAACGGTTCTGTGCTGAACCCAGACAGGATGCAGTCTGTGCCGCCCATTACCTTCCTCTCCAAACGCCCGGCTGCACTTCACACAGCAGAAACACTCTGGGTGCCAGTTCTTATCCAGAGCCGTGACCATTTTCTAAACAAGAAGAGAAATACAAAGTTAAAGTTCTGCAGGTGTGCTGAGGTATTAATTCACGCAGTTCATGTGAAAGTGAGTTCTCCAAGTTAAAGGACACAACGCAAGTCTCTCACATTAAGAATGGGCTTGTTGCACTGCGCACAGTGAGGGGAGAAGAGGGTGAAGTAGTCCGACTCGCAGTACGGTCGTCCATCCTTCTCGAAAAAGTTGCGACTGCCTAACTCTGTCTCGCACTCGGTGCAAACAAAGTGCTCCGGGTGCCACACTTTTCCAAGAGCCGTTACCACCTGAATGAGAAAAATTAATTACTGAACAGCTTCCTCTGAGTTTCTTCTTTATGAATTATGATCTCCTTCTCTCAAGTGCTAATCGACCTTTTCCAATTAAAATCATTTATGGAACGTGTGCCTGACAAACATTAATATATCATCGTACATTTGTGCATAGTCAGACTTATTCTGATGACCCACCTGTCCCACCACCGGCTTTTGACACGCTGAACAGTTTCCCTTGGAGGACGTTTGAACTCCTTGCCGGCTCAGGTCCGACTGAAGCAGCCCCAGCATGCTGTCCAATGACCCCCCCGATGAGGGCTGTGGTGGGGCGGGCGGCTGCTGCGGTGCTGTCACCACCGGACTGACAGGTGCAGCTGGCTGGGAGACATAAAAACAATAGATGACACATCTGGCTTCGGGATTTTAATTCTTCAAGAGTTTATCACCAGCCTGCAGTTGGTCTGAAATTAATTGCCCAAATATGTTGTGGTGTTTGGGAAAAGAGAAAGAAGAAGAAAGAAAGAAACTGACTATAGCAAAACTCCAGATTTCTCATTTGTACTGTGTCAAATTTTCAATGGATACAAAGAAAAAATGGAAATAAAAGGTAAAACTGCTTCAAAATAGCCTCATATACTTTGTGCAGGACCGATTTCAAGATCTAGTTTACTCTTGCTGGTTTCTTCAACATTACCAACCCCACCTTTAACATTTACCTCATTGTTCAGCAATGTGAGGGACAAAAAACGTTGTTATAGAAATGGAGGAAATACCGATTCCCCCACCACTAATAGCCTCAAATGATCGGGCCGTAAGGCAGCAACAATGCACATTGGATTCTGGGGAGGAAACGGCCCCGTTCGTACACACACCACAACATTTAGGAACTACCAGGATGGCTCGCTTTGAGGCAGTGCCTGTTCTCTGGAAGCTGTCTGTACTTCTGGAAAATCACTAAAAGTACACAATGTTAGTAATGTTTAGATATAGTGTATCTAAATGCTAAACGCAATGAGCACAACATACTGATGTTTAGTTCAGGTATAAGTCTGCTGGTGTTGGTGTCGTAAATCAAACACAGACAAATGTCAAACTAATGGTGTCACCGGGGCTAAAAACCAGGTTTGCATCAACATTTTTATCTAAACATCACAACTTTGTGATGACAGAGTCTCAGATGGAGAAATGTTTCTTTTTAAACTGTGTTCCCTTAACCGCACACTCACTCTTGTTTATTACCCACAGCTGGACTGCACACAGGAACCAAACAATCCTAAAATGACAGAATAACTTCCTTTGCTCACATGCTGGTCACTGAAAAGGAGAATGGCCCGATCACATACCACACCAGAAGTAGATTTTAAACTCTGACTCCCAACTATCTGAAGCTATTTTTGATGCTGGAAAATATCTCCACCAAGACTAATTTCCAGCCTCAGGCCCTATCTGGTGACTGAATTTGTACCAGGAAGCATGAGCTGTGGCCGGGGCCACACAGTAACAGTGAAGTCATCACAAAGTCAATTGAACGTCTTTGTGAACCCACCATGAGTCAGCATGAGCTGGGTTAAATAAGGCCTGGAGCAGCTGGGGATGAATGATAGAAAAATAAAAAATAGCTTCTCCTGCAGTCACATTGCAATCTCTGTTCACAGTTTCAGCCTCCCTGTGCTATTTTCAATCTGTTGTGTGGACTCTTACTGTGCTCTGAACTCTGAAGTCCGACAGAGAAGCCATCAGTTTGTCCAGTTCCAGTGTGGCCGATGTTGCAGAAGGCTTTGCAGAGCTGGGATACAAAACAAATTCAATATGTCAATACATGTCAATATATCACATGTTAAAGTGTTTTAACAAACCCACAAAATACATAAAACTTCATCTCATTTCAATGGAGAGGAGAACACTAAGCTCCAATGTTAATAATTAATCTATGTTTGAAAATGTAGCACCAGTTAAAGCTATTTTCATCACTCTCATTTTACTACAAACCAGTTGAAAACTAAAACTGACCTGCAACAAGTGAAAATCTTGATTTGACATTTTAATCTGTTAATTCAACTTGTGGTTAATTGTGCAGCTGTCCTGCTTGTGGGACCTCCACAGAAAGTCATTTGACATTAACTGGACCTCAATGAACTGTGTTGATTCCTCATCAAAACTGATTGGATTTGGTACCTGGAGGACGAGGTCGTGGCCTTATCCTTGATCTTGTCCCTCTCATCTTTCTTAGAAGAAGGGAACTGAGCCAGGATCTCATCTGATGGCACAAACGCACTCGCATATAAGGGAAGGGCCACATCGGAGTTAAAACACTGGGATATAAGAAACACACACACACACCAACCTGTGATGTTGAACTGGGTGGCGTTCAGCTCCTGCAGCAGATGGTCCAGTTCGCTCAGACCTCCGCCCAACAGCGAGGAGGAGGAGAAGGCCGGAGGAGGATCTGTCGTGCGGGGGGAGCGGGGTTTACACACTGTGCTGTGAGAAAGACAAGACGGCGGTTAGGAAACTTCAGGAAACGTCCCGTCACTAATGTGGCTCGTGAATCATATGAGACTATTGAACTTTGCCCATTCAGAAATGAGTCAGGTTGCAGAAGAATACGCTCGTTTCCCCATCACAGTGGTCAGTGGTGACGTATTTGTACTTTACAGAAGTATTTTTTTACGCCACTTTATCCGTTTATTTCACCACAGTTCAGAGGGATTTTTTTATTCTTTACTCCACTACTTCTATCTGAAGTGATTTATGTGACATTTTTAATGAGACACAACTTTTTCTTGTGATTGAGTTTTTTACTATGTGGTATTAGTACTGAAGGGTCTGAATATTTCCTCCACTAGTTTAAGATCCAAACACATCCACTGTTAAAAAATGAGAAAATGACAAATATAGGATTATAGGAAATTCACAGAAATGAATTTCAGTTCACTCAGGAAAGGAAGCAGTGTGTCAAATTACTGTATCTAGCAGTGAGGTTTCAACAAACCCCACCCTCACCGCTTCCTTTCCAAACGTGTAGGAGCAGCTACTTTAATGTAAAAATGGGAAAGGCCATCTCTTGTATTTAGTATAGTTTAGTTTTGTTTAGCTTGTCTGTTCTGTGCTACTGTAGAAACATGGCAGAACAGCATGCCGGGCTTCTTGAAAGAGGATCCGCTTGCTGGGGCTCATTCTACGCTATTGAAAACACAAATTCATTCTGCTCTGTTAAATGTAAAATACTCTAATATGCATATATATTTTAAATAAATCCGGGTTCTGTGAAATATATAACATACAGATGATATTCAATACTTTGTTTTTGTCTGATCACATCATGTAAACTGGGTAAAACATCAGTGGGGGAGTTACCTGTATAACTTGTCTGGGTTGGAGTTCTGGGATTTCATAGCAGCAGAAACAGTCTGAGGGACAAAACAGATGGACAATCAGTCTATGAAGTCGGAGAAACTATTTGCAAGCAAAGTTCAGAGCATTTAGATGAGATCATAATGATCCCAATTGACAAAGTGGGTCTGAATCCAACCCTGGCAGCCTCTCGTCTACCTGCTGCGGGGTGTAGGCGGGGGGAGGCGGTCGGGCCTGCGCGGTCTCCTCGGTGGTGGAATCAGCATTTTTTGGAGGGTCAGAGGTGAGAAGGACGGGACACCGTGCTAGCGGAGAGCCGGTGTTCTCCAGATCAGCGAGGAGGGCATCTAAAGAGGAAGGAGGTCAACGAAACGAAATGAGGGAGAAGATGATAAAACATATGCCAGCATGGATGTGATGAAGGTTTAGATTTATGATCGGATTTAGCTCCAGGCTGGCCGGTTAACTACCCCATAATGTATGTTCATATCTTTGTGAACATCCCTCATGGTGTTATCAGCTTGTTTATGAAGCATCAGTGCAAACGGAAAAGAGATGTGAGTGACAGAGATGGATTTAATAAACATGCAGTGCAGAGGGAGACGAAAAAACACAGGATAATGGACAGGATATGAGACAGGACAGAGAAATAAAAGACAGTACTGACAGACACAAACGCATGCACAGACAGTTACGTACCAAACACAACAATACGAGGACTGAGCGGGTAGTTAGGTGGCTCAGGCACTCCTAAGGACAGACAGAGAGCCCGAGTGACCGATACAGCAACAGCAAATCAGCCCACATGTCAGACACGACACGAGTGTCCTTAAACGCTAATCAGTCAGAGGACAGGACAGTCAGATAATCCGTCAACACGGTGAAGTTATTAGAGCGCACAAACATTTCTGAGGCCGTATCAGAGACAAGCCAGCATGGAAAGGAAGCAGAGGGGGAAGACTGTAAGGCGACTGATATCTAAATCCACCCCCCTCCACACACAC
>JBAJHX010000024.1:9257560-9306720 GCA_037176925.1 Amniataba percoides | reverse complement strand
AAGCCAGCATGGAAAGGAAGCAGAGGGGGAAGACTGTAAGGCGACTGATATCTAAATCCACCCCCCTCCACACACACACACACACACACACACACAAACACACACACACACTCGCTGCATGCTGGAGTGGAAGCTGTCCAGGAGCTAAATTTGCTCAAGGGTAAGTCTTCGCCGCTGTATGACATTATTTAGTGCTGACAAGTCTGTGTACGTGCAAAGCTGGAGTTTGTAAAAAAAAAAAAAAAGTAGGCTGAACATAAATGATTACAAACTATAAACTGAACTGTGCTTTTTTCACCCCCACACATGAGCTGAAGCCCCTTCACGCTCAATGTGTTTCTCTGAATTTAGCTGTTTTAAAGGGTCAAACCACTGATTTAGGACTAAACTTCATTAAACGTTGTGGGAATTAGGCATGTTAAAAACAAAAGAACGGTCAAAGTCAGTGCAGCAGAGACCAAAACATCCTCGCTTCATATACGCTGGATCCAAGCATCGGTCCATCCTCCTCCACCAAATCCCTTTAATTTATAATGCAGCATGTCTTCTGTGAAATTGTTCTTTCTCATAACCCCCATGACATCACTATCACATCATCAGGAGTTTTTTTTTCTCTCTGACTTAATGCCATGTTCACGTCACATGATGGATGGTGGAGATTCCAGAGATTCCCGTCTGGATAGTGTGACTGCAGAGCTCACTGACAATGTGACGCCTCAGCCATTAAATCAAAGTTTAGTTATATTAATGGACATCGTTGGCTGAGGTGAGGCGTCCATTATCTATTCAGCCAAGTTGGACTGAGAAAAATATGAGTTTCCTAGATGTGATTGGGAACATGCGAATGCTATTTAGAAGAAATGTTCTTATAGAAGACATATCAAACATGGATCAACCATTTATGATGACCTTTATAGTAAATGTATTCAAACATTCACTCTTGTAGTGTCAATACTCGGAAGTTATTAATACACAATAACTTCACTCCCTTTCATCTGCAAAAGTATCCTCAAATACATCTGATAGAATCAGTCAAAATGAAAAAGTGAAGAGGCAGGACAGCAGAGACAGGATCTGGAGCGATGAGGTCTGAAGCGCCGCGTTGGAGTTGGAGCTTTTTTTTTAATAAGGTGCTGTCCCTTGTTAAAAAGCTTTAATTGTAACCATGTGCTCCAGACCTCATCAGCCCAGATAAACCAGGAAAAGTCTCTTCAGGAGCTGCTCTGGACTTTAGATCATACCACTTTATAAACTTCAGATTTCAGGCTTCAGCTGCAAGTTCATTCTTGAGCCTGAAAACTGCAGTTTTGAACACCACAGTATCAGTGAGGTGATATTTATTACTTATAGAACAGCTACTAAATGGACCCTGTGGTGTTTTCTGACTTCGCTGTTAAAACCAGACACCTCTGTTGGCTGGTATCATGTCCATTAGACTTGTTCACTCCAGTAAAGTTTATGTAGCCTCGCTTCATCCCTGCGGCCACTTCTGCCCCAGATGATTCACACTTCTGGTACGACCATGTGGTGAGAATCCTGTGCATATACTACTCGCCTTTTTTCCTCCCTGCTGTGTGAGTCTGTCTCTGACAACACACACACACTTACAGACTGAACTGCTCATATAAGGAGCTGAACTTCTCTCAATGGGAATTATGACCATATTTAGAGCTCCCCGTCGACTTGTTTGTCTTGGCCAAAAGCCTCTCTAACAAGTGGTCTCTCTCACCGAAAAGCCTCGTCGGATCCAGCACGTAAACTTACAACGCTGCTGGACAGCGGCGCGGGCCGAGCGTGCCCCCGAAACATGGCCACTGCCTGCTGAGTGACTCAGTCTGTCTGTGTGCAATCTGATCCAGATGTGCCCAGATGTGCTCGGCTACATCTCGCCATTCCTTCCAGTTTTGCTTGAAGGGCACAAATCCCCCAATTCTGACTTCAAGGAGAGAGGAGGAGGGGGAAGTAAGTTCCCAAGAGAGCAAAATGGGCAGTTGAGGCATTTTCACTGAACTCTGTGGCTTTTTGAAATAGCAGCGGCGGCCCCCGGGTGCTATTTCAGTGCCTTTCTGACACAGTTATTCCCCCCCCAAAAAAACAAAGAGTCAGCTTTTCATAACATTTGTTCTGAGAAAAAGAGAAGATATCTTCCTTCAACATCTCCCTCAACATAAAAAGACAAAACCGGCCCTTCTTTTGATGAAAAGGGAGCGCTCTCTCTGTCTGCTGAACATTACATGGCTTCTCTCCATCCCCAACTTGTAAACTGTAACGGATGTGTGGGGGGGGAAGCCCAGTCTGGATGCAGTTAAATCAGATTAACTGGGAATTTATTGAATTTGCAGGGCATGCACGAAACACCCAGCAGACGCAGAGCAACGCCGCGCCAGATCTTGCGTTGTAACCTGTGCGAGTGCGTGCCTGGAAATCACACAAGCCTGCCGGTGAAAAACAGAAGAAATCTCAAGAGGACACTGCGGAGAGGATTTACAGTGAATTACAGTGACTTGAAGGTACCATAAGATGTCATGTGAGGAGGAAGAAGAGGAAGAGGGGGGCAAAGGGGGGCGCCTGTATGCAAAGGAAGTTGTAAAGAGAATCACATTTATGGATTTCAGCTTTTCTCTCCCTTGATGTACAGCAGAGGAGAGGAAATTCTCCTCCACTGTGATTCCCTTTATTTCCTCTGTTGGGACACATCCACCCCTCCTCCTCCCCCCTTTTTCCCAGAGATCCCCATCCTGAAGATATCCCAACATGCAGTTAGTTAACAAGGCAGGAAGATCAGTACTCACCCAGATCCTCCATGACGTGACTTCAGACGGCTGTTTTCCTCGGGTATGTGTGTGTGTGTGTGTGTGTGTGTGTGTGTGACAGCAGGGGAGGCGCACAGCATTAATAAGGAGCAGCAGGAGAGGAGGCAGCCTCGGCGCTATTGTCTGCAACTTCTTGGACACCGTTATCCAGCAAGAGGAGGAGGAGGGAAAAGGAAGAGGAGGGCGTCCCGTTTCTCTGTTTTTTTTTTTTCCTTTCCTTCCTGTGTGTTGCCTCGCAGCAGCCCGGCCCGGAGGAGGCGTCGTTAAATGAGTGCGGTTACAAACCCGCATTCCCCGGACGCGCGACGTCATCCTGGACATTCCTATTCCTTATTTGGGAGAGAAAATTAAGGAATTGTAGGGCGCTTTTACATCAGTCAGTACAGCTGCAGGAGAAACACCGACGTCTGGACATTTGGATGCGGTCGTATACATTTAAAACTTAGTCCAGAAGCGTGTGATTTCTGCTTTTGTTTATTTTAAATGGCAGCATAAATCCAATCTGTCATGTTCAGTTCATCCACATGTTGTGTTATGAATGGAGGAAATGGTAGATTCTGTCATTTTAACTACATGATCGTGTTTTCTAAGAGCTTTTTCCCACCCCGTGGTTGGATTAAAGGATGATTTCACTTTTAATTGTGTCTTAATACAATTTATACTTTAAATAGTTACTGGTGGGTGTATTTGTTCATACTGGCCACAGAGACTTTTCATGAACACATAATAAGGATGAACATGGATTTTCTTCCGTCACTTTCATTAAAATTGCTGTATAATCTCTTTAGTCGGTGTGAAAAGAGGAACAACTAAACGTAAAGAAACCAATCTACATATATGGATGTGAGGATTATTTTAAGAAAGACTTGTTTGGGGCCCTGTTGGCTCCACTGAGTTTCCACTGAGTACAATAGATGGAGAGAAAAACCTGTACCTGTACTGTTTGACTCCTACGCAGCAGGTTTTGTGTCATTTGTTAAAACACAACTTTATTGAACAAAATGCACCATGTGAGCAGAATTTGGACTGATAAATGTGTTAGAACTGCATTTACATGGGAGGCCACCAGATTATGCAATAATCCAGGACTGACTTTGGTGTAAGTAGTGTTGCTAGTTGACAAACCAATTTGAAAGTAATCAAATTACCTCCCTGGTGGTCTGAGGAAGGTGAGACAATCTGTTGTATGTTTACAGTAGATTTTCTTTAGCTTTAAGATAGCTTAATACAGTTGTACAAAATAAAAGGCATGATATCTGTCTTTACTCAAACCCAATGTGTGAAATCTGAACACAGCAGAGTGATCGTTAAGTTCATTTGTAACTTCTGTAGTTTTCCTACTATGCCAAGTCAAAACGTAGCCAGTTTTTTTTTTAACACTGATGCCGTAAATTATGTTCTTTTCATTAAGTGTTGACACTAAAAATTCTGTTTGAAATAAAAAACAGTCAGAGTGTAAAAAAACAAAACAGGAAAAACTTTTAATTAAGCAAGCTCACAGTTACAGGCTATGTTTGTGTGATTAGGGGAAGGGTTGGGGTTAGGGCCACATTGATGTCGGTGTCATGTGGTGATGTATGCATTTTCAAAACGTCAGTTTTAACACCAGAAAACTCTCCTCCTGTGTATACTGTACGCCACAGACAGAATGTCCTTTGACCAAAAAAAATCCCTCCTTTGTCAAAGAGGTACCTGCCTTTGGTCTCAGTGCATGAAACATACAACAAAGAACTGACAAGTAAAACATACTGACAAGAACAAAATGACAGTAAACTAAACACAAGTATTATAAAGACGTTTTCTCCTGGTATGAAATCAAATGAGAAATGTACAACAGGAATGGGAGAATCAGACCAAGGAAACTTATCAGCTGAAGGTTTATCTGTTTCTGTGAGTATAAAGCCTTTTGTTTTAAACTTCATGCAGTTTGCCGATTCAGACACCGGACTCCTTACCTATGCATGTTACTTCTAGAGCACTGTGACACAGAACTACGCCTTCACCTCTTCCAAAATATTAATGATAATAATTAGAATAACTTGCACACACACACACACACACACTCACACATACAATCATACTTTCCAAACCAACTTCTTCACTCAAAAAGTTTGAGCCAGTTGGTGCTTAAGTCAAGGAGCAGAACCGCATGTGATGTGGAAACCAAAAAGGGTTTTAAAAAAAAAAAAGAAGAAAAAAAAAAGATCATTTGTGAAGCAAATTGGGGAGGATGCTGGGATGATAGCATGAAGGTAACATGGACAGGCTTGGTTACCTATAATGTCCCCATCCATAAACTGAAATTATGTTACATATCTTCCACCCCGCTATTTCTCCACTGCAGTTGATCCACACACACCCACTTCCCTCCTTCCCTTCACTGCTCTTTTCCTCTCCCCCATCATCACTGCACAGCCTGTTCGTTGGCAGTGCTACCGGAGTCCTGAGGCTTCATCACATCAGGGAGTTCTGGGGGGCTGGAGAAGGCCTCGATGTGCAGCTGTTCGAACATCTCATCTGGAGGGCAGAGGAGGTGAAGAAACAGCTGAGTCGCATGTGTCTGCATCAGTCATGTCACAAAGTTTCTACAGTGAACGTTAACCGTGGCACGTCTTTCTGCGTGGGCACTCCTAAAACTATAATCCAAGATTTAATGCATCCTTAGGGTACAACAGGAACTAGATCAGAGTTAAGAAATTTAAGTCACCACTTGTCATGGTAAAATTGGCGGCACATCAACTTGTCAATCTCTGCTCTAGAACAAACAAGGACTTTGTGAGCATGTTGTGAACGGTGATTTATGTTAAATCCAGAATGCAATCTGGATTTATTGTCTGAATAGAGGAGAATCCGCATGGGACACAATTATTGTGAATCATGTTTCAAATCAAATTTATATTGGGATATATTAACCTTAAAGTCATACATCCACTATAGACGACTGCAATTTACCTAGTTTTTCATGATGTATTGTCAAAAAACACAAATTGACAGTTTATGTAAAGTAAAAATATTATTATTATTATTTACACAGACTACCAATAACCATCTTGGTTTCCATCACTAAAGCACTTTAATAAAATGCTGCAGCCAAAGCTGTGTGACGATCAAAGATGTAAGAAAAGAACTGCCTGAAGTGGACATGGAAGGCCGAGGTGCAAGCAGTAGAGCACAAAGTAAATTCATATGATTTAGTCAAGAAATATCTCATAGATGGAAATGAACACTACAGATTGATGTTTAACAGGGAAAGAGAATGAATAATCATCCACTGACATGCAAACTGCCGAAGCACGCCAATTACGGTTCCTGAGGGCAGACTGATGCAGATGAACTGGCAACAAGTACAAACCGTTGTCATCAATCTTCACATAATTACAGACATTTAACGATTAACTAAACTAAAAACTTAGAAAGAATAACTGCCCACTCAGAAATGTAGAGAGGGAAAGACAGGAAGACATGTAAATATGGCGAAGACACAGACTAACGTAAAGTGAACGTACCGTTTATGCGGAAGGCCAGACCAACTGTAGCTGGGGCTTGAGGTCTGGCAGTCTGGTTGGTGAAACCACAGTCACCAAGAGTTTTGCTGTCCTCTAGCAACTGGTCATCCTGTGGAAACAAACAGCTGAATATGCCACATAATCCCACAAAATAAAATACATGAATTTGAATCAGTGAATATGTTGTCAGAGGGTAATTAGTCAGTCTGAGGAGCTCCATAAAGAAAATAAACTTCAGTGTGTATTCAACCTCAATAAATGTGATGGTGACCAGACTTCATCGGCAAACTTACTTTGTACAGCCTCTGGTCTTCAGGCGTCCGCTTAAGAATTCCTTCAACAATACGTTTCAGCTCATGGACAGTGGTGGACTCCTTGGCATCTGTGAAGATTGTGGTCTTGTGACGCCGGATCATTAAGAACACGTCCTGAGGGAGAACGAGCATAATCATATGTGAATGTACAATCAAAGGCAACTCAATTCATTATTTTATCTTGAAGATGATGACTCTCAATTAAACACGTTTTTTACTGTGCTTTTCACAATTGAAACTTGTAAAACACAACTCTCCATGAGAGAGGCAGTCAAAATATAACATTTAGAATTATATATTTGTAATAAACACTGTGCCTTATAGTGATTATGTAGTGAAGTAACTGTGCTGTCTTACCAAGAGAGAAAAACAATGCAACAATTAAAGCACATGAAACTAAAAATTAAATGAAAATAGAGGGGGATGGATGTCTATAATCCCCATGTGACTAAACAGGAAGTGGAGACTAGCTGTGAAAATGAAAGTATTCACATTAACAATGCAGTTACTGGTCTGGTTGAAGTAATTTAAAAAAGGTGACCATACCATTTACAGAATCATTTATAGATCCTGTTCTGTCTTTTTCAATGATAAGTTTTATTCTATATAAGTGTAAAGGTGTCGCCACTTCTTTTATCCAGTTTGAGTGGGTCAGGGTCTGCTTGAAGTCAAGTTATATTAATCTATCCTAAACTAAACCAGAGCTGCAGAGATTAAGTGAATAATCAATTAATTGTCAACTATTTATCTTTTAAAAGTTTCCAGAAGTCTTTGATTCTGACATGAATATTAGTTTTCTTTAGTCCTCCGTGACAGTAAACTGAATATCTTTGAGTTGTGGACAAAATAAGACATTTGAGGAACTTGCCTTGGGCTTTGGGAAACAAAAATTTTCACAATTTTCTAAAGCAAGTAACTAAGTGACTGATCGAGAAAATGATCTAAAGCCTAGTCAATAAGAAAAATAATCATTAGTTGCAGCTATGGCGCATTCAGACCAAGAAAACCTGATGTTATTACTGTCTATCCAATACTTTACATAAAGCATGAAAGATACTTCTCCAATATTTCAACCAAACCAGGGCAGTTCTTCGCTCTCAATTTAGACTGCAGGACAACTGGCTCAGGTCATTTATATTTACACCAGCTTTACATACAGTAACACCCATTTACATCTCAGAAAATCATTTATTTAGAGCCGTTTACAAAATGTATAACAAATATTTCATTTTAGGGAAATTATAGTCGTTAGCTGCGTGTTTCTCCAGTGTGCCAGGCAAGTTTTAATCGACACAGAGACGCGTTAACGCTGCTGACAACCCATTGATTCATGAGCTAGCAACAGCGAGCAGCTATAAGCTAACGCGACGTTAGCCGACACGAAAACTGCCCTGACAGACAAAATAAGGCCTGTCACGTAAAATTAGTAGACTGACAGCGACAGTGCTGATCTTCCCGGCCCGACTGGGTGAGCTGACTAACGTTACATCGCTTCCAAGGTTAGCCAGGCGAAGATAAATTAGCTCTGGAGCTAACTACACGGAAAGCTAACGCGACGAACAACAAACTCAAACCCCCATAAACGACACTTTCTTTGTTGCTATGGCGTCGATACTTCTTAGCAACGCACCGGGGGTTAACCCTGCGTTTATACCCGGCCACTGACCCAACAGACAGACGCTTAATAACAATAAAAGTTACCATTTCAAGTGGTCAGCTAGCTAGCCAGTTGCGCCAGCCCCGTGTTGTGCAGCAGAACCGCAGACTGCGCAGGCTGCGGGGGTTGCGCAACACGGATAAGCGCTCCGTATTCACGTAAGGCGACTACGCAACTTTACGTCTGGGATTCAGAATTTGGCGCGAGGTTGCATTCACGCTCCGGCTGTGTGTGCGCGTAGTTTGATTTGGGAGCCCGGCTGTTTTGGAGGAGGACTGTCCTACCTGCTGGACTATGGTCTGTGTCTTCATTTTATTTCATTCTGCTTTTATCTGACGTTTAAACGTGTCTTTCATTTCGCTGTTAGCCCTAGAGAAAGATAGCTAGCTGCGTTATGTTGTTGTGTTGTTGACCGTCTCCGCCCTCAGTCAACGTTAGCGGAAAAAATAATGTGTGTTTTTCTAAAGTGACATTTGTTTAAAAATGAATGTCAGCGTTATCCAGACCTAATTTGGTGAGTTGAATATCACATTTGGCGACTGACATGATGAAACCTGCAGAGTTTCAGTCGGTTGACCTAGTTACATTTGTTATTTAAAGGCTGGAAAGACCTGCTGTTCAACAAATGAGCCGATCATCACAGGATCGATATCACTGTATCGATACTGGTGTCAGACACCCTGTCAGGCAGGATGATCAGGATGTCCAAACAAGTTTTCCAAACAAACAATGTCCGAACAAGCAAAGTCTCTACCAAAACCATTTTTTTAATTCATTTTGTTAACTGCATTTTTTGTGCCTGAACAGATTTTTTTTCATGTTACTTTAATTAATATGTTTTATGTTGAGATTTGGATGTTAAGTTTTTGCTTTTTTTCAGTGGCAAATGAGTGTCAGATTAGATTAGTGCACCAGCAGACAAAGGTACATATAATTGGCATTAGTAATGAGACTGCCCCAGTCAGTCCAGTAGATAATTAAATTAATTACCAACTATTTTTGTTCAAAGATGAATAATTTTGAGTCGATTTTTAAAGAAAGGGTGTTCAAATTCAGTGGTTTCGGCTTCTCCCATGTGAATATTGTCTGGACTTTTTAGTCCTCCATGACAGCAAACTGAATTTCTTGGGGTCATTTTAAGATGTTGCTGTGTGCTTTGGAAACAGTCATCAACACTTTTCATCATTTTAATTAACTGAGAAAATAATAGACAGCTGAATCTAATAGAAATAATTATTAGTTGCAGCATTTGTACAAATGCTATCAGTTCATAACATTTATATGAACTTTCAACCAGGACTGCTTGTGTTTAACATTCTTCTTTTTAATGTTGCAGCTCACTGTCTTCAAAGTAAGGAACTGAACAGGACCCTGCAAAATGTCCGTGGCGGTGGAAACTACAGTGTCCAGGGTGTCTCTCCCTCTTCCAACCCACTTCTCCCACGCAGAGCAGTCCTTCTCCCTCAAAAAGCGGCGCCTTCCTTTTTCCTCATCGTCTACGTCCAACTCATCCTACTCTTCCCCTGCCCGGCCTTCACACTCACTGCCCCCGCTGCCCCCATCCAAGGGATGTCCCCCTCTTAGCAGGATATTCCCCCAGCATCCATCCCCCTGGACACCTCTGTCTTGTTCCCTTAGTAAGACTCCATGTCCGAACTCTGTGTATGATCCCAGCAAACAGCAGTCCTATTTCAATCAGTGCTTCACTAATTTGGGCCTGCTGGGTAGAGGCTCCTTCGGAGAGGTCTACAAGGTGAGCAAAACAAACATTTATATGTGTATCACAGTAATATAATGCATACCGAAGTGTACGTTGCTGCTTCTTTACATGAATTAAGGACTATAATTTTAGTCTGAAAATTGAAAATGAATAGTCTGATATGAAGATCAAAACGTTAAATCCAATTTGAGAACAAGGTAATGGGTAGTGTCATTCCTAAACATTGGATTAACTTGGAAAGGGTTATTGTTATGTTTAAATAAATCTTGACTGTTGGAACATCTGTGCTGTGGTTTTGTAATGGGGAAGCCAACAATGCAAATTAAGATATTTCTGTGAGCCATATTTTCTCACTGCAACCAACATTATCATTTCAAGACCCCACATTGGATGACAAAACCTCAATATGTGTTTATGTCTAGGTGCAAAGCAACGTGGACGGCCGGCAGTACGCAGTCAAGCGCTCTGCTCATCGCTTCAGGGGAAACAGCGAGAGGAACCGAAGTGTGAGGGAAGCCAGGAACCACGAGCGCCTGTGTCCTCACCCTCACATCCTGAATTTTGTGGCAGCCTGGGAGGAGTGTGGCCGACTGTACATTCAGACAGAGCTGTGTAGCACCAGCTTGCTGCTCCATGCTGAGAACCAGCCTCCTGGACCAGGTCTGTCTGAATCTACTCAGATGTTGTGTTAGCTACCTTTTTTTTGCTCTTCTTGATCCATAAACTTCTCTGATCCTCTTACTAACCTTCATTACAAACCTTTCAAATCAGACGAGCCTGCAGCGTGGGCCTACCTGTGTGACCTCCTCTCGGCACTGGAACATTTGCACTCTCTTGGTTTTGTGCATCTGGACCTCAAGCCCGCCAACGTCCTCATGACTCCCTCAGGCCGTCTCAAGCTGGGAGACTTTGGGCTGCTGCTTCAGCTCAAACAGGGAACCACAGAGCCAGTAGAGGGGAAAGTGAAAGACGATGTCCAGGAGGGAGACCCCAGATACATGGCGCCCGAGCTGCTCCGTGGAGAGTACGGACCTGCTGCAGATGTTTTCAGGTACAAATAATATAAATGAGAAAATTCTATGATGCATGAAATTATAATATTAAAATGTGACTCAATATTATTCAATCTTTCCCATTTAGTCTGGGTGTTTCTATTCTGGAGCTTGCCTGTAATATTGAGGTTCCAAACGGCGGAGATGGCTGGCAGCAGCTCAGACAAGGCAGCCTCCCTTCAGAGTTTACCAGCAGTAAGATTTTCCATTTTTTTCTAGTCCTCACACATCGCCTCATTATCTCTATTCAAAGGGCATGTGCTTTTACAATCTCCATTTGTTTTTACAGACCTGTCCTCGGAGCTTCAGTCAGTACTGCGCATGATGCTGGCTCCAGAGCCGTCCAAGAGGCCAACGGTCTCTGAGCTCCTCGCCCTCCCCTCTGTTTGGAAACACAGGTGGAAAAGGCGCATCTATCTCATTGTCACCGAGGCCACACAGACACTGGCTTCCCTCTGCCAGGTGACCTGTCTAATAAACATCTTAAACATTAACATTTGGAGTGTGATTTGAAGTATTAAATTCAATTTACACATGTATGAAATTAACGTGTTTCATTTGGCACTCCATGATCAGCAGCCTTTACCAATGAGTGTGAACTATGACAATAATAGATTATTAAAAATGTAATACTCCTTTCAGTCAAAAATTTAGACCCGATTATATAAAAATATTTTCTTTAATGATGCTATATTTTTACATATTTCTTATCTTCTCCTCATAGTTTGTGGTGTGCTTCGGGTGTAGACTCCTGTCCTCCCTTCACTTGTCCTCTCTGCCTCATTGGACCAAACCAGTGCCCTGCACTCCGCCTAAGGATAGCTGGGACAGGGATCTAACCCTGCCTCTCAGCGCCATGCATGCTGACTCAGGTAGCCCAGAGGACGATGCAGTGTTTCTGAACCCCAGAGACCCAGAGATCTCCCCCTCCTTTTCTCACAGGTAGAGACTTGTTGTGTGGATATGATGATGTTCTTATTGCATCTGCTATTTATTCTGAATGCACTCTGACTTACTTGAGTATAGAAAAATGTAACTAAATTTTATGTCATGTTTTATGAATGTCTTTTTTTTTGTAGCTATCCAGCAGCAGCAACATACAGAAATATCTGTTGGCACACTTCCTTTGTTTCTGCCTAAAGCTAAATAAATTAATTTTACTATTTTTCTCCTTCAACAGGGTCAAATCCAGACTGTCTGTGGGAAGCACATCGACTCCTCTCCCCGGTTCACCGACACACGGCCATCGAAGTCCTGCCCACACGCCTACACACTCAAATCTGGGTGACTGGTCCTCCTGTAACTTAGCGCAGACGCCCTCCAGCATCCGCTCGAATGGTTCCCGGCTCACACTGACACCCAGCCCCATTCGCACGGAGCTTCACTCAGACATCACGAACAGCCGGTATTCTTCGTCTGCCAAGTCCTTGCAGCACCGGGGTCGCAACTGGGTCCAAGCAGAGGAGGTTTTACCTCGGCCCAACTTCGAACCAAAGAACCTGCTCAGCCTGTTCGAGGACACGACCATAGAGGGACAGCCATGAGCACGAGACTGCCAGCTTCCATTCAGCGGTGTTTCTTTTTCTCACTTTTATATGTTGGGTGAAGAGGAACTAATGTATGAGTGTACCAAGTTCACTACTTAGCTCGTATAAATTGTTTCTGCCATTTTGTAACAGCTTCTTGTATTTTGAAAAAAAAACACAAAACAAAGAGTTGAATGTGTAATCAGACCTGTAAAGCACTTTTTATGTTTGTGTAACTGCAATCTGTTGCTGTGATGACAAGTCATGATGTATTGTTGAATAAGTTATCATTACCTTGACATATCCAGAGTCATTCACCTCGTGAGTTACAAAAGAAAATAAAACGGGGAGGGAAACGGGATCTAAACGAGTGGATTTTGTGTCAAAATCTAAAATAAATGTCTGTGCTCGTCAAAGTTCGAGCAAGTCAGATCAGCAATTTTTACCCTCAGCGAAAACTACTTCACATTTTCAGAAACTAAAAAGCCACATCATAAAATCAGCAACGAATGAATGAAATAATTTATTTTGTTAAAGAAATCAACTCTCCTCAGGTTGTCTACAGTGTCTGTCTAAGTGCTCACCAGCAGATGGCAGCAATGCACCTCAGGCTGGATGGCTGCTCCCCACAAAACAACCCAGGAGGAGGGTGATGAATGAATGAATGTTTAGTGCGTGCATCATCTGCTGGGATATTTATTTGCCAAAACATCTTTAGATTTTATGTTTTGGAGAGGGTTTGTCTGTAAATGGACTGCCTGTCTGCCAAGAGCTGAGACAGGATTTTATGCGTGTGAATGCTGAAAACAATTTGATGACTCATCAAAGATAATATTTAATGGAATTACACTGAAGGTATGCTGTTTTTCTTTTTGTTAAACATAAATTAATAATATATATAACCATAGAGAACATTTTTATTTATCCATTACCTTTTATATGCCTTAAATTTAATGTTAATCTGCATTTTTTGCAGTTATATCTGTAGGGTATATATTCATTAAGAAAATGATATGTTTTTATATGTCTGTAAGGGCACAACTCAAGTCATCATGTGGTATTAAAAAGAAATAAAGACTTTTCCCCCCTTTTTTTTTCCAATCATCAGCCCCTGAAAATGTCGCAAAATGGAGCGACTGAACACCCGGGTGGAGAAGCTGCTGTCTAAAAAGGCGCGGGAGGTTCTGGAGGTGGTGACCGAGACGGTGTCTGAGTACCAGGACAAAAACCGCCAGAACTCAGAGAGAGAACCGGAGCCTGAGGAGGAGACTGCAGGAGCTCCAGGGGAAGTTTGGCTTTGAAAACAACAGTAAGACAGCACAACACTACAGTTCAGAAATGCTGAGGCTGTGTGATGGAAAAAACGTTGATCTCAATGTTGATCTCTGTTCATTTCTGCTTTTTTTTACCATGTAGTAGGTGCACCACAAATCCCTGCGGAGCTGCAGCTTATGGAACAGACAGAAGAGCAGGAGGAAGACATTGAACGCATCTCTTCTGATAAAGACATTGCAGCAGTTTGTCCTTCATATTCATTTGAAGACCTGGACTGTGAAGAATCCATCACACCATCAGCCACCCCCTGTCTCTCTCCTGGACCTGTGTCAGGTCCAGATTTATCAGGTGATAACTTGAGCAGTCCAAGAACTCTTAAAACGGAGCCTGAAATCGGTGCTGACAGTCCATTACTGAACCACGTAGACCCTCTCACCACAGGAACCATCTCCAAAAACATTCAAACAATGAAAGTAGAGCCGTCATTGGAAGAAGACACCAGTCACGCCACGATTTATTTTTATGATGCTACAAGTGCTACTTCCTTACACAGACTAAACCTAGAATCTCCTCAGGGCAGTTCAGGACTCTACAGTGAGTCAGATGCCCACTTCAGTCTGGACCACAATGAAACAAGAATCATTACCTCAAGGATGCAACAATACAAACACCACTCAAACACGCTCAAGACCTTTACAGAAGAATGTCAGGAAACATCACTGCTGCTCGCTCAAGAAACACCAGCAGACGCATCTGTGAGGGCTGCTGTGTCCAGATGTTTTCTTTACATATCATGTTATCGAGTTGAATCAACACCATTCATTTGCTGTATCTCACAGCTGTAGAGTCATATTAGTGCATGAACTGGATTGCTTCCCATTACAATACTGCTGCAAGTGTGTTTAACTCTTCATGACCAAAATAGAACAATACAACAGTGCATATTTTTACATTTTACATGCTGTAGTGCCATTTCTTGGAGCATTTTAATCTACTATACATCAATACAACCCTTAGATCTCATATTTTGATAATATGTATAAGTTTATGTCCAGACTAAAAAAAATTAATTGCTAAAAAAGTCTAACAAACCACAAAAAAATAAAATCGTTATTACTGTATTGAAACTCCAGTGACAAACGAAAAGATGACGTGATGACGTCATCGCTACAGCGTGATGACGTGTCTACCGGTGTAGGAAGCAGTATAAAGTTATGGTCTGAGTTATGACGTTGTCTTGTTGTGTGCACTTTTTACAGTGTTTATGCAAACACTTTCGTGAACCTAAAAAGCGCTCCGGGACATGTTGAATATGTGATATGAAAGAGCAACTCCTCCGGTTTTAAATGCAAAAAGAATTATTGCGCTATCTTATTTAGTTGCTATTCTACCGGCATTTAAAACGGATGTGAAGTTGGCAGCGCCAAGAGTTAAAAGAGTTAACATGTATGTTGAAGTATATATAGGAGATTTAGATTATCTTTGCATCACATTACTGTTAACAGTATTTAACTTCTTCCTCTGTTTGGAGGTGCAGCAGAGAAGGAGGAGAGGAAACTTGCACATTTTCAAGCTAAATGAGGCTTCATCTCAATCCGACCGCCTGCCCCTTTAACTGCATACCTACCACTGACAGGAAAGCGCCTCATTACCTCACTTTTCTGTCTTTCCCAACACTTTGAAGGTGTTTTTTGCAATTCTAAAATTCCCAGCATCCACCTCTCCCTTCCTTCTCAATCACGCTCAACCTCTTCAAGCTTGATGTAGGATTTACTCTCATACAGGCAGGACATAAGACTGATTCAACACATTTGACAAGTAAGTGAATTTTTTCTTTTATTCTGACATCTGTTATCGATGGTATGTTATATGGTATGTGATGGTGTATCAGACATGCTTGAATGTGATGATGTTCTGTGTTTCAGAGTTTCCGGAGGCAAAGTTGTCCTAATGCAGAGCGTCAAGTGTGTGGTCGTTGGAGACAGTGGCGTAGGAAAGACCTACCTGCTCTCCACCTACATCAGAAAGAGCTTTCCAAAGGACTACATACCAGATTTCTACAGCACATACACAACCCAGGTCGACGTAGACGGCCAGACTGTAAGCCTGACCCTTGGGGACACAGCCGGCAGGGAGGGATACGAGCAGTTACGCCCCCTTTGCTACGGCCAAGTCGATGTCATCATCATCTGCTTCTCCATTGACAGCCCAGCATCCTGCCAGAACGCCAGGCTCAAATGGCTTCCAGAGGTTAAAAACCACTGTCCTGATGCGCCGATTATCCTTGTTGGAACTAAGAGTGACTTACGTGGGAGAGGGGAGCAGAATCAGACCACGGTCACCCATCAGCAGGGAACAGCGATGGCAAAGCAAATAAAGGCTGTTAAATATCTTGAGTGTGCTTCGATCAGCCAGGATGGACTGGACGAGGTGTTCGATGAGGCGGTGCGAACCTTTTTCAGTTGTTCTAACACCACTAAGAAACCCTGTGTGCTCTTGTAATGTAAAGATGCAAAAAAACAATTTAATTCAGTTCTGTATCTTTCTGTATATGTTTGTATGCTATGTGAATAAGTAACATTAACTTCCTGAGGTCTCAAGGCAAGTGAATAAAGCATTGATCATCAATAGTTACATATAAGTATTTTTTTAAAGCAACCTTATTTATAAGACACAGAAGGATAGTACAGTGACAAAACAAAAGCACAACTCTTATCATACATATCATGAAAAAAATCCATTCATGACATTTTAAAAATACAGTTTGTGGGGATTTATCAGAGCAGCAGTTATGTACACAATAATTTGTTATAATGATATTCTTGACGAGAACTATGGTACTACTGGTACTACTGGTATTTTTGTTCTTTGACATGACTTCTTTCTGGCTAGTTTTGAATGAGAATTGTGTAAGGATTGTAACGAATGGTGACAGTTATCTACATCAACTTTTAATTCTTGCTCTGATAAATGCATTTGCAAGTTAAATGTAGTTAGAGGTTTTTAAATGAATTTCTTTACGTGGAAATTAAGTGGTATCTGACATTTCTTTAAAAATATTTTTTGTAATAGTCATAACAAGTGGGACGTGCGCATGTTAAAGTCGTGCTTTTATTTTGAAAACGAAACCCACACCTCAGCGGAACAGATTCAGGTTCTACTTCCGGAGGTTCCTCGTTGTTATTTCGCTATTTGATTCGTGCTTTGTGATGTTGTCTCCACATTTTCAATTCTGTTTTTACCTGACAAGTTTCCTGAAAGTGGACATCTGGCTAACACAGGGAGCACATGGCTGATTTATTTGAGGATTAAGAGAGAAAACGTACAGAGTTAGCTCATGTAGCTAACGTTAGCCCACCACGTTAGAGCAGCGCTGCTAACTTCACGACGAGCTTGCAGGTACAGAAGTAAAAAAAAAAAACCTCAACAAGCGAACTGAAACGGGCTTAAGTGTGGTCATTAAACATGTGTCTTAAATATGTTTGCATTTACATTAATATCAAACAAACAGTGAGCCGTTGTAGACACGTAGAGAGTTTGTAACTGTAGCTGGTGTGCAGCCACATTGTAAATAAACTACAAGATCATTTATGTTTTCCTCTTTTTAACAGTTCGGGTAGAAAAAGTTGCTCAAGTGTTGATGAATATACAAAACTATTGGATTTAGCTTTATATAAAAATAGTTGTAAACATACTCCTCCCTTTACTAAATTTGAATAATTCTTCGAGGAGAGATACATTTATTTTTTAAAACTTTAATCACTGTCAATCTACTTTACTTACTCTTTTTCTTTTTACTTTACTTGTTTAGTATCTTTCCTCCCAATTGCTGTCAGGCAATCAACAATCAAAAACAATCTACAATCAACACAGCTCATAGTAGACCACATACACCAAAACTGACTGCAATATTATTATTATTATGATATTGCATCTATTGTTAACCAATAGATGGCACAGTATTAGCATCATTTCAGTATCCTATATGCAATACAGGGAAATTTATATCTATGTGACTTAATGTCACTATTAAAAATGAGTAAATCCAAGTGTTTTTTTCTTACTATTGTCTGTTGTTTTTATATATTACATCTTGTGTCTTCATACTGATGCCTCTTGCTATTGCACTCTGCCCATTTCCTCTTTTCCATTTTATGTTTATTATTACTTCTTCTTGTTTCAGGATGTCTAAATTGGAGCGTTTGAATGCACGCGTGGCCAAGCTGCTGACTGAGGCAGTGCAGGAGGTTCTGGAGGTGGTGAAGGAGACGGTGTCTGAGTACCAGCAGAAAACCGCGAGAACCCAGAGAGAGAATGAGAGTCTGAAGAGGAGGCTGCAGGAGCTCCAGGACAAGATAACCACAGAGAGCACTGGTGGGTAATAATGCTTAACAATGATTTTATTATTATATAAATAGCACTTTTCAAAACACACAGTTACAAAGGGCCTCACAAAGTGGGATAAAATCAATACATGCATGATCAGAATAAACCAAACTATCTGCAAATGGAGATTATTACAAAAAATCTAAGTCAATTTAAGTGAGGTCATTTTTATCTGTGTAACCCAGTATCATAAATCACAGTTTGAACTATTGGACTTTACAATCTGTACAGCATACAACACCCTCAGTTCTTACACCTTTGACTTAAATAAGAAAAAAACACCCCAAAAAAACATTTGTAAGAGCAAGTGAAGTGGGATCCCTCTTTCAGGAAGGACAGGTGAACAAGAGATGTTTACAGAACAAATCAAAGAAAGAAAATCACAGTGTATACAGTTTTGAACGAGTTTGGTAATATTCATTTTACAACAAGATTAATGTTCTTGAGGCATTTATCATTCTAGATAATGTTACTGGTTAAAGTGGGAAACTTTTCACCAGTTATTGAGTAAGAATATACCACCTCATGTCTTTTTGTCTCACTTCCACAGCTGTTTCATCTACAAGCTGTCCATTACCTGAAGAAAAAGAGGACAGAGAAAAACAAGAGCAGGCTTTGGGGCTCGCGTTGTGGCAGAAGTCAGAACTCCCTCTCACAGAGCAAACAACAATAAGCAGCCACAACCCCGACATGAAGCAGGAATTAAAACAACAGGAGAGCTACGCTAACTCACGAGCTGAATTCATCTCGGTACAAACAACAGAAAGCTGCAAAGCACAACCAGAGGAGGTGGCACACATTGTCGAGGAGGCAGTGACACTCCACGCTTCACATAGTGCAAACAAGGACACCAGTGTTGTGTCAAACAATAATAATGCATGCACCTCTCACGCCAGCACTTCTATAGCTGATCTGCCTGCTATCAAACAAGAGCCAGAACCAGCAGATTGTACAACATCAGGACCATCATCTCAAGAACAGTACAGCGGATGTGTTGATTTAAGCTGCAACTCCTCTCGTCAAAACTCCGCAGAGACGCACAGGACTGCCGAACCTCGCGGACTCGCGTTTGTCCATTCAAATCATACAACAACGCGGAGGCACGGGTTCGCGAAGACCAGCAGGGCTACGTTTGACGGGAGAAAAATCCGGATGGAGCACTTCAGGAGGGATGATGCTCACGTGTGTGTCGTATGCGGAAAGACGTTCAGCCGGGTCGGGAACTTGAGAATCCACCAGCGTTGTCACACAGGAGAGAAGCCGTATGGCTGCGTGCAGTGTGGGAGGCGTTTCAGTCAGGCAGGAGACCTGAAAAAACACAAGAGAGTCCACACAGGGGAGAAACCGTACTACTGCAACCAGTGTGGAAAGAGTTTCAGTCGGGGGGAGAATCTGAAAAGACACCAGAAGATCCACATTGGAGAGATTTTACAGTTACAGCAAGTGTGGAGGGAGCAGCAGCAGTGATTGTCATACTAGACTCACTGCAAATCAGCAAAATAAGCACACACTCATTTTGTGGAGAATCGGGGAAGGCAATTTTTTTTAACCTTTGTTCTAAGAAACCCTTGCACAAATAAGTTAATACAGAACTTATTAAGACACCAGTCTCTTGTAAGTTATTGGGAATTGCTGTGTAGCCAGCTGTATTTGACCCTCTGATCATGGAATCGAGCCACAGAAGAAAATCACTCAACCAAAGAGGCTGAAGCTTTACAGATAGAAATGCATTCATAGAAAGGCATATTATTGATATCTGAGTTGATATGTCTTATTATTTTTTCTGGAGTTTTACCTAATAGAACTGATTTCTTCATTCAGCCGATTTCAGTTATTTCAGCTGATGGGATGGCCTGCAAGGACTCTGTGACACCTTCCCTCATTCTCCTGGCAGCTTTAATTCATCTCCATCATTGTTATTAGTACAAAGAGTTTCATGCGCTCAACCTGAGTTAGAGGTCTAATCAGCCAGAATAAGGAGGAACTGCTGGGACCAGATTTAAGGTGTTGAAATAATTGTATTCTAATGCGAAACATTGTCTGTTGTTTTAAAGAGAGTAAAGAAGATAAACTTTTTGACATTTGCTTTAAAGAAAAGCCATAGTGGTACATCTCTACTTTGCCACAACAGTTAGTATTGATTTTTAAAGAGATTTACAACCAGTGAGCCTTTGGTCTAAAGAGCAGGTTTAGATATCCAAGTGTGTTATAGTGTAATGCCTCTTTTGCTCTGAATGATACTGAAGACAATGATTGAACCTTTTTAAAATCTGAATAGCATGATTGTCATTAAAATTGCCTCATTTTGATTGAAGCTTGCTGTATGCTGGATGTATTTTTTTGTGGATGTATGTAGTTATTTAGGATAAAAATCAAGAGTTTGCACAACAAAAACAATAAATTAATTTATTACCAGATGGCTCTGTACATGTTAACATTGCTCAGTCACAGGAGTACCACAGGTGTATTGTGTCGTGGCTCAATTCATGAAAAAGTCAAAACATCACCATACCTCTGTGGATGTGTGTCATTTACCATGAGTCATTTGGGTTTACTAATATAAGTGAAGTAAGAACTTATCACATGTACCCAGCTGACTTTACACACCATATGTTGGGGATTTTCACAGATACATATATACAGTATACACACACACAAAGTGGTAAATGAAAGCTTCATTTTATGACCACCAGTCATCTCTACTGCACAACAAAATAACATAGATGAATAAAATAATGGAATAATACAACTTTTACCCAGGATTTCAATGTGTCAGTCTGTGGTAATTCGATTCAACACTGTCTTTACTTTTTCTAACCCCTTAGATGTAAAATGACATTTTAAAAACATGAGTCACAAAATTACCCAATAAATCAGAACATGGGTGAGTTGCACTTACTGGTGCAACTTTTTAAAACAGATTTATGATGAATCACATTAAACCAATTGATACAGGTACTAACATAGCAATGCAAAAAAGTAACCAAGTACATTCACTGAAGTACTGCACAGGCATTTGCACTGGAGTACTTACTTTCCCTGTTACTCCATACTTGGAAATTTCAGAGGCAAATATTGTACTTTTTAATATCCAACATTTTACTCGTTACTTTGCAGATTCATATTAATAATACAAAATATAACTCAACAAATAAATTATGATGCAATATTATAGAATAACATAAAACTTTATTGATCCCTGGGAGGAAAATTCACAGCCTACCCAGCAGACAAATTATATAGAGTATTTGCAATGAGCTCCATCTTTACTAGCTGCAGCATTAAAGTGATGTATGTGTAAATGCAACAATCATTATAATTCAACAATACCGTATTTATTATTCTGCACTATGATTAGCTTTTAAGTGTATTTTATGTTGATATTTTTGCACTGTCCCTTAAGTGAAATTTTCAATGGCTTCTAAGGTCTTGGTTGGCATTGCAGGTCAGATGATGCAGACATGCTTGTGTAAATGTTGAATTGATATAAAGAGAAAGTTCATTTCTATCTCGGACTGAGTGCCATGAGGAGCATTTAAATAAGACAAGTTGGACTTTATTAAATCCCATATTGAGGAAATTCATTTGTCACAGCAGCTGAACAAATATTTAAAAAAGGACAAAATAGATACAAAAATATAAAAGACATAAATGACAAAATACATGAACATAAATACGTTATGTACACGCTTGATGTATACAGAATCACAGCTGGTTTAAACATTAAACTGAGCAAATATATTGATTAGTGAGCTGTGTGTGTGTGTGTGTGTGTAGCTGGTGCTGTTGACGTGGAGCGCACCTTGGCGACCAGGAAGTGATTGACACACCCACACACACACACACACACACACACATACACAGCGCAGGAAACTGAAACACATTTACACGCTTCATAAAAGGTAAGTACCCAAGAGCCATGTGGAAGTGAGAAACTGTCTGTGTCCTCACAATTTCTCAAGTTTAACTCGGAGTCAGAAGCGGAAATTCGTGAGTCAGTAGCTGCTTTGGCGCAGAGACGCAGATAATGGACGTCACCGCCATAAGAACAGCTGGAGAGAAATTAATGGCGGCTAATTTGGCTGGTTTCCAACTTCATATAAATATAGCTATATTAAACAGGATATGACTTATAAAGTGAAAACTTTTTTTAAATTCGACATATGTAGCAACATGGAAATCAAAGGAAATGTCAAACATGGAGTTACTGTCAGCTCTGTATAAACACAAACAGACATAAATGGGGAAGTGGCCTCAATTCTTCGGGTTTTTTTTTTGTTTTTTTTTGTTTATGTTTGCAGGTTCATTATCTCGAGTGTGTTCTGTGATGCTGAAATGAAGTTTGATGAAAAGATTTTGACCCATTTCGAATCTTGCAACTCACCTGTGGACAAAGAAGGATACCTGTACAAGAAGGTGAGGCACCGTTTGGATACAACTTTATTTAAAACAGCAGTCACATTCAGGGGGAAGTGAACAACTGTGAAGAAACTACAGTTTTTCTTTTTGTTTTTAAAGTGCTTTGCATGAGAAATTGTTACAGCACTGCATGTAAGAGTGTATACGGTGATATAAATAACATGTTACATGCAGTACACTTTTCAGGCACAGTTTTTTTTTTCTGCACATTTTGTCACATGCATCAGTTATTTCATAAACAGTCTGTGACATTTAACCCCCCCCACTGAGCTTCTTATTTCACCAAACGCGTTGTGTAAGAAATTGAGCAAATTGAGCTACTTGTAAATGAGTCACCTGACCTCAGATGGCACAACTGTCCCACAGGGTGAAATAAAGACTTCTTACCAGAAGCGCTGGTGCGTGCTGAAGGGGAACCTCCTCTTCTACAAGGACCGGCAGTCTGACCGCGACGTGACAGGGGTGATTGTTCTGGAGGGCTGCACCGTCCAGCTGTGCGAGTCCGAGGAGCAGTTCGCCTTCTCGCTGGTGTGGAGCGAGCCGGGGCTGCGGACGTACAAGTTCGCCGCCGAGGACCAGGCCAGCCAGGAGAGCTGGATCAAAGCCCTGCTGTCGGCCAACCACAGCTACCTGGCCCTGCTCGTGATGGACCTGGAGAAGAAGTACAGAGGTGAGAGACAGAAAGGCCGAGTGTCTTTTGTTTGTTAGATATGTGAGGGTGAAAGAGAGCTGCCTTTGTTCTGGGGAGCAGCTGTTTACAGACGCCGTGTACGTCATGGTACACAGTATGCAGATAGTTTTATCTCCTGACTTACACTTAAGTCAACTCTTGTAGCATGTGATTTTATTGTATTTGTTTTCGTCAATATGTGTGTGTATCGACATGATAAACTTGACAAAGATTGCATTTAATAGCAGGATTATTCATATATAATACTTTGTTTGCATGCATTTACTGGCATACCTCAGTATGCACTGGTCATTGTGTCATTGCTTTGTGTTTAACACATGGTGAATTTTTTTAACTTCAGGAAATTTAAATTCCTCTTTTTTCAGGCATGGATGAGACAGGCAGCAGTTTCATAAAATTTCACTAAAACACTATCAGTCTTCCAGCTGTTTCATGAGACAGTCCTCCAGCTCATCCATAATTTTAGGTTTAGGAAAAGACATTTTAACGTCACATAAACACTTATCAAGTTGTGTGACTAGGCCTGTTTTCTACCCTCTGATTTTGCATCCTTGCAAGAAAAATAAAAATGCTCACTCTGGAATACATTAAAAAATACAAAGATATATGTTTATATATAAGACATCCTGACTCCTCTAAAGCTGGTGTGGTTTTAGCTCAGATGGCAGAGGGGGGTTGGCCATTGATTTTAAGATTATTGCTTGAATATGTCAAAGTGTGCTTAAGCAAGACACAAGACTAACAACATTTATCTGCAAACAATAAGAGCAGCATAACGTAAGCACATGTTGCCTCTCTGTCCCTGTTTACACTTAGATTTAAGATATGTGTAAACAGGGTCTCTGTCAATGAGACTTCAGCTGTTTGGTCATTGATGCTCTGTTTGTCTTTGCTCTGTCCTCAGAGGCATTAAGTGAGCTCTCCGGTGAACCAGCCAACACTTTCATCATGCCAGACTTCAACACTGCAGGACATTATGCAGCCTGTTTGAGCACACAAACCTCTGCACTCTCTCTGTATCCGGGATCAGGTGTGGGTGCAGGGGCTGGTCTGAGCTCCGGCCCAATGCTCCAAGCTCCAAGCATTTCATCCAAATCGGCAAGCAAAAGATCGCCCAAACTGTGGCCCAAGAGGAGTGCGAATGTGGTGCCTATTAACACTCCTGCACCACCTGTGGGGGAATGGCCAGCACTCTGTTCCAGCACCAAGGAGGAATTTACTAAATTGCATGAAGATTTTGGAAAAGAGGTGAAAGAGCTGATTGCTGAGTGGTCAAAGAGGGGACCAGGTGGTGAAGTTGTTCAGGAGGAAAACCTGATAGATTTTGGATAATGAATGTGAACACAGAGTCTAACCCTTAATTTCAGTAATTGCAGTTGAATCGCAAACCTATTATGTAAATAGAAAATATAACAATTATTTGATATATTTGTATATTTTGTTGAAGATCATATTTCTTTTTTACTTGTCATGCCATAGAGTCAATAAATGATCTATGATTTACTCATTACAAGTGATTTTTTCATGTAACATTTTAAAAACTGAAATTGTGACCTCAGTCTAATTTATCTTTGTCTATTCTACCAAGGTAGACTAGTAGATATGGTATGACTTATCAATGAGCTTAAACAAATTAATACTGGTGCCTAAATTTTAGTACAGTAAAAGAGGCTAGTCATTAAATGTGTCAAACACATTTTGAAAAACTTAAACTTACCTAAATACATTTGACAGAAATGTGCAAAATTATAATTTTAAATCTGATTAAAGAAAAAAAAACAGGATTACGAATTTTGATCAGACATTTAATGCCAGTTTTCAAGAGCAAAAAAGGCATTGAAGTTTTTATACCAAGCCATGTTAACAAACAATTAAATGTTATTGATCACTTAATTGTCTTATGCATCTATATATGAGTTCATCAAACCACTGATTGATGGTTGTGTGTGTAAAAAAAGGAGCGGCAGTCATATGGGGGGCACAGCAGGCCAAGAGGGGTGAAGTTTTAGAAGAGAGTCAAAATGGCTGAGAAAGAGAATGGCGGGGGGAGGCGGCGCTATTTCAGTCTCTACAGCTGTCTTTTTTTTATGGTCTTTGACAGAGCTTGGTCTCTTTCTCCCTCTGTCTCTCTCCCTTTTCACCTTCAGGCCCATACTTGAAGTGGCTGCTTTTCACATCGGATTTAACTTTCGCTTGCTTTTCTCCCCCCAAAAAACCCGAAACTCCCAGATTTTAGATCATCAATGGCAGATAAAAATATAAAATCATATTTTAGAATATTAAAAAAAAAAAATCACAAGACGCATCGATTCATGTGGAGAAATGAGGTCATATTTTGCCATGTGAAATCTTAGGCTTACAAATGAGCGAGGACATGGTATCAGTTCACGCTGGTGCCGGATCCCAATACATACCTTAGCTGTACAGTACTGTGATTGATGGCAGCCTATGGAGCTCATATATGGTGTTTGGTGGGTGGGTCACTGTCCTCCTATTCTAAAGCAACTATACTGGGAACCTCCAGGAGCAACCCAAATTAGTGCATCCATGGTGGGAAAGCGGCTCTTTTTTGTCAAATCATCATTTCCTGTTTCCCATCACTCATGCGACTTATTATCACAGAAGCAGATATTCAAGAGTTTCTCCTAATACAAGATTTTTTACAAGCGTGTGTGGCATTTTGCATATCTACCAAACACAAAACAGAAACAAGATGAAAAAAAAAATCAACCGTCTCCCTTTGGAAATCTGAACTTCTGTACTTCATGTACTTCACAACAGTTTTGTAGGATCTGTCTATTTTTAGTTTTGCCTTTTAAAACACAATTTGAAAGTTAGATATACAGTATTCTCCAAAGTATTTCCTGCTCTCTATGTCAGTATCAAAGGACTGTTTACATTTCTCATTGATGCAAGGTCACTGTGTCTAGAAGACTTGTAGTCGCATGTCATTTCTGGATCAGGACCAATGTCCACCAGCCAACTGTTTTCAGGTTTCATGACTGTTTATAAACCCTGCTGGCCACTACTGATCTTGGTAGTGAGCGCTAACCTCACGCCGAGCCTATCATTTAGACAGGTGATGACTTCAGGATATGTCTACTGGCAATACAGCCGCTGGAGGCTGGTAATTACTGTTAATCCTGTCCGTGTGGGTATCAGAGGAGTAAAGCAGCAACACACTGGGGGTTTGTTCTCTCGCGGTGCCTTTCAAAGAAGCAAAAATAGCCATGACAAAGACCCTCATTATGTCAAGAAGAAGAAGAAGGGTACGGGGACAGTTCAGTTGTCTCGGAGCATTCCCCCGTCTGTTGGTTTGGCCATATTAGTCCACAGATGACACCAAAGTCAGGCCTCTCTGTTGGCATTGAATTCACCTCATTCCAAGACTCCTGGGGACTATTTTGGATCATCGGTAAGCCGATCCACCCGCCACCTCCTTGCTCCACCCTCTTTCTCTTGCTTCCCCTCAGCTCTGTTTTCCTGCCAAACCTGATGGTGTGGCTAAAGTTAGTCCCCCGTGGGCTAGTATATAAGGCCCCAAGAGTCCAGTGCTTACATGTCAGTCACATCGGCTTGGCGTAGGCTTCTCTTCTTGACCAACAACAACCCCACAAACTTGAGAGATGGTGAGTGTGGCCACGTTCCTTGGAAGAGCAGTCTCTAGGGATCTAGGATCTCCTCAGCACTAAACTGATGAAAGCATCACTGACACATTTGCTTTCCGGATTACCAAGAGCCCACGAAGCAAAATTGCAGTCGGGAGTCTCTTTGAGTCAAACTGCGGATTTGGAGCCAGTCTTTACTTTTCTCAATTGGCTTGAACTACAATTTGGCAAAAAAAAAAAAAAGTTTTGGGATAAGTGGCTTTTTATTACAGCCCCCAAACTAATGATACTCTATCCCTTAAATTGGGTGACAGATTTCAAAATGGACAAATTTTACAAAAGCTTTGTGATAATAATGTGTGGTTTGTTAACCAAAAGCCACCAAACAGTAATTTTCATTTATTGTAGCCATAATACAATGTAGAACTTTTTTATTTGAATTTTGGACTCCTTTGTGTCCTTTTGTTTTTGACCTCACATGCGACATCCTTGACAGTCTTTGTAGTTTTAGAGTTAGCCAGGATTACTGCTTGTTTTACTGTTTTTCTAAGATTTTTCTTGTAATGCTTTTTTTTTTTTTATTCTTACCGTATTTTATGTTTCATCCATTCACAGGCACCCAAGAAGGCCAAGAGGAGGCAGCAGCAGGGTGAGGGTGGATCCTCCAATGTGTTCTCCATGTTTGAGCAGAGCCAGATCCAGGAGTACAAGGAGGTAAAGTTTCCTTCATCACATGTCACACTCTCCACAATCTTCTAGCTGTACAAACTGAGCCAAATCTCTGAGCCATGTAAGAAAAACGTGACATTTTGTGGGGCTCATGTAACGTGTGATGAATCCATGTACCGTATGACCTTGGAAGCCCATAATAAAGATGCATACGTGATTGGGTCAGCTGTGTGACAGTAGAAAATGTCTCATCAGCACGGCAGGTCAGTAAATCTGAGGTTTTTCCGATGACAGCAGCTACCTCTCCCCTGGGGTAGCTCAGTAATCCTCCTCAGAGACTCAAACATTCGCTCTGTGACCCCACTGGAATGTCGCCCAACAGCTGGTGCGCAGTTATATCAATCAAAGCAGGAAAGAGCAGCTCAAGGTAGAAAGAACAAGGAGAGATTTGAGGTCCCTAAGTTGAAGTTTAGGTTTAGAGAGAAGAAACAAAAAATTGGGAGTCGCTTTGGGGTTTTGCCTCAATCTACAGGTATAAAGAAATACAACAGTGGCTTAGCAGGCTCATTAGAGGATTCAGAAGGTGAGAGACCACTGTGGACAGGGTCACAAGATTCAGTCACAAGGCTCAAAAAATGGGGAGGAGAGATGGGGATGACAGCTGTAATCAATACCTTCTCCTTAAATGTCGCAAGGGGCTTGTCTCAAATTCCGAGACCGTTTTAACACCTTGGAAAGACAAGTGGCCGAGCAGCTGCCAAGTCCCAAAAGGTTCGCAATGCCATCTTTGGTTTCAGCGGGTGCAACGCCCAGCTATGTGGAAAGAGAGGTGGAGAACAGCTCCACATTTACACGTTTGTGTTGGCAGGCTATCTCATGCAAATAATTATCATAAGCAAGTCTTATGGCAAGGACCTGTGAGACATGTGATCTGAGTTTTCACCATCTTGGATCACGGACTAACCTCTCCTCTCTTACCCAACTGTCCTCCGGCAGGCTTTCACAATCATCGACCAGAACAGAGATGGCATCATCAGCAAGGACGACCTCAGGGACGTGCTGGCCACCATGGGCCAACTGAATGTGAAGAATGAGGAGCTGGAGGCCATGGTGAAGGAGGCCAGCGGCCCCATCAACTTCACCGTCTTCCTGACCATGTTCGGCGAGAAGCTGAAGGGTGTGTTGACACATACGCTCAGACAGCTCCACCCTCCCTTACTTGTTGCAATTTTTTAAAATTTCATCAATTATTTAGTAGTGAAATTAGTACTTTTTTATTTGCCTACTTGTTTTTGTCTCCTTTATAATTGAGACTAACTGCCTTCTTTACTCTTAGGTGCTGATCCCGAGGACGTCATCGTCAGCGCTTTCAAGGTCCTGGACCCCGAGGGCACTGGCGCCATCAAGAAGGAATTGTAAGGGCTTTAGCTTTAACTTACCTTCTATAATTAAAAGGCTTTGTGGCACAATCTTTAATCACAAAATACCATCTGATACTCATTCTTCTCCATGTTGCCTCTTCAGCCTTGAGGAGCTCCTGACCACCCAGTGCGACAGGTTCACCGCTGAGGAGGTGAGCTGATCCGTCTTTGCCTCCTTCACACTCACAGTCTCTCACTGCTTGCTCATGATTGTAAAACCCTTTCTTTCTGATCCGTCCCCTGCAGATGACCAACCTGTGGGCTGCTTTCCCCCCTGATGTGGCTGGCAATGTGGACTACAAGAACATCTGCTACGTCATCACACACGGAGAGGAGAAGGAGGAGTAAATCCCCCTTTCTCTCAAGATCTCCACCTCCGTTGAAAACCCATACTCGCCGCACCATCTTACTCACTCCCCCTTCTCCAAACGCCGTAGCTCACTTGCATACGTCCGCGCCCCGGCCCGCTCTTTCCGCTTGCCAGCTCACTACAAAAAGACTTGTCTCCTTTGTCGAGATATTCAGTGAGAGGACTGAAGGCTGTGGGGGTGTTTGTGTGTGAGTACCAACAGGGGAACATGGGATTATTTTCAATAAAATAATCTTGTGGCACTGAAACACTCTCTCTATCTCTGTCCCTGCCTTTTGTTCCTCCTCCTTTTCCCTCCCGTCACTCATTCTGTCCTCTTGTGTTGAGACCAACAGTGCATGCATCATACCTACGTGCAGCATGTATGCATATGCAGTCCAGTGTATACAGCGGTCAGCCAAAACTGTCTCTTGGGTGCTGTGGTGCAAGCACAGTCACTTGCTTGAAACAAGTAAGCAGCCTGACCCAAAGTGGTCTGTTAGTCTCAACCTGACACAGAGCGTTTAACGGATTTGTGCCTTTGTATGTATTAGGGAGGAGTGCACAGTAAAAGACCGGGAGTATTGTACTACAATAGTTTGCCTACCCCTCTCTTTTTTAATCTGTCTCTACCTCTCTAATACACAGGTATGAAAGGAAAAGTGGCAGTGAAAAACAGGAATGCATGATTTTTTTTAAAAACTTGAAATCTTGTAAATAGAGAAAGAGATGGTGAAAGATGGTGAGTGGGAGGCAGGGATGAAGCAAACAAAAGTAAAACTTCTTTGTTTTGGACTCTTCTTCCTCCCTCTCACCGCTGTTTCTCTCCTGCTGTTGTGACTGTGTCTGTAACAAATAAAGAAGTACAAATAAAAATCTACTATCTTTCGTATGACACTGTGTCTGTTGGTTTAAGTGGGGTGATAGCGCTGCCAGCTGACCGTGGACAGGCCTGTAGAGCACTGACTGCACACTGACTGTAATATGCATATGGTGAACTTTTATCAAGGTACTTCAATGGACTCCATACAGTGAATTCTACAAAAACTAGTACACAGCCAATTTTGATTTGAACTCATTAAGTTATACAGTATATGACTTAAATTCCAGCTGACATGTGGCTTAAAGTTTGCTTTAAAAATATTAATAATAGAAATAAATAAAACCATAAATAAATACATATTACATACATAAATACAAATAAAAATTTGTCAAGGTAAACATGCCCAAGCCTTGTAGCTCACACAGTCCCATGCTGGGAAAGAATACATGATGGTTGCACTGGAAGAAAGTGTACTTTAAATAGAACACTAATATGCCTGATAACAAAACAAAGAATAAATATAAAAATAAGACATTTAGAAATAAATAATTATATAAATAAAGAGTAAAATGTATTAATTGAAATTATCTAAGAAATTATTAAATCGTTAGGAAGAAGGCGTTTCATAATTCTTGTTTTATAGGAGCAGTTTTATTACAGTCCTTCATTTGACTGTACAACTTTAAAGACATGTGGTTAGTCTCTTGGTCAGTCCAACACTTTGGAAATGATGAGATGGAAATGACTTTACTTCTAGCACCACCATTTAGTGAACATTTTTAGCTTTTGATAACATGTCTTGACAATCATTTGGTGGATTTTCTACAGACATGCAAGTTCCTGTGAGGATGGATTGAAGTCAGGTTTAGTTTCAACGAGGGTCATCATGAGATTTGACCCTGGTACTTTGATTTATGATCAGCCTAACAGAGCCACTAACATCGCTCTAAATTTTTTGTCTTGTTTATTTCAAAGCTCTTTTTCATTAGAATTATTTTTAAAGCATGCCATCACCAGTCACTCTCCCTGTCAGCCCTCAGGCTTTACATAGTTATATGAATGAATGGAAATAGCTTCATTCAGTTCTAAACCAGGCTTTACATGTGCTTTTGTTATTGTCACGTTCGTTTAAGTTCCTCATAGGGAATCCATGCTTTTTGAGCCACCATTGTGCTGACAACCTACAAGACATATTAGCATGCAGGTTGTTTCATTTGTGTAACACTATCATTGATCATTTTATCTGTCTGATTTTACAGTAAAACTAATTCAAATCTGGCTGGAACGCTGTTGACATATGTGACAGATGATGATGATGATGATGATATTGCAGCCTGTCAACTTTCACCGCCACACCTATGTTATTCAAATCAAATGAGAACTTTCTCAAATGCAGCAGGTCATATTGTCATTTTACTCACAGCAAGACGGCAGTTTCACATGTTCTGTCACCTTGGGTGGGTGTTTGCAATTGACTGAGAAGACAAAAAGAGAAAAAAAAATCATATAGTTTTTTAAAAAACATTTTTTTAGCAACAATACCACAACAAATCTAAATGTCTTGGACAATTAACCTCACTGACAACTCTAATGCAACAGCTGGTGTCTCTGTGGACTGTGATGAACATCGTTAGGGTGTTATTTTATGGACGTGTATCATTCTGGTTTTCGTTTTTTGGGGGTTTCCGGGAGCTGTTGGTGTACTTTTGGACATGTTTCAGAAGGGAAGAAAAGGAACCCCGTTCACCCCCCACGATATCTTCATGTTAAATCTCACCATCATGGACGCCATTTATTTGCTCTCTCTTTTACCGCAGGTGTTTGATTATCTACACTGGAATAACGCCGTGTTTGAAGTGTTGATCTCCTTTTTGTTTTCGCTCCATCTGTGCGGGAGGCCTCTCTTTCTGTCCTGCATCAGTCTGGACTGTTACGTGGCCGTGGTTCATCCAGTTACATATCGGGCGAGAAAGAGCCTCACTCCGAGGATTGTGACGGCTGTTGGTGTTTGGATTGTGGCAGTTGCTTGTGGATCTTATTTTGCTCTCAAACATGATGGAGATTTGATAACGGTTAACCCGATCTTGAGTTTTACTTTGACTCTCCCCATTACTGGATTTTGTGACTTCTCCATCCTCTTGACGCTGCAGAGATCCAAGCCAAGTGGAGGAGACATCCACCCCCAGAAGAAGAAGGCTTTGCAGATCATCACCAACAATCTTATCGTTACCTTCATTTCCTATTTTCCTCCAGTTGTTGCTTTGCTGGTGTCCAGGTTTCTCAGCTTGAATGAAAATACAATTTTTTGTCTAGTGGTGATTCCAGTGATGTGCATCACTGTATTAGGAAATGCAGTTTCACCCATCCTGCATTTGAACAATCTCGGAAAACTGGACTGGCTAAAATGTTGGGAGCAGAAATGAACCAAAAATCTTCCCTTTAGATACAGAAGATTAATCTCCTGCCATAGAGATCGACAAACAGTCTGATATCTGAGATTCACAAACAAGTTCAAAATAAGATGAAGTACTCCAAAATAAGTTCATGTAAATAAGCATATTTTAAAAGAAATAAACCCTACATTAACAGTCCTAGCCTAGTTATATCAGTATCAGGATCAGATTTATTACAAATCAGGTTTTCATATGCAAGGAAACTTTTTTGCTATGTTGGTATATAACAATAAGTACTGTGAAGGAATGTATAAAAGTTCATAGACTTGAGTAGTTGGAATAATAAGTTGAGTTTAGTAAGTTTTAAATATGCATTTATTCATGGGATTGCGATCATACTGCATGATTTCTATGTGCAAGATCTCATTGTATATACATTTTCATAATATTGATATTGTAGTATCATTGCTTTTTTAATTTTTAGTTTTTATTTGTGTTTTGTTTGTGTGTGTTGATCATTTTATTATTTGCATATAGTCATTAATTATTAAGGAATAATGTTTATTTATGTGAGTTGTTATTGTTGTTAATGAAGATCCTGAAGATCCTATTGAAGATTCTTTCTACTTTTCTTTTTAGTATTTGTCTTCAGACTTAATTGTGTATCCAGAGATAACACCGACTGTGTGGGAGGCTTCTTATTTCACTACTTCTGTAATCTTGATCCTTTTCATGTAAACGGTGGTTTAACCTATTCAATAAATACATGTGTTCCTGTACATTGTGTTTCATTCTCCAGGTGTTGTTACAATACGAACAATATATAAAATCATTCATTTTGCTTCATCTTTGTTTGACAGCAGCTGCCACTTAATTTACCTAAAAGATGACTTCATCTCATCATTCAAGCTGATGTTGACAGGCTGTGGAAAGTGAATGAGTACAATTGGTTGGATACAGAGGAGGCATCTGCATATTCAAAACTTGAGACATTATCTACACCTGTTAATGTCACACTGTAAAATAAGTCTAAGGCTACATTCTGTTAGAAATTAGGAGTTTTTTTCATGAGGTTCAGTGAAGTTATTAACTCTTAAATGATATCTATAATTTGGTTTGTATTTGTTTTTTGTGGTTTATTGTTTGTATAAGCACTATACGCATTTATCATCAGTTTTCGCGTTTGTTATAAGCATACCCAGCTTAAAATGACGAAAAATTATATTAGACGATTGTAAAATATTTCTATTAGCAGAAAATCAAAAGATCACTGAATCACGTGACGTAATGACGTTGCTACCTAAAGCAGGAAGTAAAATTTACCGTAACTAAATATTGCGCCTTCAAAATAAAACTTACCAATATGTCACGTTGCAATACCGCTACTGTATCTGCCACCTAAGGAGGCTAACAAAAACGAAAATAATCCATAAAAGCTAAATTTGGGAATCGGACCCCACACATGTGATAACCTAACTGTAAATGCATGGTTTACAGATCCAAAACAACAACCTGCAGCCAGGTGAGTGTTTTATTTTGTAGACTGCAGCCGGATGGCAGAGCCAGTTTGACGCTTGACCCAGATCTGAGTGAAGAGGGACCAGCGGACTTTCGGTACTGCGTCTGGATCACCTTTCAGACCCGGTTTGTCGCCTCAAACTCGGCATGGCCGCCTGGTAACGCGGCCCCGCCGGCTGTGGAGGCCCCCTGACGCCGCTCGTCGCCCCGCCGTGCCTTCGTGAGCTGTGCCGGGCCGGGAGCCGCCGCCATGGCCTCGGTGTCGCCCCGCTGCACATCTGTCCGACTCCCCGCGGCGGGCACCGTGGTGCTGCTGCTGATGTCCGTCACCGCCGTGCGCTCCTCCCAGGGCGACAAGGAGCCGGTCTACCGGGACTGCGTGAAGCAGTGTGTCCGCACAAACTGCACCGGAGCGCGGCTGCGAGGCTTCCAGTCCGCCCAGCCGCAGTACATGGCGCTGACAGGTGAGCTCAGGTGGACCTGCGGGACCCACACGGCCGAGAGCGCGCTTAGTTCGCCCTGCGACTGTCTGTGCACGCATCCACGGCTGCTCTCTGTGTGTGTGTGTGTGTCATGGCAACGGTGGGACTTTAACTTTATTTTCTCCTCTTTCTAAGGGACAGTTTGATCCATTGAAACAGACTCGGAAGTTGAAAGCCAGTTTTTCAGGCTCTGCAGGGAGTCACAGAAACTCCACCATGAGCAGCTCTGCGTTTATATTTATCTATAGGCTATGCTGTAATTGCACAACAATGACATGTAGATAGAAATGACTAAAGATTATCCTGAATGTAGAAGTGGAATATAGTGTATAAAATCAAATATAAAGCTAAATATTATATAAATCTTTATAATAGAATACAAATAGCAGTATGATATTTCAGTGTTGCTATTACCGCTTAGCCATAAGTCTATTTTTAGTTTAATCTACTGATTGTTTTTGTTTTTGTTTTTCTACTGAGTCAACTAATTGTTGTTTGTGAAATGTGAGAGAATAGTCACAGTTTCTCAGATCTTTTGCCATCTTATGATGTCTTGTGTTATTCGACCGGCAATGTTATCCCAAAATCTTCAATTTACTTTGATATAAAATAGAAAAAGTTATTCCTCCAGTTGGACATACAGATGGAAAATTGTCACCGCACAATTGTGTTTCCGTTAAATTTTTCGAGTAACAAAAACATTTCATTGTTTACTACTTTGAGCTGTTGTCAGTGTTGCAAACTGTTTTAATCCGTCGGCTCCTCTCTCTTTGTTCCCGTGCTCCAGGTTGGACATGTCGTGATGACTGTCGCTATCAATGCATGTGGACCACCGTGGGCCTCTACCAGGCCGAAGGGTACAGGGTCCCTCAGTTCCATGGCAAGGTTTGTGTTTCTCTGGGGAGACACTGGGCTGCTTATTGAACTATATATACCTTTTTATGGGAAAAAGGCACATATGTGTTGGTAAAAGGTACACGTAAGCCCCGTTTCACCTAAATGTTAAGGTACAATATCAGGAGACAGTGTGTGTTTGGCAAAATACCAAAAACAGCTGAATATTAATTTGACATTTTTCTGGTTGTGGACTTTGACTGAGTTGCCTTGAAATGAAAATAAAATTAAAAAACAGCTTAATCCTGAGTATACATGTATGACTGATTCACTGTGAATTAAATATGTTTTTCATGCGCAACATTCTGGTAATCAGATTTTATTTTCTCTTACGTACAAATCAGGAGGAAGTGAGTTTGTTCTCACCTGTGAATAGAGATAAATACTCGATGTCAAAGGTATAACAGCTGTACCGTAGAAGGGTACGACCCCACTGACAAGCAGATGTACCCCTAAAGGCACAAACTTAGCACACTGTTTGTGACACTGTACATAGGCCAGTAGGTGCATCACACTGAGCTTCATCACAGAATCACTCAAAATAAGGTCAACTTAAATCAATATATTATATTAAAACAAAACAAAAAAAAAGTCCATGATGAGTGACATGTTTCGTATTTTCTCTCAGTGGCCGTTTGCGCGCTTCCTGTGTTTTGAGGAGCCAGCGTCGGCTCTGGCCTCTCTGCTGAACGGCCTGGCTTGCCTTCTCATGCTGCTGCGCTATCGGAGCACAGTGCCACGCCAGAGCCCCATGTACCACACCATCAACGCCTTCTCCCTGGTGAGTCGCGTGGTCCGAGGGAGGTCAAGAAAACACAGATATCACCACGTCTGTACAATCACGTCATGACAAACATTCAGCGTGTTTAACTAGTGTGTGTTTCTTTAGGTATCTCTTAATGCCTGGTTCTGGTCCACTGTGTTTCACACCCGAGACACTTATCTCACTGAGGTAACGGTCGTTCACTGTCCAGACACTTGTTAGGTGGTATGAAGAGATTTTTATCTGCTTAATCTCAGCAAAAAGATTAATTGACTTTTCATCAAATTTTATGGCTAATCTATCAGAATCAGAGTCACCCATGTTCACATGAAAGGACTTTCAGAGGAGGAGTTACACACATGTTACCAGTCTACAGGAAGACAAAAACAGAGCTAAAAACAAAAGACAACAAAGCTGAACAAAGACTGGTAAAAATAAACTGAACTAAAAAAATCAGTATCTGTAAAAAAAAACAATGATAGAAATCATACAATGTCGATACGAGTCATCTGTTTCTATAAATTGTAATCAAAGTTGCACTTTTAGCAGAACATGGGCATCCTTTCAGGGTTTTTTTTTCCTCCTTACTGATGTAAAACTGATAATCTCCAGTGTCTGCGCTCCAATTTGTTCCACTTACTTAATGAAAAAGATGTTTGTTCAGTCACTTCAGAGTCAGTAGCAGCTGCCTAAACAGATGAAAAAACTGCTGCTTTAGTGCAAGTGGAGAACTGTTAAAATATCTCTCCGATGCCCAGACCACCTGCTGGGATGTGTGTTTTCCTGTTTTATTAGCTTATGAGCTTAGCTAATCAGTAACATCCTAATGCCAAAGCTGACAAGTCCCCTCCGGCTGTGTGCAGCAGTTCTCTCTTGATCTCTGTGTCTGTCGTTAGTAATGACGTTATGGCCTGTGTGTGTGTTCACCTTCAGAAAATGGATTATTTCTGTGCAACAGCAGTCATCCTCTACTCGATCTACCTGTGCTGTGTCAGGTAAGTGTTTTCATTTATCCCACGAGAAAAGATGGAAATGGGAATGCAGAAGAAATTACATTCAGCTATTATTCATTGACATTTCTGTCTAATATTTAGTGAAGCTTGGATTTTTATGTTTAAAAAAGTGTGGATATTTACTTCAACAGAGCACGCTGATGATGTCACAAAGCCAGCAAACACTCATCAGGGACTCTTTACATTTTTTGTTATGTATCTGTTGTAACATTTGTTCTGTTCATCCACTGTTTCTCCACCGTTTCTCTTTGTCAGAACGTTGGGTCTGAGGCGGCCTGGGGTGTCCAGCATGGTGGGAGTCCTGCTCATCCTGGCCTTTACCTCGCATGTGTCCTATTTGACCTTTGTCAGTTTCGACTACGGCTACAACATGGCTGCTAACGCCACCATCGGTAAAGCAGATGTTCAAAATGAGCTCATGTTTGCTTATTATAGCTTTTTTTTAAGGTTTTTCCATCGCTGCAGTGTACTTGTTGCTTTTTGTATTTTCCAAATCTAAGAACTTAGACAATCTTTTTTTAAAAATTTTTTTTTTAAAACTTTCTCTGCCTCTCTTCTTTAACGTTTCCTTTGTCTGTAAAGGCATGGTGAACCTCCTGTGGTGGCTGTGTTGGTGCTGGCAGAACCGGCGGACCCTGCCATACTGGTGGAAGTGCGGCCTGGTGGTGCTGCTCCTCCACGGCCTGGCTCTGCTGGAGCTGCTGGACTTCCCCCCGATGCTCTGGGTCCTGGATGCTCATGCTGTGTGGCACCTGAGCACCATACCGGTGCACTTCCTTTTCTACAGGTCCGCCCACTCACCTGGTCCACTTTTTTGTTTTTTCGCCTCAAAGTGGCATCAGAATGGAAGAGAGAAAATGTTGCTTATGAATGTGTTTGTGTGTGTGTCAAAGGAGAAGATTTTATTGGAGATGAATACCTGACAAATGTTCCTTTTTCTTTGCCCTCCAGTTTCCTGATAGACGACAGCCTCTACCTACTAAACACAGAGAAGATGGGCGTCAAAGTCGAGTAGGAGGAGCTCATTGCCTCTTCACCACGCTCACCCCCTCGCACCTCTCCAATCAGGGCAGCCGGACACACAAACATGGAAGTAGCTCCCAGATGCATGACACCACTATGACTTCCATCAAAGTAGACTTTGTTTACATTTTCCTTGTTTAAGTTATTTTCTACTCGTTCGTGGGAGCGGTTCGTTTCTCTCTCTTTCAGAATGATCGTGATCGACGTTGCTTAATCTCGCCTTGTACCGACATGTCGCTCAACGACTCTTTTCGCCATCTCTCGTAACCTACGAAACAGAATGAAGGAAAAATGTTTTATAGTTCTACTGTAGCAGATCCACGTTTTTGACCTCACTCTCACCAAACCCTCGGAGGTCCAAACATGCTCGGCCCTTCACACGTGGCACTTTGCCGGTGCTGACAATAGATGGCACCAAAGCCTCTCTGCCAGGCCATCGTGACCTTCTCTGTCCGGGCATGCGTCGGAGGTCCATCTGTGCCAAAAGTGGACTGGCGGACACGGAGGTGCCCCTCGTGAAGGGGAGGGGGAGGAGGCCACCAGCGGATTGTTCTAGAGAGACGGGGAAAGGGGTTTATGTTTGGAGGGCATTCTAGCTGACTGTGTTTTTTTTCTTTTTTTTTCCGTCTCTCACCATCACACCTTTTATTTTTGTGCCTCTGTTGTTTCCACGGCTGCTTTTGTTTCGCTACATTCTGATTTCAGATTCTCATAAGCTGCCTTTTTTCAATTCTGTTGACCAAGTTGTGCTTTATTCTGTTTTACTTTGATTACTTGATTATGACCTGGGGTGGGATATGCCTGATGATCAAATTATTCACCTGGATTGCCTTTTAGAGTGAGGAGAAGGGAGAAAATGAATGAGGAAGGAAAAACAAGCTGCATTAGGAAGCTGCAGTAAGTGGGGCTTTTTTTTTCTTTCTTTTTTTTTACATCAAGAGTTTCTAATAAATTATAAAGGTTTAGGTGTTTGTGTGTGTGACTGAGTGTTTAGGTGTTTGTTTTACCATTATTTGGATTTGCTTGCGTTTTTTGCTGTAGTATTCCCCCAGAATTACACACATACACACACAACCAGCTGCTTTACAGACACCTGCCCCATCATAAAAAATACTCCATTTTCCTCCATGTCTGCCTTACACACTGTATCATAACCCTTTTTGTCAGTGAACTTTTTATCAAATCTTCCTCTCAGACTTGACACCAAAAACTCTCGAATTCATACTGTGTATGTGTTCACCCCTCAGAGTCTGACCTTCCACATGTGCACTTTACGTGTGTCTGTACATTTGCATGCATTTTTGTTTGAGATTCTGCCCACGCCTTTGTATTTCTGCGTGAGAATGTGAACAATGACTGGTACACGTTGCCTTGACTCGACATGTTGTTTTTGCCATCATAAACTGAATCACTGTGTGTGTGTGAGACAGAGAGAGAGCTCTAGATTGTGCTCGATCCTTTTGTAAAACTACTGATGTGTGAGAGAGAGTGTGTGAATGTGTGTGAGACGACGGGTAAATTTAGCTTTGCTGACAGCCTGTGATGGGGGTGGGGGAAGACAGAGGACGAAAGACACGGAGGGGTTGTCGTAGGTTTGGGTGGCACAAAGATTCCTGAAATCGTGGCAGACATACTGGCCTTATGAGATAAGAAACATTATATAGTGTATAGTCTATTTGTTACTGGCCAAAATACTTCCTATTATCAAATATAGCCATGTTTACTAAGTACTGACATTCATGAAATAGTGTTGAGGGCCCAATTATGACATTATATAAACCTCTAAAAAGCTAAAACTGCTCATTTGAACAAAACTTTACTTCTGTTTATCATAAAAATGATTGGTTACAAACTGAAAGAGCTTTCTTTACCAGAACAAGGCTTGTTAAATTATTTCCCTCTCGTATCTGGTTTTAATAAGTTTAAGATTTCCTGAAGATTTCACATTAAACAAACAGATTTTTTTCTCTGTAAATGTTCATTGTTCATTTCCTACTTCCCTGCCAGGAACAACATCCCTCCTCTTACCTCACTCATGTGCTGCCCCCTGCCTGCTGCCCTGTGCACCATCACCCTTCCTCCTAATTGCACTTTTCTTCCACCTCACATCTAATATTTGACCAAAAAAAAAACAAATCTGAAAGAAATGGAACCAATAAAAGTGTTTTTTGTTGATAAGGAACAGGGCTTGATTGTGTCTCTTTTTTTATTTCCTACTCGAGAATTTTTGTCAAAAGGAATAATATGGTGTATATACCAATCACTAAGCAAGGATAAACATACTTATGTAGGTAAGTGCATTTTTGGAGAAGCTCTGCATGTAGAAATGTGGTCATGAGAGTCTACTCCTCCCTCAACATGAGCCTGTGCAGTCTGTGTGTGTAAGTAAAAGATCAAAACAACAGTGTAAAATAGTTCATTAGATGCAATTCCAGCTCCTGCCCAAATAAAAGTGTAATGCTGTGTTATTTTAATAATGAGGTGTTAATACTTAAGTTACATTTTACTGTTGTAGGTAGTTGAGCAAATGTGCTGGATGAGATTCAAATGTTTCCCAACCAAGGTGTCCCATTATGAGTGATTGTGAGATGATTAATGGGTTACATAAATCTACACAAATATGTATTCATTCAAGAAATATCTAGTATACTAAACTCAGTATTATACTATAGTATAGCTCAGATTCACATAAGTTGTGGGGGTCTGTGTAGTACTTTGGACTCTCACTTTCTCACAGTATCTCTCACCCACTTGCTGGCCTCCTCCTCCTCTTTCACCCCATGCAAACCCCAGCAAATATTACAACTGTAGGAAAAGTTTTCAGTTTCAGTCTTTATCACGTTATATGTGTGTTTTGAACAAGACCGACTGTAGACCATCACCAACAGAACCAGCACCAGCAAACTTTAACCAAGGCCTGATGCTTGAGAACTCCCAATAAAAATGCAGATATTTAAAGTTGACAGCTGAGGCCTCAGCGGCGCATTGCTGCAGCACAGTAACTCATTTAGTGGGAACCAGATATTTAACAGGGACAAGGACCACTAACCCATGTGAAAAGTCTGAGGCGTGTGCTCTGCGTGGCTCAGTGAGAAGCTTTTTGTTGTTTCCTGATAGCTCTGTGCAGTATGTTGGACTCTGACCCGGGCTGTTGTGGGTGGGGAGAGTGGTTAGATTGGGATGAATGGAGTTTATTCTTCCTCCTTCAACTCCTGATTTGTGACTGTGAAGTGAGGGGCATGAGAAACATGAAGATGCTCCAAGCCAGCATAATTCCCTGGCACACTGAACTCCATCTTTAAAGAAAGTTCAACTTTAACATTCGTGATTATGCTTGAGCTTGAAAGCAGGAACAGAAAAACATTTATTATCAATATAGATGAAGATTAACTCTGGGATGAGGGTGTGTGTGAATGAGTATTTACTGGATTACTGTAAAAGCTGTTTGGTCTGGAGTTTTTTTTCAACTCTAAATTTGTTGAGAAATAACAGATTTTGATATCTTGTGATTTATGCAATTGCGCTGAGTCTACTGTTGAACAGTGTAGTTGTAGATTTTCAGTTATGAAGTGTTTGTACTTGACTTGAGTACTTCAGTGTCTTGATTTATACTTCTACTTTACCTCCTTTCAGTGGGTAATTTAATATGTTTAACATGTATTTGACAAAACATACTATCATCTGACACATGGTAGATGAGACTCTCAAACTATGAGCACAGACACATGGGGCTCAGTTGACTTGACACTGGGAATACTTTTAGTCTATTGAAAACAGTTGTTTTCTGTCTTCTGTGGAAAACAATTGATAAAAACCAGCCAGCTTCCACCAGGGAATCCAGATTCTCAAAGTCAGGATATCTCAACTAAAAACTAAATAAAATCTGTTTCTCACAAGACCCCAAACTTCATGAAAGTACAACCTGCTGTCTACTTTGGAGTCATTGGACCTACAACTCCTCCACTGCTGGTCCATCATGTTTGATCAATTAGATGATTAAATAGCCATTTTTCAAGGATTTTGAGCAGCCTAGTGTATTTTGAAACATAAAACTAATCTGATTTGAACAAAATGAGTCAATATGGTTTATTTCTTTCCGTCCAGTAACTCCTGGACATAAGCGGGTAAATTCTGTGTGCACGTCCACTTGAGGCTTCAAGTATTCAAACCGCATGTTTGTAAGTTGCATGACCGGCTTCCAAACTTCTCACAAAACCAGCTGGTATTTAACAATGTCAGAATCACAATCAGCTTTACTGGCAAAGTATTTGTGCACACTTAAGGGATTTGACTTGATGATTTTAAGTTGCCACTAGAAATAGACATGTGGCTCAAAACAAGGACAACAAAGCTGAACAAAGACAGGTCAGAATAGCAGTCTATTTAACAGTGTTTCTGTAAGTCCTAAACAAATACAAATAGCCCATAGGAATGAATATTGAAAGGCAATGTAAAAGAACTTTATTAACACGAGGTGGGTGGTTATATACAACATGCAGGATTTATATTTGACAGTGGTGATAATATGTACATGTTAAAAACAGCCTTCTAGTGTCAGTCTGAACAGTGAAACTCAAACACTGAAATAAAAAAGATGTTTGAGTGGGGGGACTTTAAAGTTACCAGATTCAGTATTCTTACTGATAGAATAATGAAGAACTGTGGTGCAATGTAACCAAGTACATATACTCAACTACTGTGCTTAGGTAGCCTATAAAATGAAGGTACTTTATATTTTATGTAGCTTTATACTTCTAATGCACAATTTCTCAGTCACAGATGTTGTAGACTTAATTTTACACCACTGCATTTGTCTGACAGCTTTAGTTTTTTAGTATTTAGTATATTAAGTATTTAGTAGTTTAATAGTATTTAGTAGTTTTCACATAGGAAGAATTTGTCTCGGTATGTTGGTGCGTGACAATAAGCATAAAAAATATAGAAAATACAGCAACTGTACTCTGCAAAACAGTTCTAAACACATTCTTGGATCATCTGGAAAAAACATGGTCACAAAGCTGAAAAAAGATTAACTTTTTAGAGATGCATGGTTCTCACAGGACAGCGACTCAAAAACTTGATGAATGAGTATGAGTATGATGCGTTACTGTAGATTAAACTACACAGTAATATGTAAAGCAATTATAATCATCTCAGGCTAAAACGAGTACAGCAGTAAAATACAACAGTATTGCATTATCACTCCAGAAACACCAGATATAGAATAAAAACACTCAGAAGGACCATTTCAGAATCAGATTCACTTTTATTGGCAAAGTATGTGAGCACAAACAAGGAATTTGACTCTGTTTTATTTCAGTAGCTTCTCATACTTAGCAAATAGAAAAATAAGTAAATAAACATAACTCACATAAAAAACATAACATAACCATAACATTACATAACAAAGAAAAAAATACATAACATAATAAATGAACTTTAAGTGCACAGTTTGCTGCAATACTTACAAGTTTTAGTGATGCAGTGGAGCATTGGCTCCTTCTCCCTGAGTGAAGGATGCTCCTGCAGCACCGTCCCCTGCACAGTTTGGCAGTGAGGGCGGGCCGAGGCGACCTGCCACTCCCCGCTCAGGCCTTCACGGGAGCGCGCACCGTTCCTGCGCGCCGCCGCCGACAGGCGCTGCTGGATTCCAGGGAGGAAGTCAAAGAGAGAGAGAGAGGCGAAAACAACTCCGGGGAGGAAGAGTAAAGAAGAAAAAGGAGGAGGAAAAAAGTGGGAGAGAGAGAGCTGGGTGGGGAGAGAGAGGTGGGGGACAGTCCTCTCCCGGAGCCGCGGCCGGTGTGTGGAGCATGGAGTAGAGACGCGCCGGGGCTTCGGCTGCAGATGGAGGCGGCGAGAAGTTTGCTGCTGTTCGGGGCCGCGCTGCTCGGAGCGGCGGGCGCGCTGGGCAGAGAAGGTGGGTGAACTTTTGACGCCCCTAAACCAAACAAAACAGAAAAAATAAGAAGCAGAGAGGGGATGGTTATATACATTAATTAAGGAGGGAGGAATATCAAACGCTAAGAGAGACAGGGGTGATAGTATTTCAGGCTGGGAGCACATTCCTCCGTGAGTCCGCTGAAGTCACCGCGGAGGCTCCGGAGGGATTTATGGAGCGCTGATATGGAGGAGGAGGGAGGGGAGGGGAGGGGAGGGGGGAGAAAAAAATCACACCTGTCACAAAGTAGCGTCCTGTGAGATTTGTTATTTGTTCTGTAAACGACGTGTGGAGTTTCATTGTTGCGCAAATAAACACGAGAGTAGCTACAGGTAAGAAACCTGCTCTGCTGCTCGGGGGGGGCGAGGTGGGGTGGGGGGGGGGCACGCGAGCTGCGGCCGACCTGTGCGCGCGAGAGGCGGGCGTCGGGCCGGTTCGGCGTAAACAACAACAACAACAACGACAAGCAGCAGCAACAACAGGCGGCGCATTGTGTGCCAGGGATCATGACGGTGTCAATTATTCACTCCTGGCTCCAAAGGGGACATTGTCTGATAGAGGCCACTTGAACTCAGAGCTGCCAGTAAAGAGCTGAGCTGAAAGAGCAGGCGAGCACGACCATCCCGGCTAGATTTTTTTTTTTTTTTTATTAAATATGGTGTTTACATGGAGAAGGAAAATTTAGGTCAAGATCCACCAACAAGTCTGTCTATACAAACTATTATTATAACTGATGATTGTGATAATGATAAGTAACAGGTGATTATTAAGACAAAAATCTGAAGCACTTTATGATTACAGCTTTTCAAATGGTATGATTTAAACAGAGTACTTCTAAGATTTAAACTGTTGACCAGATTATAGAGAAAGAAAAGCTATTTGAAGACATAACTTCTCTTTCACCCATATTTTTGAACATTTTAAAGGCCATATAGTTAATCTCAGTAATGAAAATAAACACAATCTGCAGCTCTGGTTCATATGATGGTTACACAGGCCTACGTTGTGCTAGATGTTTATGTAAAAAATCTAATCTTTCATTGTTGTTTATATTTTTTTGTCTGTTATATCACCATCAGTTGGAACACAATGGTGACCAAGCCAGTCGTTCACTGAAGAAAGACCTCGTATTTGCTATATTGGTGATCGGGGCATCATTGATGACTTTCTCAGGAAAACTGAGCTGTGAAAAGTTGGGCTTTTAACAGCATAATAGACTTTTCTCTGAAGTAGTATATTGTTTTTCCATTCTCTGTTAGCATTGTGAATAAACGCTCACTATGGCCCAACAAAGAGAAGATCGATGACTGCAGATGAACTTAAATTTGAATCAGATGTCAATAAACTTGCCCCGATTATATTTAAAAGCACTTAATATGTCACAAGCTAATGGAAAACATTGACATCAATAAAAAGTCTTTATTGATGAAAACCCTGGCGAGGGATCAGGTCAGTGCTTTCACATGATAACAAGAAATATTGTGTGTCCTCTTTACCACTAAATGATAAAAAACGGAGCGGTGAAGCTTCCTTGTCTGTCGTCAGCTGCTGCCCCCATCACCGCCATCGCTACTACTCACACAAACAAAGCCAATTGTCACAGGTGAAGTGATTTCCAAACACAACCGCATTGTTGGTGGGAACAGGTTGGTGCACTTTGCTCCACAGCGTCGATCTCCGAAGCATCAGTGCGGCACGAGCTCTGTGGCCGGTCGCTGAGTTGGGCAACGCGTCGTGTGTCGCTCGCCAACCATCTTTGCTTTGAGCTGTTAAGTGTTATTTTGTCTGTGATTTGTGTCCATACACACACACACACACAAACATCCCAGCAAGTGTGTGACTGGGGAGGTCAGCAGTCGTGTTGGCTTGTTTTTCCTTTTAGTGGTCAGATTTAATTATTTCGACAACCTGTGTGCGAGTCTATTGTGTGTGTTTGTTTTTGTGCGTTTGGTGACCCCAGTACGCACAGAGTTCATGTCCTTGTCATGCTCCAGTGCAGCCGAGTGATTAAGTCCTGCTGAATCGGCCTCAGTGGCAGGTTAACGCAGCCAGCTGTGACTCACCAGTCCAGGCCGCGTGTTAGTGATCTAACTCACTCAGACTGGAGGAACAGGGGCCCGTCAGTGGAGCCTCACTGCCGGCCTCACAGGACACTTTCCACGCCGTCCTGTGTGCTCTCTCAGGGTTTTGGTGACACACCTTGAACTTTTATTTATGTCACATGAAAATCATCGTGCTGGTTTTCAGTCTCTGCACAGGATTTAATGTTGGTTGTGTCTCGCTCTATTGTTGTGACATTTCCTGATAGCTATGGCTGATTGGTGTAGACGCAAATAAGATGAAATGATCAGTTCAGTGGCGTCATTGTGTCCTCGCTGTGTAATCAGACTTGTCGGTTCAAGTCTGGCTGGTAACTTTTTTTCTCTTACCACTGATAAAATAATTATACAAAGTTACTGTGATACTTCATTCAACTGGTACCACTTTCTAATAAGGCTTTATTTTTTTTCTCACCAGTCCTAACTAACAACCTCATAAACCAGGTTTACGCATCAAGGCTCATGGTTTTTGTCACCATTATAGCAATTAACACTAACCCTTAACAGCATATTGGAGTCTTTAGCATTTTATAGCCCAGAAGATAAATGGTCAAATGATCCACTGGAGCTCCTGATGAACTTAAAAGCTCAAAAGTAATTTATGCTAGAAGAAGAAAGAGAGATTTTTCACAATGTGAAAACCTGAAAGTCCTTAATAATTGCCCATAACTGATTTACAAAGTATTAGTAAATGATTAATCAGCTTTGTATAGAACACACCCATTAAAAGTGACCCTTCACTAAAGAGTTCATTGCCATACAACTACTACTACTGTATGTATGCTGTATATTAATAGTGAAGCAATTGTGTGTAATGAATATTGTAAGTTCCCTCTGAGAAACACACCAATGTATGTATTTCTTCTATCGTTATGATTGTATTATGTAAACTTTTTTTTATGATAACCTGTATCTTTGTCTGCTAAAATACGACTACAGAGTAATCATACAATCGGATTTGCATCCAAGAATTTAACTTTCCAGTATTCAGATCGTCCCAGTTGTACATTTCTTCCCTTTGAAATGAACTGCACATTTAAAATGCAGCTTTCAAACTGTGGTAAATGTGTCAAACAGCATGCAGGAGATATTCTGTACACGTTCGTGGTTGCAGCCTGTGCTCGACAGGCTGAGGGAATGAGGAGTTCACGTCCGTGGCCCCAGTGCAGTACAGATCCTGTTCTGCTTGTCTGTTGAGCAATACCTGTTTTTTCTCCCTCTGCCGTAGACTGAAGGGAAAGAAAGAATGCGTTCAGGGAGGTTGGGAGAAATTTGAAGTTTATGCAAGACACGTTAGTAGGATTAGCATTGTGCTAGAATGGGGGCTGACATGTTAAATCTGAGGGATAATAAACTGACGGAGAAAGCCCTGTTGGATCAGCTTGTTCTGTTTGTGTTGAGCTTTGGAGGGATCCGATCCATTAGAGGAGAGCCGAGGCCCTCAAGATCCCGGCGGCTGTTCTGGCGTGTCACCCTGTAGGCTGTCGCTGTTTGTGGTTCAGTCTAAAATCCCACAGTAGCATCGCAGCCACCGTGTTTCTGTCGCTCACTGCGCACTCACACACTGGTAAACACACACGCACACTCCCTGTGCTAACTGGCACGCTGCCACGCACAGGTGTGGCTTCAAGCTGGCTCTCAGTTTGTAGACAGTCTCCAGCAGCACACTGGTGCGAGACGTAGTTAGTTTAGTGTCGTCACATTTCTTGTTGGAAGAGTGATTAAGTTCGACTCAGTTGCTATTAATTCTCGTAAGGTACAGTCTGTTGTGACAGAAATAACAATGTCCCCAACAAGACCCACAAGTCAAGTCTGGAAAGATTAAGGAGAAAACTAGTCACTACCTTTGTTTTGTTTTATATGATTTTACATTTAATATCTTTGGGTTTTGGCCTGTTTGTTCAGACAAAACAAACTAAGTAAAGACATTGCCTTGATTTCTGGATGGCATTTTTTTCTGATTTTAAACAAAACAATTAATTATGTATATTTAAAAAAGGTAGGAGTTACCTGTATTCAATAAGATTTATGCAAATTGTTGTAACAGAGACGGATCAACCAATTGAATTTTATGATGTTGCATGCTAACTTGCCATGACTCAGTCTGCCAGTGTGTATGTATAAGTAATAATGGTGCAATTTTCTGTTGTCTGCACCAAAAAGCGACAGAAATCATTGCATAAAGAAAGGCAAAAGCGAGCTTAAAGCGGGTTACTTTCTCACCCCTGCACAGCTCGACAATCAATGCATAAGGTGGGTATCAAGTGTCAGATTATCGGTTTCACAGAGTTATATTAAAGCCACCAACCAAAATGCTTGTTGGATGGTCTGATATTCACGTTTGATACTGGCCAGGTGCGCAAAGGCTAGTGACAGGTTTGAACGTCTCGCTTAAGCTTGTTTTTCATTCTTTTCCTCTGTCGTGTGTGTACAAAGAACACTTCGACTGCTGTTGGGAAAAGACTTATTTCGCCCCCTCTTCCAGACGGCAAGCTTTTCTCATCGCCTTACACTACGCTTGTTCGAAATAACTACAAGCGCGTTTACGACGAGGCCGGGCAGCGGGTCAGGCGAACCAATGTGTCCATTTTAAGCCCCAGTGATGCATTAAAATCTGCCTCGACATTTGTTCAGAGCCGCTGACTATGATGACCATGTACACCGGGTTGCTCCAGAAGTGGGCTGCCTGTGTTCAACTGTGTGTGTTTGGATGTCAGTGGCAGTCATTAGAAGAAGAAGAATCCTTTATTAATCCCACTTGGGGAAATTAACAATTTTCACTCTGTTTATTATACACACATTTTACAT